>OU015757.1:23953911-23993413 GCA_907169655.1 Acomys percivali | reverse complement strand
GAGAGAGAGAGAGAGAGAGAGAGAGAGAGAGAGAGAGAGAGAAGTGTTTGTGCATGAACACCTGTGCACTCCCTCCCTCCCTGGGATGAGGGCAGCAGAAGCTATACCCTTCTTGCCCTTCCCACATCACAACATGCCCAGGAGTCAGTGGCACAGCCTGTCCCGAGATACACCTGTGCACATTTGAGTCTTTTGCTGTCACAAACAGCCAAAGTGCCACTGTGAGGAACAGTGCATATCTAGTTTCCTCATCCCTCACCCTCTTGCTTCCTCCCTGGTACGCATTGTTGTGGAGAACAGCGGCTGGCTGAGGTCCTCAGTGGATGTGCACTGTTGACATGAGAGCGGCCATGTCAAGGATGCCGATGCCTCAGGCCTGTCGGAATGGAAGAGCCTTCCCTGGGTCAGGCTCAAGAAATGGCAATGACTTCCTCAGGTCTGTGTACAGATGTTGACAGTGTGTGTAAAACCAGCATCAACACAGCATGTTCTTCTCACCTATAGAGACCTCCCACCAAGACTGGCTAACCCTTCCTTCCTGTGCTGTACGTACTAACCA
This sequence comes from Acomys percivali, assembly GCA_907169655.1. NCBI lineage: Eukaryota > Metazoa > Chordata > Mammalia > Rodentia > Muridae > Acomys > Acomys percivali. The sequence continues at coordinate 23,992,854 of OU015757.1, read as the reverse complement.
TACTGACTTTCTGGGCTGTATAGTAGCAAACACAGCCCACTGGACCCAAACTCTTCTGTATGTGTCTACTGTTTCTTTGGTGTCTACCATTTCCTCATCCCTAGGACCAAGCTGTGCAGATGTGGCACACTGGTCTAGGTAAGCATGTTGATGCTATTGCTCCTAGTTTGTTTTCCCAGCAGCCCTCAGGTTCTAGGCACCAGGCCATCCCCTTGCAGTATGTGGGGACCTAGGCTGCAAAGCTGACTTTCAGCCCACCTGGCAGTCTTTCTCCACATGCTCCATGGAGTGACCCAGCATCTGGCTTCCTGGGAATGCTTAATGCATTCACCATGTGGCTTCCAGAGTCGAGTGCAAGCCATCTGTTTCTGCACTTCAGGCCTCCTTAAAGATGGCTTCCCAGAAGGTCAGTCTGGGTGCATGGCTTTAAGTCATCAGCTTTCACCATATTTCTCACTGATCTCCTCCCCAAATCATTTATTCCTGGAAAAATGCAGAGAGGACAGGATTTCATAGGTACAAGCAGGCACTGGCTGGGCAGTCCTCTGGGGAGTGGTGGCCCAGGGGTCACTACCCTCTCCAGCCACTGTGGAGTTTTGAAATCAGTTGAACATGCTTAGCCTCCCCCTGCCTCCTAACCCTCCCCCAAACACCCTTCTGGTTTATTCCTTCCATTGACCTGAAATCTCTCTGAGAGCCTTCATACAACATCTCATATCCCACTAAGGTCCCCAAGACCCTCCAAGCCTGCTCATGATGCTCAGGCTGTTTTCCCAGTCCTGGGCCCTGGACAGCCCAGCCTCAGAGGATGGCTGAGTATAGGTTGCTCACGAATGTTCTCTAAAAGCTGTCCCCTGCTTGCTCCGTCATCCACTCAGAGTGGGTGTTAGACCCTCAGCCACTGTGGAGAGCGCAAAGATTGTAGGAGCAGAGGGAGGCTCTCCCCTGCAGCAGAGGGAGGCTCTCCCCTGCTTGCTGCAATGGGGGCGGGGCAGGCTCAGGTACTTCTGCCAGAGAGCCAGGGGGTCATCAACAGCTGTTTCCATTGGTCCAAGATGCCCCTAGGGCAAGAGCTCCTCTCTTAGCAACCACGTGCTGCTAGGGGCTATGGCCATCCATCTTCACCTAATACCTCCCTCCAGTACGGCTTTAAGAAGCTTTCCCCACATGCTGTCAGGAGTGCTGGAGCGATGGCTGCCTTGTCAGACCTGAGCTGCCTGCATCCCTGGTTGCTATTATTGCTTCATTGTCATCTTCATCATCGTCGTCATTGTTTTATTATTGTTGTGGCACTGGGGATGGAACTCAGGGTCCTGCACCAGTTAGGCAAGAACTACACATCCAAGCAGCCTCTTTTTCCCTTTATTTTGAGATAAGGTCTTGCTAAGTTACCTTGGCTATCCTTGATTGCACTTCAGGGTCCAGGCCAGCCTTAAACTTGCAATCCTCTTGCCTAAGTCTCTTGAGTAGCTGGGATGACAGGCCTGCCTGACCCATCAGGCCTGGCTCATCCTTAGTTATCCCTTCCTCCCACTGGTCTGCACCCTCCCCTGTGCTAAAGCCTTCACATGTCCTCTGACAGTGACTGAGCTGATTGGCTGGGGATGAGCTGTGTGTTGATGGGACCCTGAGGGGCCTTGTCTCTTCTCCGGGTGGAGATATATGACATCTCAGTTCAAAGCAGTGGACACATGTCTAATAAGGATAATATTGCACAGCCAGAGTGCTGTCACTCACTCTATAGCATCCTTCATCCCCTCATTGGCCCAAGCTGAGCCCTTCCCATCCTCCCCATTCAGCAAAGCCACTGAGTGCCGGGTTCAAGGCTCCAGGTATGGCTGGACAGGTAGAATGACATGGGACCTGACTAGCCTTTCAACATAGAGTCAGCGTGAGATGAGGACCTACAGTGTGGCTGTCAACAGCAGCCAGCCCAGCTGTCTCCAGAGTCAGCTCACATCTGCTGCTGTGCATTTACAGCCCTTGGTGGGGGTGGAGTGGTATCTCCTGATCAGCCCCACTGCACTGGCCTCACGCTGGCCCACTGCATCGATGACATTATGGTCAGTGGCAGTGTTGATCTGACAAGCAGTCAGCTAGCAGGATTTCATGGGACTATGTCATTAGGTACCATCAGGCACACTACGACTGAGGCAGCAGTTGTCCCCACTCTGCAGACAAGGGGTTGATGGTAGCATAGAAAATGTGGATCATCCGATTTCTGCCTGGAGAGGAGGACAGAGGAAGTTCTGCAGCCTGGGGCAAGTACAAGGGCAGACACAGATGCATCTCGGAGAAGGGCAGCTGTAACGGCCATTCCTAATCCACCTACCCAGTTGGAGGATGCTAAGGATTTCAGAGAGAGAGGAGGATTATCCGAAACTCAACACAACAGTGGCCACTGCCCCTGATGATGTGTGTTTACTAGAGAGAGTGGCCACAGGCCTCAGCAGCTGGTGTGCAGCTGTGACCTTGTGATTTGCAAGGAACAAGCAGTTGGCTCACACCTGATGGCCACTAGCCTGCCAAATGTTCCTAGAGCCACACTACGTCTGTCACAGTGTCTTCACAGCCCTTGGAGAGGTCTGGTCAGCTCCACTACACAGGCTAGTCCACTGTACAGGTGGTGTCATGGTCAGCGGTGGTGTTGTTCTGTAAACAGGCAGTGGCAACTACTCCAGTGGCTTTTTATATATTATGCAAAGACTGGGAGGAAAAACCCACTGAACTGCTGAGCCATTTCTGCCTGCACACTCTGCCTGCACAGAGCTTGTGTGACTTAACTGTCCAGAAGGGCTATGAAACCTTTCCAGATGCTTCAGCCATCTGTAAAAACCAGGGCTCACTGAATGCAATTTTATACAGTAACAGGTGCTTTCAGAAGCCTGTCAGCCCCACAAGGCACAGCTCCCATCTTGTGTGCTGTCAGTGTACTTTCGGCTGTTGCCAGGTAGGACCATTCTGTATGGTTATGCTGGTTGTTCACTGTGTGTACACGAGTGTGTGTGTGTGTGTGTGCATGTGTGTGTGTGTGTCTGTGTGTGTGTGTGTGTGTGTGTGTGTGTGTGTGTACCTTGCTCTTGGTCCTGCATGCTGTGCTCAGCTGCTGGCATGTTTGCGGAGAGGAGTGGCTTTTCATACTTGCATAAAGATCTCCCTGAGGCAGGAAGACCTACTGTAAATCTGGGTGGCACCTTCTGGACACAAAAGAAGGAAACTTTGCTTTTTGCCTGTTTGCCCTCACTCTTGCTGGCAAGTTCATCTGGCCTGCAGCTGCAGCGATCCTGCACTGGTATCAGAACCTACTTCTTCCAGAGTCCAACACAGACTGAAGACCAGCAGCTCTTCAGACTGGACTGCTGACATCCAGCCTCGAGGACTGAACATCTCTACCAGATTCTCAGCCATTGTTGGACTACTGTGGCCACAGCCTGTAAGCTAGCCTAATAAGTCTACACACACACATACACATGCACACACGCGTGCGCGTACACATACACACTCCATCCTCTCCCATTCGGTTGGGTTCTTTAATCCCTGTCTAAGACACAACTTCACAGCTGAGCTGTGCAGGGCCTAGCCCAGCAACCGCCCCACAGTCTGGGTTCTCCTTCCAGCCGGTGGCCTTCCGGAATCACTGAGACCTAGAGACCACTGGAAGGTCACAAATTGGTGACTCTGCTCTGGCATGCCATCCCTTCCTGTAACTCATTGTCACTTGCAGCTCAGTGTCCAGCTGACCCTAGGGTATTTCCAAGAGCACAGAATGTGTGTGTGTGCGCGCGCGCGTGCGTGCGTGCATGTGTATGTGTGTACATGCATGTGTGTATGTATGCATGTGTGTGTGTGTATGCATACAGTCTTTGGCTGTTGCCATGCATGGGGTCCTGGACCTGACACTCTGCCCTCCGTCACCTGCCATCCCTCTCTTGCTCCTCGCCAACCATCCATCCCTGCCTTTGTCTCTTGTGTGCCCATCCTTCTCTCTGTGGCACATCTCATGTCTGTTAGTTGACTTTAAGGATGGAGTGAGGAGACCTGCAATGTGTGGCCCTGCCTTTGAGGGAGGAACTCTTGAGAAAGACGGTGATGAGCGAGGGAGCTCAGGTTAGCCTGCAGCCAGGCTTTGGGGTAATCCTAAGCTGTTTAGGGAGTGTGGCAAGTACAAGCAGACAGCCAGGCTCAGGTAAACCATGAGAGGACAGAGACACTGGCCTGGGATCCAAGGATGTGGGTAGACCAGAATGCAAACACAGCTCACCCCCTGCAGGTGGGCACACAGATGCCTCTAGTACCAGGCCCAGGCCACTAGATAGGGCCTGTCCTGCTTGTCCTGGCCACTGATCCCAGTCCAAGCTTCTCTTCTGGCCAAGCCCATTCTTGTCTGCCGGAGACACTGGCCCCGAGGCCCCGCTCCCAGCCTCTGCTTGATACAGGTCAAGCCTTGCCTGTGTTGGAAATGCCTGTGAAGGCAGGCTGGGCTTGTCATTCTTTGCTTTATTAAAGTTCAAGTGTGTTGGACTGAGCGGGAGGCTTTGGTCTAAAATAAACCCGAGTTGCGTCAGCATGCAGACTTGCTCTGGAGGTTGGAGGCTGGCTCTGCAGTAGCTGCATAGCCCAGGGGCTGTCACCACAGGGTCAAGTGCTGTCCTTGGAGCTGAACCACCCCCTCTTGAGAACCCAAGGGCACATGGTGTCCTGAGCCCCAAGCTCATCTGAATCAAGTTGGATATAGCCCCAAATCCTGATCCCAGACCCGTTCCTGCACTCGGTGTCTCATGGGAGCTCCTGGCGCTGGGGCCTGATGGGGCCTTCATGGTGGTGACAGCTCAGGCCACAGCATAGAAGCCCTTGACTGACAATACAGCATGATCTGGACCCCTAGATACTGTCATGCATATAGCTGGAAGGGGAGTAATTGATGGGGCTGGAGGGCAGGCTGGGTACAGCGGGCTCAACCCCTTTCCCTCTCTTGGAGCCCCAAGGACCAAGATTCTAGAGCCATGGTTAACAGATGCTTGCATCTAGGAGATAACTGAAAGAGGAGCTCCCAGGGACCTACTGGACACCAGTCCTCAGATTCCCCAAGCTTACAGCCATCTTGGTGTTTTAGTAGAGACATCTGTGTGATTCAGAAACTGTGAGAGGCAGATGCAGATCTCTCACAGAGTTACAGCATAGACTGACCTCCCCCCCACAATTGTGTGTGTGTGTGTGTGTGTGTGTGCATTTGCATGCCAGAGTGCTGTGTGGTGGGGGAAGGAGGCAGGCTGGGCTGTGAGGGAAGTGTGTATATGTGTATAGGCCAGAGGTCTTGTTGATGGTGTCCCTTGGAACTCACCAACTAGACTAGGCTGGCTAGTGAGCCCCAGGGGTCCCCCATCTTTCCCTTTGCTGCACTGGGATTACAAGCCTGCAGCCCAAGGCCCAGCTATAGATGCGGTACTGAAGGCTGGACTCAGGTTCTCATACTTGCTAAGGAAGCACTTCCTGGCACCATCTCCCAAGCTCTCTAGGGGTCCTGTAATGAAACACCTTCTCTGCGGGCTTCATGATGGGAGGGCAGGTGAGAGACTTACATCCACAAGGCTGGACATTGGACATCGCGGGGAGTGGGGCCACTTCATGCACTCTGCCGTCAGGCCTGGGTCTAGCAAACCTGGGTCAGGAACCCAATGTTGGGATGGGCTGAGGAGCAGGGAGCCTCGTTCTTGTAACTGAAGTCTGAATATGCCCAAGTCAGGTGTCACTCCTGGGTTCTGATGGCCTGCCACGGGCACAACCAACTGGAATCCACACAGAGTCTCCCCTGGGAGTGAACCACATCTTCTTAGGCTGTGTCTTCACCCCACCTCAGTGACGATGTGGCCTTCTGTTGACAGGAAATAGAGGGCCTCTGCCAGCCACCTGGAGTCCCTGTCTCAGTGCCACCATGGAGGAGACATCTGAAATGCCACCAGGGCACCTGTTCTCCCTGAGCACCTGGTAGAGCCTCTGCCTAAAAGTCTCTGGACCAACCCAGAAGCACCCCGTGAGGCCTCAGTCCCAGGAGACAGAGCTCTGCACCTGCCTGGCTGTTTTGAAAGCCTGTGGCTGGATGGTAGAGGAAACGTAAGAACCCAGTGTAAGAGCCAGTGAGACAGAAGCTGGCAGGCCTAGGAGGAATGCCTGTACCTCATATCTGAGTCCCTCATGAGCACCCCTCAGCTGGCCTTTTTTTTTTTTTTTAGACAGGGTTTATCTGTGTAGTCCTGGCTGTCCTGGACTCACTTTGTAGACCAGGTTGGCCTCGAACTCACAAAGATCCACCTGCCTCTGCCTCCCAAGTGCTGGGATTAAAGGTCTGCGCCACCACACCTACCTGGCAGCTGACCTCTCTCTACCAGAGAAAGGCTAGAACCTGCTCCTGAAGCCACTGACTGTACGTGTCTGCGCCTGTACTCTGGCCACTAATATCGCCTACGGTATTTCACATTACATGTTCTAGGCTCCTGGCCAGGCCTCTATCTATGGATCCCGTGGGAACCTCGGCCTTTACTCACATGGGCACTTGGATATACTGAGGTGTGTCCTGATGCCAAGCTGCCCCATGCACCCTCCTGGTAGTGACTGTTTCAGATTCCCAGGACGGAGCTGAGGGTCCTGGCCTCTGGGCCTCAGCTTCCTCCCCAGAGCAGGTAAGTGACTGTCAACCCCTCCAGAGTGCTGCCATAACAAGCCAGGAGGACACAGGACCCCTGTGCATGGCACCTGCCATGCTACTGAATTTGCTGATACCAAGTCTGTGTCCCCAAGAGCTCCTGGTTTTCTACGCTGGTGACACCAGCTGAGTCCGCACTGCTCTGACACCCGCAGTGGAGTTTACGAGGCCCTCCAGGCAGACGGCCTATAGGCTCCCACAACCCCCATTTCAGCCTGCAAACTCCCCAGTACCTTTCTTCACAAGACCCGAGACAGCACTCTCTATGCAATGAGCAGGAAAAGCACGCGGAGATGACCAAGATCAAGCCCAGGGCTTCCACATCCCCCACTGGGAACCACCTACCCGGAAGCTTCCCCGGCCTTGCTTCAGAGCTCTGTCTATGGGCCGTGAGAGTGGTCTAGCTCCAAATGGAGAGTCACTTGTGCAAAACCTCGCAGCATAAACCTGGCAGGGCATGGAGGGAGTCCTCACTTACTTGTTCCTGGTGACAAGATCTACTGCAGCCAGCCTCCTAGTACTGTGGCCTTGCACAGTTCAGTGAGGTCGTATGCGCCCAGTGACGGCACACCTCGCCCCGAGCAGACGGCACTTCATAGATTCTCGATGCTAAAGGTTATTACTTTGAAAACTGTGTACCTGTCCTTACTTCTTATGAGTCTCTGCGCCCCCTGTACACACTGTAGTTCATTGTATTTTCCAGGTTCTATGGTGTGACTTCTCTCCTAATTAAATAAATCTCTGCCATCATTTAGGCTGGCCTAGATACCCTGGCTAAATCACAGGCTAGGCATGATTGATGCCACCTCTAGACACTTGGTGGGTAGGAGATTCCCAACATTCTGCTTTTCTGGCAACAGCCCTTGAAGCTATGGAAGCCCCCCCAAATCTTATAAACATATGAAGTAGGAAAATTCCTAAGGTGTTGGTTCCATTCCAGGAAATGGAGACAAAAAGGAAATTTTTCCTTTTGGTCATAGCACCATTGTCTCCCAATCAGATGCCCAACCTTATTCTGTGGGCCTTCCTTATGCATGAGACCCTGGGGCCCAGAGATGACTGAACAGAAAAGAGGGCATGCTGTTCTAGAGGACCTAGGGTTGCCTGCCAGGATCTATATCAAGTGGCTCACAGCTACTTGTAACTCCGGCTCTGGAGGACCCGATGCCTCTAGCTTCCACTCACATGGACACATACACTCTCACTCTGCACACTGCACACATGAACACAAGCATACACACACACACACACACACACACACACACACACACACACACACACTCCCCGCAATAAAATATAATACATCTCACAAAATAGAACCAGAACCAGACCCTCCTACTTCCTGCCCCTCATACTGGGGCTCTCCAACTCTGTGCAGTCCTGAACAAGCATTTATCTGTCAGCTGGCCTGGGTCAGTCCCCTGTAGGTCCCTGGATGTATGTTCTGTTGCCCTGTGCAGCAGTTGGGTAGCCTAGGCTTTCCCCAGGTCTGATCTTAAGAGTGTGGGTCCATATGCCACTGCTGGCTCTGATGTCTTGCCACCTCTGAGTGTTCTGGGCACAATCTTGTATATTTAGTTCTGTGTGCACCAAGGTAGGATGGAGGGTATTTGCTTCCCCAGACACCTGCGCCCTTTCCCAAGCACACTTCATTGGTTTCTCACCACTATGAGCAGAACAGTGTAAAGGAGGAAGAGTTTATCTGGCTCACAGTTTTAAAGCCAGTACATGTGGCATGTGGAGCTCAGGTGCTTTTGAGCTGAAAACGTTGGAGGCTTAGCTGTGTGGGGTCTTGGTCCTGAGGGCATCTTTCCCTTTGTTCCACGTAGAGCAGGCCTCTCCATAATGGTGATAATAATTCTTTTTTTTTTTTTTTGGTTTTTCAAGGTAGGGTTTCTCTGTGTAGCCTTGGCTGCCCTAGACTCACTTTGTAACCCAGGCTGGCCTCGAACTCACAGTGATCTGCCTGCCTCTGCCTCCTTGAGTGCTGGGATAAAAGGCTTGTGCCACCATGCCCGGCTTAGTGCTAATATTCTTAATAATTGCAATCTCTCTTCTAGCACAAGCTGTGGCTGTGACATTAAGCCTCTAGCTGCTCTTTCTCGTCTGCTCTTTGTGTTTCATTTTGCCCAATTTGGTTTTTTTCATCATAGACCTTCATAAGTGTTATAGTAACAACCATATTACAGATTCAATATCACGCTGTTTTGAAATTTTCTCTTCCAAAGAGTCCATTACTTTAGAAGTTAGCCTCAGGCAAGTTCACAGGACAAGGGCAGAAAACAATCACAGTCTTTGCCCAAACAACACACAAGTGGCTTCTAGCCTAGTTACTAAAACTCTTACCCTCTGAAACCTCTTGAGAGGGAATGGTGGCTCAGAGCAATGCACTTCAGGTTGACCAAGAAATGGGGTGTGTGTGTGTGTGTGTGTGTGTGTGTGTGTTTGTTGTTCTTGGCTGGCTTTCCCTTTCCTTTTTATTCCATTTGGGCCCCAGAGATGGTACCAGTCACATTCAGGACAGGTCTTCCAACTGTGGTTAACCCTCCTTGGCAATGCTGAGAAACCAATGAACTGTGCCTGGGAGAGGGCGCAGGGACACACCAGGCCTGCTAACCTTTCAGGCACTTCTCCATTCAGCCCAGCTGCCACTCAAGCTGAACTCTCACAGTAAGATTGGTCCAGCGCGACAGCTTGGCATTCCAGTATCTGATCCCCACCCTGGAAACATCTGGTCACCTTGGTTGTCAATCTTTCCCATGTGGCCTTCAGTGAGAACCTTGTCAGACCCGTTTAGGCAGTGTGGGCCTCACTCACACTGTGCCTTCTTAGCCTTGCAGCTCATCATCAGTACTGACCCTACAGCCCTACATCTGTTGGGTGGTGAGCTCAACTCTGTGCTCAGAGAGAACTAAGCTACGTTATATTTTTCCTATTGCAGATAGCCCTGTTGCGGGGAGGGGCTTGAGACAAAAACAACAAAACAAAACAAAACAAAACAAACAAAAATAACAAACCATGCTACATAGCCCAGGCTAGCCTCCAATCCTGCCTTAGCCTTGTAAGTGACAGCATCACAGGCGTGACGTGAGTCAGCTTTCTTCTCTGCATACCTCAGGTTTTCCTTTCACAGTCACAGCACAAGCAGCTGCCCATGATCTTGGATGAAGAGTACCTCCCGGCATTAGCATGTGTTTCCTGTCTCAAGGACACACAGAGACACATTTGGAAAAAGGAAACCACCTTCTCAGGGAAGCCCACGAACAGCTGACTTTAGACTGAAGCCCCCTCCTCTGTGATGTTTTTCGCAGACATCTCCGCTAAGGAGTACTGTGGCTGCTTAACTGGCATCCCAAACCACAGGTGACTTGTCGTCAGCCCCTGCATCACAATGAAACCGAACCTGTCACTAGCTCACACAGAACAGCACCTCACACTGGACATGTCTGTCTCTTTATTGGCTTCACAGAATGCTCTGGAAGACTGAGGGCCATGGACAGGATGAATGTTAGGAGGCTTGCTCCTCTGCACCAACCTGGTTCCTCGGTCACTATACCTTCCTTGTGGGGGAGGGAGGTGTAGGTGCCCAGTGTCCTGGCAAGTGGTGTCCCATAGGCAGATACTTTTTCCTGACTGAGAGCCCAATCCATCTTTCCCGTGTGGTTGCTACCTCCCTGAGTGGTGTCCTCACTCCACCCCCCAAATATGTATGCGTGCCAGATTCTTGGAGCACCCCTCCTTTACTCCTTGGACTTCCCTGCCCTAGGCAGAAAGACTTTGCTTTAGAGACTGTCCCTTCTTGTCCTCCTGACCACTTCCCTGGTCTCAGATGCCATCTGTCTGGTGGGAGCATCTGGGGCTGTGTAGAGACTGGTTGGCAGCCTGAGCTCTTCTAGGACCTATATACATCTGCCAGATGTTCCCAGATGTTCAAGAATAGGAGTTGAGATATAGTCTTATCCATTTCCCAGGGTAACGCCTGGCCTCTGGGGTAGCTGGCTGGTGCCAGGACTGCTTCCTTTTGGATTATGGCTTGCTATAGGTTGAAAAGTGTCTCCTAGATGAGTGTTTTGGCCTGGACCCAAATCTCAGCTACTAAAAGACCAAGGTAGGGAATATTACAAGTTCAAGGCTATCACAAACAAAAAACCCCAAAATACTCCAAACAAGAGAAACACTCAAAATAACAACCTCAGAAATGGGTACTCATAGGCCTTGAACCAGCAAGGGTGACCTTTCTGCTGATGTAGTGGAATTAAGTCAAAGGTTGTTAGGGAAAACAACCTCAGTAATCTCATTCCTGGGGACTAGCAGACTCCAGGCAAGGCTGAGGCCCAGGCCATGATACCTGCCCGTGGCAGGCGCTCCATCTTACAGATAGCAACATGCTACTGGCTGGGAATGTCTACCCGGGAGAGGCACAGGTGCGTGGTTTCTCACTTGGGGGAAGTCAGCAGGCTGGACTCATCAAAAGACCTCAGTGGGCACACACCCCTGCAGGCTCTTGCTGTGAAACCACCCCTTGTTCAGAGAGCTGAGAAGAGAGAACCCACTCTCTCCTCATAGGCCTGATTCCTCCTGGAGTCTCCACCATGCCTGCTGTGTCAGGTGCTGGGGCCTGAATTCTCCTCAGAGTCTTTGCCATTGTGTTGTCTGTCTGCCTGTCTATGGCATTAACAGTTCTTCTAATAAACTTCTTTTAAAAAATATTTTTCTAGCCAGGAAGTGGTAGCACACACCTTTAATCCCAGCACTCGGGAGGCAGAGGCAGGCTGATTACTGGGAGTTCGAGGCTAATCTGGTCTACAAAGTGAGTCCAGGACAGCCAAGGCTACACAGAGAGACTGTGTCTCGAAAAACCAAAAAAATGAAAAATAAAAAAATTGTTTTTCTAGATGCCTGTTTGTTTTATAACGAGAGAGCTAGAAGGGCTGTGGATTTGGGTGGATGGGAGAATCTGGGGACAGTTGGAGGAAGGGAAATACTAATAATACTATAATAAGACTATATTGCATTTGGCACTCAGGAGACAGATGAGTTTCTCTGAGTTCTGGGACAGGCTGGTCTGCATAATGAGTTCAAGGACAGCCAGGGCTCTGTAGAAAGACCTTGTCTCAACAAATAAACAAACAAAAGAATATATTGTATAAAAAGATTATTTTCAATAAAAACATATTTCTTTTATTTAGAGGGGGGGGAGAAACTATAAAAAACAATCAGTGTGCTCTTCCCTGAAGAATACTATTTCTCCAGCATTCCGTAGTCACCTGTAGTTGTCTGTGCAGTGTTGCGGTTGAAGCCTGTGGACCCCCCTTCCCAGCCACTCCACCTAATGTTGTCCTTGCTCAGCTCTGTGTGGGGCATCTGACACTACCAGAGGTCACAACCTCACAGCAAACTCCCTGAACTTCCTGATTTGTGTGTATGAGTGTTCTGCCTGCATGTATGGGTATCGTGTGCATGCAACATCTGCAGAGGTTGGAAGAGGGCATCAGATGCCCAGGAACTGGTGCTGCAAATGGTTGTGAGCATCCATGTAGGCGCCAGGAACCAAACCTGGGTGCCCTCTAAGACGACAGCCATTTCTGCAGCCCCGTGAGTTTGTATTTTTCAATCAGTAAAAACCTGTCATTAACTTTTACTTAGATTTTGTCGTTCTCAAGTATGGACTCTGTAGATGTCTGTATCTTGCTTACAATCTCAGAAAGTTGACCACGCCTGGTATGCTCTCACCCTGCTCCTCAATCGCAGTTGCCCCCTGTGGATGTCCCATAGGAATGGGGCCGGAGGCTGTGGAAGCAGCTCATTGGTACAGCACTTGTCCAGGATACGCAGGCCCACTGTGGGAGACGGTGGCTGCCTGCTTCTCTGAGGAGGTGGGACATCAGTTATCAAAGGTGGCCTCAATGACTTTTGGCAAAGTGATCTTTGCCTCCTGCTAAGCTCTGGCTATCAAGGCGGCATGGTAAGGCAGGCAGGGTCTGAGGCTTGGCTAGGATGTGACCTGCCAATGCTAAGGCCATAGGGTCCTGGAGCTCAGCTTTGTCCCTGAGCCAGGACTTCCTCATTGGGAATCCTCAGGGAGAGAGGAATTGGTTCAGCTTTGAAGATTTTTTTCTGAAACGCCCTGGGAAGCTGTGGCTCTGGGAGGTGGCAGCTGGCCACTGAGAGTCAACATTTCACGCTCAGACTGTAGAATCAGCAGCTTGCATGTCCCTGTCAACTCTTGACGGGTCATCTCTAAATGCAACTTGAGAACCTAGAGCAGCGGTTCTCAATCTGTGGGTCATGACCCCCAATTTGAGGGTAGGGGGTGGGGTCAAATGATCTTTTCTCACAGGGGTCGCATATCAGATACCTTACATACCAGACCTTTACTTTTCATTTCACAATACTAGCAAAATGACAGGTATGAAAACAGCAATGAAATAATTTTATGGCCGGGGGTCACCACAACATGAGGAACTGTATTAAAGGCTTGCAGCATTAGGAGGGCTGAGAACCATGGATTTAGAGAGTCTTGAGGAATTATCTAGATCAGCCTGCCTTGTGAGCACGTCTGCAGAGAGTCTTCTGATTGTTAATTTATTTGGGAAGACCCAGCCACTGTGGACAGCAACCATGTGTGAGGCAGGGCCCTCATGAAGGAGGAGATGGCAAGCGAGCAGCTTGCCACGCACTGCTCTTGACCACGAATGTGATGTGACCCGTGACCCGCTGCTTTACGCTCCTGCCACTGTGACTTCTCTGCTGTGACAGATAGCCAGATAGCCCCTTCTCCCTCAAGCTGCTTTTTGTTAGGATTTTTTTTGTTTTTTGTTTTTTTAAATCACAGAAACAGAAATGAAGCCAGAACACACGACAACTGCCTCTTCAGGCTCCCTACCTCTGCCTCTGCCGGGGTAGCTGCCGAGACAGAGAAGCTCCCACCCAGACAGCTCAGGCACAAATGTTGTCAAGAGTCTGAGCTGGGCTCAGGAGGCATGCTTCTCAAAACTGACCAGACAATAGGTCCACAAGTCCCCAGATATCATCACGTCACACTGTGAACAGCCTTGGGGATGAGGGCACGGGATGGCTTCTGTCACTGGCTCTCATGCCCAGCCAGAGCTTGGGTCCCTGGGCAAAGGATCCTCCTACTTGAATGTGGGCAGTCAGGCCCGAGAACCCCCCAAACACATTTCCTTTTTCTTAGCCCACCAGTTCTGTAGGACTCTGAGGCAATAGGAACAGACACAGACACTGAGGGCTTTAGTTCCCTCATGGTCGGTGGCCCATGGGGGTTGCGATCTGGCATGCCCCTCCGTTACAACGGCAGTGGATGGACTAGCGCTTGTCTGAAGCACCTACGACACTGAGCTTCCAGCAGGGACAGACAGGAACCCAAGTGAGTCTGTCTGAAGTCTGATAGGGGGCCAAAGGACCCCAGGGGACTATCCCCTCAACAAACCTGAGCTGTTCACTTCTCCATCCCACAAGGATGGAGAGAAAAAGGCATACAGGATCCCTTCTTCTGGTATAGGAAAAACTTTGTTGGAAGAGGGCGGGTGAACCAGCAGTTCTGGGCTTACAGGTGACAAAGGCTAGCAAGATTGCACAGAGGGCTTTTGGGAGGAGGTAGCAAGCAGTAGGAGGAGAGAACAGATTGTTTTCCAGGGCGCAGCCATCAAACTGACACTAAATAGCAAGCAGTACCTGGCCTTTCCTGAGGCAGGAGCATGACAGAACACAGGCCTCTCCAATGTAGCCCATACTTGGGAGGCACCCTTGCAGAGTGCTCACACAACCCCAGGGTATCACCAAGCTCCCATGCCCTCCCCCCTCAACCTTGCAGCAAGTTCAGACTGGGGCCAAACATCCAGCTCAGGGAGATTTATGGCTTCACTTGGCACCTGCGTGTTCCGCCTTACCACAAACCATTTATTGAGTGTGCCAGCTCAAAGACAACAGCAAAAAAAATTAATCCCCTCTTTAAGGGATGAGACACCTCATTTACGAGGCTCTGATCTGTGGGCTTTCATCTGCGGAGGCCATTTGTCACCTCCCACCCACACCTGCACAGTGGAGAGAAGGCGGGACTCTCACTCGGTGTTAATTAGAACCACGGTCTGTGGTCTGCGTATGGGGCCACAGGCCACTAACCCCACAGCTCTGGAGGGCTAAAGCAGAACATGAATCCAGCCTGTGCTTTATAGCAAGGCCCTGCCTAAGAAATCAAGCAAACAGGGCTGTAGAGAGAGGAGAGAGCTCAGAGGTTAAGCACTTGCTGCTCCTGTAGAGGACCCACGGTTAGTTTCTAGTACCCACATCAGACAGTTCACAGCTGCTTATACTCTAGTTCTGAGGGACCCAACACTCACTTTGGGCCTCTAAGGGCACCTCACATATAGACATGGAGGCATACACATATTTAAAAACAAACAAACAAATAAATAATTTTTAAAAGCAAGCAAGCAACAAAAACAAACTAACAAAAACCTGTGGCCCAAAGATCTGTTCTTATGCAGCTTTCTAGAACACTCTAGAATCATTTGTCTTTTCTGTCCATTGTTTGAGAGGTGGATCTACCTATGTATCACCAAGCAAGAACTTGGAAGTTAGATCCAATCACAGTTGCAGGGCAAGTATCAAGTCCCCACCTGTGGCTCTCAATGCCCCCCAATGGGTCTTTTTTTTGAGACAGGTTTCTCTGTGTAGCCCTGGCTGTCCTGGACTCGATTTGCAGACCAGGCTGGCCTCGAACTCAGAGATCCGCTTGCCTCTGCCTCCCCAAGTGGTGGGATTACAGGTGTGTGCCACTGCACCTGGCTCCCTCCAAGAGCCTTAGATTGCTAATGTCTTTCACTAACATGGGGCTGTTAAGAAACTAATAGGGCTGCATTCTTATCTACCAGGTTATCAATTCAAAACATAGCTCACTCTTGGTGCTCGGCCTTTGGGCTGCAGCAAATGCTACATATCCCGTGTCCACCATCACAGTACCGCAGACACACCCTGGCCATGTATCCCCTGCCTAACCCACAACCACTGACTCCTGCATGCCTCCACCATTTTGCCTTCTCCAGAGTGCCTCGGAGCCAGAATCACTCTGCGTGCCACCTTTACGTAAAAGTCTCCCTTCTTTCGCTCAGACACACCCTGCGGCTCCATAGCTCACTTCTTGCTGCTCAATGATACTCCCCTGTCTGGAGGTGTTGTCGGCCCACCCATCTCCTAGAGTACTTGTTGGTTGCATCTGGCTTTGGGCAATTCAGAACACGGCTCCTGGATGCATTCAGAAAGCTTGGTCTTATTTTTCCGAAGTCATGGCCACGTGTGTATTGACATCACTGCTGTGACTCAGGCCCTGGTGGCTTCTAAGCTCCATGCACTCACTGCATGCCAGGTGCTGCACAGAAGGGTTCCCTGGCTTATTCACCCGCATGTCAGCATCTGGAGTAATGTCCAGATGCTTGCCCTGTCCTAGGTGCCAGAGTTCAAGCCATCACATGGCCTCAGAATAATACAAATTAGATGAAAAGAAGTAAGCAAACATAACATATAGCGAGTTCCAAAGGAGAGCTCAAACCCAAGATGCCGGGAACAACCAGCTTCCCCTCTTATCACCTTCCCCCCCACCCTGTCTTTCTGTATATGCATGTGACTGTAGTACCTGCAGAGGCCAGAAGAGGGCGTCTAATCCCCTGGAACTAGAGGAACAGGTGGGTGTGAGTCACCTGAGTTAGATAGAGGAGGATACTGTGATGATGATTTCAGGTCCTCTACAAGAGGAGCAAGCCCTCTCATTGGCTGAGCTATTTCTCTAACTCCTTACCTTCCACCATCTGTAGAAGTTTCTAGAATCATGCTTTGGAGAAGCAGTGAGGGAAAGAGCTATGATGAAATAGGAGGCCCTGGAATGTTCCACGGCCAGCTTTGCTGCTGAAACTGGGCAGGGTGGGGGTGGTGGTGAACGAGGGCTGGTAGCCTTGTGGGGAGAGTGCAGGAAGGTGACAGTGGCTGGGCAGTATGGTGGGCAGGGGAGGGTTACCTGCCTCTCATGCCACTGCTGTGCTCCTGGGACTCCTCCCATTGGGAAGGACAAGTCAAAATTCCCTGGGATCTGGTCCTATTGGAACATGAGGCTTCAGTCCCCTGGGTCCCAAGATCCAGGCACAGGAACACCTTTGCTGCTCCCTAGCTTTCTAATGCTCCCAAGGGCAGCAGAGTCGACCTTTGACCCCCATGGCTGGGTTCTATGCTGCCATCATTCCCAGGGGGCCGAGCTAGGGGTCTGAGTCACGGCTGCTGTTTGGACATGCTCCCCTTCAAAATGACAGCCTTTGGCAAACATATTAAGTAGCAGTTGAGAATAAATGCCACCAGGAGCTCCGATCACCCATCTCTTCAGCATACAAATGCCACCAGGAACTGGGGGAGGAGGTGAAACCACAGAGAGGGCCCTAGGCCCACTCTTCCCCAGCTGGCACATGGCAAGTTTCCAGTGGTCTACCCAGGAGGCCTGGCTCTCCTGAGGATTCTGAAAGAGACACTTCTCAGTCACCCTGGTCCCCAGGCTACAGGCTCACTGGGACTCACTCACCACCTGCCCTCTGGGGCTCATGCAGGAATAGCAGGTTAGTGGCTGGTCACCTTGGTATCACATGATGGCAACATCTGTAGGGTACCCAAAAGGGAGCAGGAACCAGTTTCCTCCCAGGCTCTAGACAGCCTGACTGAGTTCAAACTCCAAGTTTGCCACACTTAAGCTGGGCAACCTTAGACAGGTGGCTTACTCTCTCCACGTCACACTCTCTCCATCTGTAACATAGAGGCACTATCTGTGCTCCCACTAAAAGCTAGGTAGGGGGGCCAGGCATGGTGGTGCACACCTTTAATCCCAGCACTTGGGAGGCAGAGACAAGTGGATCACTGTGAGTTCAAGGCCAGCCTGGTCTACAAAGAGAGTCCAGGACAGCCAAGGCTAACACAGAGAGACCCTGTCTCGAAAAACAAAAAACAAAACAAAACAAAAAACCCAAAACAAACAAACAAAACAAAACAAAAAAAACCCCAGCTAGGTAGGGGAAGTAGGCTCATCATATACCGAGGCCCTGCCTCTTCGTGGCCCGAGGTTCTGCATAGCTGTGTTCTAAACTCAGTACCATATAAGTCCGTGCCACACAGGCTGTGTGCTGCCATCCCTTGTGGGAGGTGGACAGAGGGTGACACAACTAGCTTTAGGGGGGGGGGTGCCCCAGGCTCAGGCAATGCCAGCAAAGCAGGCTGCATAGTGGAGATGGAGGCTGACACCCAAGCCCTGCACCCCACACACAGCCCACAGGTAAACATATCACACGACTAATGCAGGTGGGCCCTGAACACAGGCAACACACCAGCCTCTCTGAAGGCTTCCATCTTACAGGCTGGTTTTAGAACAATTTTAGGTATACGGAAAGATCATGGAGGAAGTCCAGGTCTCCCATGTGCTGTGGTTTGAATGTGAAATGTCGCCCACAGGCTCAGGTGTTTGAACACTTGGCCCCCATCTGGTGGTGCTGTTCTGGAAGGTTGTAGAACATTTAGGAGGTAGAGCCTAGCTAGAGGATGTACGTGGCTTGGAGTGGGGCTTGATGGTTTATACCGCACTTCTTGTCTGCTCTCTCCTTCCTGACTGTGGACACGGTGTGAATGGCGCCTCCTGCTCTTGCCACCATGGCTTTCTTGCCGTGGTGACTGCATCCCCACACAAGCTGTGAGCCAGAACGGACCACTCTCCCCGCAAGACGCTTTTGTTAGGTATGTTGTCATAGCAACAAGAGAAGAAGCACGCCCAGTCACATCTCCTTCCTTTTAACGGGGACAGTAGCTGGTAGAACGCCCTCCTCTCCTTTGCCTTTTCCACCTGAAGCCTCTGCCGTTTAGAAATCACCTTCCTGGTGGTGGCATGGATCAGCTTTCCCCTGCAGGAGTGCTCCCTGAAAATCTGATGTCCTCTGGGACGTTGGGGCAGCTCAGGGTTTGCATCTAGGTGGGCGGAGCTGGAAAACATGGTCCCAGAGTGCACAGTGGTCAGAGGACGTGGGCACTTTGTGTTCTCATAGCAACAGCCCTGCTGCCTTCCTTCAGGGTATGTGTGCTGAGATGGAAGAAGATGCCTGCTATCCAGCCCACCCACTCCGCACAAACAGTTGAGGCTGACTTCGATAAGGAAGGGCTTCGGAACCAAATTCCCTTCTCTCTTCTCACCTTGGGGCTGCATGCAGAGTGGACATAAAATGTACAAGCTCCTTGGGGAGGCCCATAGGCCCCAAGTCAACTGTAATTTCATATCAGACCACCTGGTGGCCACCAATAGCATCTAAAGATATTTCTACATTGTCTCTAAAAACTATAAGTGGGGATGAAAGTTGCAAGATTTAGACACCAAACCCAAGAAGGTACCGTTGAGGGAAGTGGAAGATGATCCAAGAATTCAAGCACCCCTCCTCCCAGCAGTGTAGACGGCGTTCAAAGCTGACTCATTACAGTGTGGCCTTCTCCAGATCAGATTACGGAGTGAATATGCTCCCAATCAAAGGGCCATGGGGCTTTGGCAAAAAAGACAAACTGATCATAAAATTCACACCGAAATGAGAAGAGTACCAACTAGACATAGTGGGGTGCTTTAAAGAACAGAGCTGGGGGCTGGAGAGATGGCTCAGAGGTTAAGGGCACTGACTGCTCTTCCAGAGATCTTGAGTTCCATTCCCAGCAACCACATGGTGGCTCACAACCATCTATAATGTGATCTGATACCCTCTTCTGGCCTGCAGGTGTACATGCAGGAAGAACACTGTATCTATAATAAAGAAATTTAAATAAATAAATAAATAACAGAGCTGACCCCACTCTAGGGCCTGTTACAAAGATGCTGTGACCATGCATAGGGAGGTGGAAGGACCTGGAAGGAGTTGGTGGTGGGGGACATGATCAAATATATTGTATGGAAGTTTTTCTTTTCAATTAAAAAAAAATCAAAATAAAACAAAAACAAAAGGCCAAGGTTGTGGGAAAGATACCGTGATCAAGGCTGCTGTCCTGGGAGACAGAGAGATGGATGTATGGACAGATGGAGGGATGGACATAGAAGGGAATAAAGCAGAGAAGAAAAAGGCCCATGCTTGCACACAAGTGTGAGCAAGCTCTGACAAACTACAGTCGGCTGACTTTCAGGATGACCCCATCTCAATCCACTGTTGCTAATTTGCACTTTTCTTGAGCACTAGCTTCCTGTTTCATCACTCCCCATTAATACTCCTTTTTGTTGTTCTTGTTCATTTTCACACATGTGTGTAGTGTGCTTGGTGCACATGCATGGGGAAGCCTAAGGCTGAGGTCAGTGTTGAGTTTTCTTTTGCCCTTCCACAGCTGGTCATTTCACCATTACAAAGTGCATTTCATTCCTGTCTGTGTCCACTGCTCTGGAATCTACTTTCATGATAATATAGATAAATTTGTCTGCATTAATGTCAATATGGTATATAATTTTCACCTTCTGAACCTATTTGTATGTTTATAATTAAAGTGCTTTGAAGACAAACCTTTAACCTCAAAACACTGTCTTTGAGTTGGGTATTTATGTCACTTATATTTAGTATAACTGTTGATATGGTTAGATTTAACTCTTTCCAGTTTTTGTTGTTGTTTTGTTTGTTTTTGTTTTTTTGTGGGACACTGTGGACCAAACCAAGGACTTTGGGCACCTTGCTACTGAACCATGCTCCTAACCACTGTTTGCTTTATATTTTTTCATGTGTGTTTTGTGTCCCCATTCCTTATTTTTATGTCTTTTTGTTAAAGGCTCTTGCTATGTAGACAGGGCAGTCTTGAACTCAGCATCCTCCTACTTCAGCCATTTGATTGCTGGATAACAAGAAAACAACTCACCTTTCTTACATTTCCATTTTGTTTCTCCCATCAGCCTGTGAACTCTTGTTTTTGTTGTTGTTGTTGTTGCTATTTTAAAAGCTGTCATTCATTTCTAACATCCTTCCTTGTCCTCTGTTTATAATTAATTGATGGCCTGCCAATTCACAGGTCATCTGTATGTGCACAGTTCCTCCTCCTTCAGCGTTCATTGCTGTCTGTATCATCACCTTCCCACATCCTTGCCTTACCATCCCTGTGCATTGTGCCTATAATCCCAGCAGGCTGAGGCAGGAGGATATCAAACCTGAGGCTAATTTGGGGCTACAGTAAGACCTTGTGCCAAAAAAGCCAAAATAAGTAAGTGAATAAGTAAATCTAGTTGTCATTTAAATAGATTTAAATTTTATTTTCATTATATTTTATTTATTTTTATATGTGTGTATTTGTGTGTGTGTGTGTGTGTGTGTGTGTGTGTGTGTGTGTGTGTGAGTCCCAGGGACCGAACTCATATCATCAAGCTAGGCAGCAAGTGCCTTGCCCAGTGAGCCATCCTGTCTGCCCTGAATAGATTTAAATAACCAGAGAATACTTTCTGTAATTGTCCACATGGTGAAGTCTTTCATTCCCTGCATGTGTTTCCACATCCAGTTGTTTCTTGTTGCCTAACAGAGTGGTTTTGGGGGATGAATTGGCAAAGCTGTTGTGTTTGCTCTGTGACTCTTTATTTTATTCTCTTTCTCATAAATGCCATTTTCCCTTCTGACAACGTGAAGGTGTCTCTCCACTGCCTCCTCCATGTGTCCTTTCTGGCGATCTGCCTGCCCTTAGCCTGATCTTTCTCTTTTTTATATAGGATGTGCTTTAGAAAAATATTTATTTTTAGGTAGTGTCTATGTGTGTACTTGCATGTGGTCCTTTGCACACCAGTGCACACCAGGCCAGAAGAGGGCATCCAACCCCCCTGAGCTGGGGTCATAGTGCTGAAAGCCACTCAGAAGTGGCAGTGTGGGGTCTCGGGGGTGAAGAGCAGCAACACGCACTTTTAGCCACTGAGCCCCCTCAACACCACAAGGTGCTCTGTGGTCTGGAGCAATTAGAAATCTGTGTGCCTGGGTGTTTCTGCAGTTTTTCTCTTCTCCAATGTGTCCTAAGTTTGGGGGTCACAGGCTGCTGGAATCTGTGAATTCACAGTTTACTTCAAGTTGGGAAACTCTTACATAATTATTTCTTCAACTCTGCATTCCGTCTTCCACACCCCAGTTCCTCCTCTCCAGACCCTGCTGGCATCCGTCAGGTTGCTAGGGTCCCGTGGCTCAGGGTGTTCTTCAAAGGGGGAGGATTAGGGGAGGGCACACAGGAAATCTTCCTCTGCTTTACTTGGGATGGTCTCTCTCACACAGCTGCCTTGTCACATCCACCACTTTTCCTCCACAGTGTCTGATTTTCTATTTATCCTGTCTTGGGTCTTCTATTTATTCTTATTGAATGTGCATGAGTGCCTGCCTGCATGTGTGTATGCACATCACATGTGCATGCAGTGCCCACAGAGGCCAGAAGAGGGAGTTAGGTCACCTAGATCTGGAGATCCAGGGGGTTGTGAGCCACCATGTGGGTGCTGGGAACTGAGCGTGGTCCTCTGGAAGAGCAGCCAGTGCTTATAGCTGCTGAGCTATCTCTCCAATGTCTGATCTTGGGTATTTACCTCAGACAGTACAGTTTCCACCTCTGGAATTCTGGTTTGGGTAAAATTTAACTTTCAATTAAGGCAAAATACACAAAACATTTCAAGATGTACATTTTTCTAGATTTTCAATTTTGTTTGAGTCTTTAGATAACCTTTTGTTTTCTTTTCCTTTCTTCCTTAAGACAAGGTCTCACTATGTAGACCAGGCTAGCCTAGAACTTCTTATGTAGATTAGGCTAGCCTAGAACTCCCTATGTAACTATGTAACTGGCCTGGAACGCAGAGAGATGCATTTGCCTCTGGCTTCTTTGTTCCAAGATTAAAGGTGTGGGCCATCCATCATATGGAGCAACTTTTTCCCTTTCCATAGTCCAGGCTGGCCTTAAACTTCCTGCTGGCCTTGAACTTCTTGCTGGAACTACAAGTGTGCCCACCATGCAGTTTACGCTGTGCTACATATTAGTCCCAGGGCTTTGTCTGTTAAGCAAACCTGAGCCCTCTTTTTACAAAACTTTTTATTGTGAGACAGGGTCTCTCTAAGCTGCCCAGGCTGGTCTTGAACTTGCAAAGCCTCTCTGTACTTGGGATTACAAGACTGTGCTAATAGGGATGGATTTACCTAACTCTTTGGCCATATGGAATATAGTTATGATGATGTCAAGGCCCTTGTCTGCAACTCTGACATCAGTGTGGATCACAATTGTTTGTGGTTAACTGAGCCTCCTTCTCTCATGAGCCATGTCTCCTTGCCTCACAGCCCAAGCTGGGATTCCTAAGAAGGTCTCAGACATTAGATTTTGCCTTGCTGGAAGCTGACATTTTCTGTCGTCTTACAAATGTTCTCGAATGTCTCCTGAGTGTTCTCTTTGAAAATGTGTTAGGTGGGATCAAAATCTCCTCCAGACACAGGCTGACCCTCCTTCATGGTTGAGGCCTTCTAAGAGTGCCACAAGCTTTGAGCAGTGTGGGGTCTGGTCGAGGGAGAGGCACACCATGGTCTCTCAGCTCTTGGGGGACACTCTATCCAGTTTCTAGAAGTTTCTTTCCTTCTGTGTACTGAACATTCAGCTGACCCTTGGAGGCTCTTCAGGTCTCTAGGGCCCTTTAGGCACCATGTCCCCCCTGATTTTCCTCATATACTTGAGCTGCCTTGGTCTCTCCAGACCCTTGGCTCATTCTCTGTAGCTCTGTTCCCTCCCATGTGTGGGGTCTTCTCTCCACATGTTCATGAAGCAAGCTGGGAGAGCACAGAATCCACGCTGGCTTCCTGTACCTCATCCCTCAACAACTAACTACACTTCTTTGTCACCTGACAGCTTCCCATCACCACTTCACCTATCTGCTGAGTGTCTAGATGTTTCCTGGGGAACGGTGGCTCCTATCTGTGTCTCTACAGGTAGAAATAGATGCTTCTTCGAGCATCCTGTTTCTTGTTTTGCTTTCCTTAGGAGATGGAGGTCTCTCTTATGTAGCTCTGGCTAGCCTGGAACCACTAAGCAGACCAGGCTCGCCTCGAACTGCCTGCCTCTCTGCCTCCCCAGCGCTGAGATCAAAGGCATGTGCCATCACGCCCAGCTTCTTGATTCTTTGAAGGAAGATTGTGACATAAGCAAAGGTAAAGGTGAGTGAGCCTGCCCTACCTGAAGCCTCCCTGGCTGGGTCTGCAGCTCAATAGAGCAAATCACACTTCCCACCTTTACTCATGAGCTCTCTGTGTAGTCTTGGCTGTCTTGGAACTTGCTTTGTAGACCAGGCTGGCCTTGAACTCACACCAATCTGCCTGATTCTGTCTCCCAAGTGCTGGGATTAAAGGTGTGCATCACCACCACTTAGCACACACTTCCCACCTTTTAATCATGAGCTGATACCCAGTTGAAGTCACAGTGAGTAGTGCCCCCAGCTCTCCCCATACAGTGATACTGAGCCCCTTCAGACCCCTAGGCCAAGGTAGCCACCAGCCCCAGCTCACCCTTGAGGTGGCTCCACAGCCCAATTGGCAGCTCAGTTCTAGCAACACCTGCCTGCCTCTGTCTGAGGTTCTTTACCATGAGACAGGCCTAGCTGAGGACTGAGCTGGAAAACAGGCCCCGCTGTTCCAAAGTTCAGACCACCCTCCTGCCTTCCAGCCCTCCCCACCACATAGGACGGATCTCTTGCAGGGTGGCTAGGCCGGCTTATAGACTCACCAGAGCCAATCTGTCATGGTTGTTACCGAGCAATCCATTTATTCCCTGTCACAACTGCTTAGCAATCTATTCCTCCCTATTTCCTGTTCCAGACCTTTTGGAGGTGTCGATCTGAATAATTGATGTGTGCAGGAACGCCCCGAGCCTTTGAACTCCTTCATTAATCACCTGGGCAGGAAGCAGGAGGGCTCTCTGTCAGCCATGCATTTGCCAGACACGATCAGGGGGACCCCTGCTGGCTCCGATCCATCCCTTGAACAGTCAGATGTGCCCCTCTCAGTCACAGATGGCAAAATGCTCAAGAACACTCTCTGTGGCTGCCAGGTGCCATCACCACTGTCAGAGGTAGGTGGCCTTCCACCCTAAGTCAAAAATGCTTGGTTCTAATTGGCGGAAGCTGGGCTGCAGAGCTTGTGGCATAGCGTATTGTCACGGGCTGAGGTGTGATCCTTTTCCAAGGTCACCTGAAGATCTCATAACTCCTGCTCTCTCGTGCTAAGCTGAGGTCAGTAGGTTATTTCTCGCCCTTGCCATCTTTATAAGAGGATACTGGGACATAGACACACAGAGGTCATGCACATGAGGACACAGGAAGGAGATGCATCTGCGAGCTTTGGGAGGAGCCAAGCCTGCCACCTGGCCCTCCCACCTCCAGAATGGGGGTGATGGATGCCTGCTGTTGATACTGCCTGCCTGGCCTTTGGTGCCTCGTCATAGCTTCAGTGGCCCAGGCTGAAACAGGCGCTGTTTGGAGGGAGGGCAGGGTGTTTATTTAATCTGGGTACTTCAAATGAACTGACGTGCTCAAACCAACACAGAGAGCAGATGGGTGGTACCAAGGGAGGAACAGTGGAGCTCTGTGAAGCTGGGGCCTCTTACTTGGGGTAGTATGTGAGTGACAGAAAAAGTCCGTGTCTTTCTGAGGTGCTGCCCACTCAACCACCATCCCACCACTGACAGGGAAAAGCTGCCAAGCCTCTGGATGACGGATCCTCCTGCCTCCTGTTCTCAGGGGCATCCTCTGCTGCCACCTGCCCATCTCTTCCTAAGCCAGGGCTGTGTTCTCTGCAGGGTTGGGAGTCACGGGATGGGTGGAAACGCAGGTGGGTCAGACATGTTCTGCATGGTTAAAGCCTGGGACCGGAAAGCAGATAGGTAGAGAAACCACCAGGCTGAGAAGTCTATGCCTGCAGCAAAGGCAGCCCAAGGCATGATCGGTGTGCACAGAGCTGGCTCACAGGCTCTGGAGACAGGCAAGGTCACCCACCTGTCTATCTCCCAGCTTCAGGGGGCTTACTCTGTGATGTGAATGTGCTGTGGGTGCTGTCCCCCCCCCTTGACATTGGGGGACAGAAGGAGGATATTGTGAGCTCCCTCCTAACACAAACTGTACCCTCCTAAAACCAGATAGTCCTGGGCTCTGAGTCCCTACCTTACAGACTGTGCGACATAGACCTTTGGGGCTATTTGATGGGTGTCTGGGCTCCCTGGATGACAGGTGACCAGACCTGCTGATCTCTGTCTGACAGGAGACACCTGGCTCCAGGAATGGCATGGCTGGGGCCCCATGTCTCGTGGTCTCCCAGGAATGCTGGGAAGATGTCTTAGTTACTTTTTTTGTTGTTGTGATAAAACACCATGAAGAAGGCACGCATAAAAGAGTCCATTTTGGTTTATGGCTCCAAAGTCTGTCATGGTAGTGAGTGGCAGCTGGAATAGGAAGCCAGGAGCTTATACCTTTACCTCAAACCATGAAGCAGAGAGCAAACTGAAAACAAGGGGAGGCT
The DNA here is from genome assembly GCA_907169655.1 of Acomys percivali. Lineage (NCBI taxonomy): Eukaryota > Metazoa > Chordata > Mammalia > Rodentia > Muridae > Acomys > Acomys percivali. The sequence goes on along the minus strand of OU015757.1, from coordinate 23,966,607 downwards.
TTAGGCTCACAAAGCCCTAGTCCTTCAGCAAGACTGCACCTCCTCATTAGGCCACCAAACAGCCACCAACTAGGGACACGTGTGAAATGCTTGAGCCAGTGAGGGCCATTTCTCATTCAGTCCACCCCAGAGGAGATTCAAGTGAGGGAAGGTCATTTCCAACTCTCCCTGCTGGGTGGACAATGGGGCTAACTGGGGGAACGGACCCCAGAGGGGAAGAAGAATGGATGACAGTAGTGCCCGGCAGCCAGGCTGCTCCCTTCTGTTCATTTTCTACGAAAGAAGTCCAAACAGCACCCTCCCTTCTGGAGGAGGGCTCCAGCACCTTAAGCAAACTGTGACCTTAGGAGCCAACTGAACGCAAGTGGCTACTTGACCCAGTAGGATGACCAGCACCCTCAGGGGAGGGAGGAGAGGTGCGGCCAGGCAGATGCTGATCCTGGGCCAGAGGCTGTAAGGGCAGGTGGGGCCAGCAGGGAGGGAAGGATAAGAAAGAATACAGGTCTAGAGTGGGCACTGGAGAGGGGCTGTGGGTAGCTTTTCTCTGTCACCCAGGTTACATGCTGAAAGCTACCTCAAGGAGATGGTGTTGGGATGTAGAGCCTTTGGGAAGGTAATCAGTCACCCAGGGTACACAACCTCTTGACAGGACAGGAGCCCTTAGGAAAGACGCACTGGTCACCTCCTTGTCCCTTGTCCCCCATGGGGCCAGCTGAGGTCTTTAGAAAGCCAGAAAACCCTGAGAAGAAACGCTTGTTGCTTTCTGGCTCCTGGACTGAGCTGAGATGGAGGGAACAGGAAAGAATGGGGGAAGGATGAGAGAGTAAAGAAATCGAGGGGGAGCCCGTCTCGTTGTAACATCCCACTGACAGTTGCCAACGCAGACGGGCAGATGCCAGGCACCGGTGGCCACACAGGAGATGCACATGGCAGCCATGGGGCCCAACTGTCTCTCACCAGAATCCAGAGGAAGAAGGGCTATGATGAAAAAATGGCCGCCCCGAGCCCTAGTACTGGCAAGTGGGCTCATGTTGTAGGTGTGTATGTGCGTGTGCGTGTGCGTGTGCGTGTGCGTGTGTGTGTGTGTGTGTGTGTGTGTGTGTGTGTAGCTGAGCTCAGAGCAGGAAGGTAGAAATGCAGAAGGCAAGGCTGCCTTGGAGGGGCTTGGCAAGGTTTTTTTTTCACCTCATGACCTTACTGTGAGACCCCACCCCTAGCCCACTGACCCCAGCTGGAGTATTTCTTTGAAATGAAGTGTCTACATAGGGCAAAGACATCAATGTTTATAGCAACAAAACCATGAGTGAGGGGATGGGTGGTCACATGGTTGACCAAGTTGTGATGTCACTCATGGGTAAGAAGAAACAGTACTGATTCACAAGGTCTCAGAATGGTGATGTTGAGTACAAGAAGGCAACCGCCTGTGGACAACAGCTCCATTCATGGAAAAGTCCAGGACAGGCCTGGTGCCTCAAGCCACATGCCTGATTTTGCTGAGGCTAGGGACAGGAGACTGGGAGGTGGGATTGGCCCTCCTCCAGTGCACAGAGGACTGTCATCTGTCAGCTTCATTATCACCTTGACCTGGTTGGTGCCTTGCCAATCACATAAATGCTGCTGCTCATGAAAGGGCATACTGGACGTGTGAGGTACTTACTGTACACTGACATGATGTCTCAACAGAACTCTCTAGAAACCCGGCTGCATCCCATCACAGGGCTCTAAGAAACAAGCCAACCCCTCTGCCCCATTCCCGGCCGTGTGTGTGTGTGTGTGTGTGTGTGTGTGTGTGTGTGTGTGTGTGTATGTGTGTGTGTGTGTGTGTGTGCACGCGCGCATGTGCTGTGGGGATGATGGCATTCCATATAGAGGAAATAATAGGGTAGTGGGACGAAGACAGGACAATGACCTCCCAGACAGCCCCTGCAATTTTGCCTAGATCCAGCTTCAGGTTTGGGGGTACAGTGCCTGAGTCACTGTTCCTTGTTTTTGCCCTTTGTGGTGATGAGGGAGCAAGGTGAACTGACTGAGCCATCCCCCCCCATACCTGTTGGTGCTTCAGGAAGTGGCCACTTCTATTTTTCTGAGTCTGTGGTGGTCTGAGTAAGAATGGCCTCTACAGATCCATATATTTGAATGCTTAGTCAGGAGGAAGTGGTGCTATTTGAGAAGGATGAGGAGGTGTGGCCTTGTTGGAGGAATTACGTCACTAAAGGTGGACTTGGAGGTTTTCAAAGCCCAGCCTAGGCCTAGTGTTGTTCTCTCTGCCCAAGGATCAGGATGTAACTCTCAGCCACTGCTCCAGCACCACGCCTGTTGCCATACTCCCACCGTGCCCCCGCCATGAGGATAATGGACTAACCCTCCGAAACTGTAAGCAAGCCCATAATTAAATTCTCTCTTTTATAAGAGTTGCCTTGGTCGTGGTGTCTCTTAACAGCAATAGAACAGTGACTAAGACATCCTGTACCCTCAGTGGAGGCTGCGGTGAGGGGCTTTGGAGACAAGAACACAGGCTGGCAGGCTGCCTACTCTTCCTCTTCCTTATAATGCAGTTTCTGGCTGATTATCTTCCTTCCGTTCATTCATCCAGCAAATATTATATTCTTGGTCACTGACAGGGAATGTGTGTGGCTGCTCTCCTCCACCCCTTGTTTTTGAAGGAAAGGTTTCACTATGTTCCAGGCTGACCCTTGACCATAAAGGGTCATTTTCATTGCTACTTCGTAACTGGAATGTTGGTCCTGTTATAAATCACGGTGTAAATAGCTGTGTTTTCCGATGGTTTTAGGTGCCCCCCTTGAAAGGGTTGTTTGACACTCCCTTCCCAGGCTGGCCTGGAACTCACGAGGTAAGCCAGGCTGGCCTCAAACACACAGGAACTTGCCTGTCTCTCCAGTGCTATCATTAAAGGTGTGTACTACCCCACTCAGCAAGTGGCTCTCCTTTTGGTCCATGAGGACTGTTTGGCATGAAGGCTGACACCTTTCCTATGGTGGTTAATATCGACTGTCAATGTGGTGGGCGTCGCCATGGAAGCAAAACACTGGGCACGTCTGTGAAGAAGTTTTCAGATTGGACTGATTTGAGGAGGAAAGGCCTTCTTCAACTCTGAGTGGTATAATTCCATGAGCTGAGAACGAGCTAGCACCTCCAAGATTCTCCGCTCTCTGCTTCCTGAGTGTAGATGTCACCTGACCAGCTGCCTCACACTCCTGCCACCATGTCTTCCCAGCCATGGTGGACTGCGCCCTCAAACTGTAACCTGAAGGCATGGCAGCTGCTCCCATCACATGAGCACATGAATGCTCACTTGCTTGTTCTGAGTGTCTACCTGACTCAGAACGGGTGTATGGAGCATCAGATGGAGTTAGGATTCTGGAAAGTAAACTTGGGAGTCTGAGTGCTGCCTTCTGGGGTCCATACCACTCACCTCCTTATGGCCTTTACCTTACAGCAGTGACTCCCAAGCTTCCTAATGCTGTAACCCACCAATATAGTTCCTCTACCATAAAGGTTGTGCTGACCCTCGACCATAAAGGGTCATTTTCATTGCTACTTTGTAACTGGAATTTTGATCCTGTTATAAATCACAGTGTACATAGCTGTGTTTTCTGACGACTTTAGGTGACTCCTGTGAAAAGGTTGCTTGACACACCCCCCCAAAGGGGCCCACGACCCACAGGTTGAGAACCACTGCCCTAGTGGATACTAGTGATACACCTGGGGACAAAGAGAGGGATAGAGGTGACTGGGGCACTGACCTGTGATAGAAGCTTAGTCGAGTCCCACTCGTGAAGGAGGAGTGGCAGGTGGGACCCTGTGCCTAGGATGGGCATCAGTGTCAGCAGGAAGCACAGGACTGGATCCAGGAGGCCACAGTCTTATCTGTAGCCACCAGGCTCAACAGGGGCCAGTGCCTCAGTTTCCTTGCTTATAAGTACAGGATATTCAAGATCACTGTGCAGCTCCAAGGAAGTCTCTTGAACAGGACTTTTACCCTCTTCTCAGGTCTCACTTTGCTGTCAATGATAGCATCCACCTGGGGGACCTTGGGGTGAACTATGGGTGGACGCTGAGGACTGGGGGTCCAGGGAACACCGTGCTACAAATGAAGAAGCATCAGTGCAGGTGGGAAGGATGACAGTCATCTTTATTCAGGTCCCTGGATAACTCCGGGTACCATGGTGACTTGAAAGCATTGTCCCTCATCTGCCCTATGAGGAGGCCTCCTCCCCTCCATCCTCTCTGGGGACCAGCTTGGGTGATAACCTGAAGCCTGAAGCCACACGTGGCTCTGCATCCCTAGGGCACAGTCTGTTTCTCCAGCTGAAGACTGTGGCATATGTGAAGCCATGGAGCCCAGACACCCTCAGGGGGGACTTAATCATCCCCAGTCAACAGAGGAAGAGTGACTCAGAATCCACTTTGGGACACCTAGCAAGGGGTGCTGATGTCAGAACCTGAGCTACAACTCGGTGGGTGTCATCTGGAAGGACTCACATGTAGACCCCAGAGGCAGAACATACTCGTGTGTGTGTGTGTGTGTGTGTGTGTGTGTGTGTGTGTGTGTGTGTGTCTGTGGGTGAGCAATTCCATGGCTTCATCCCTCTGGAAGGCTGTGGGGGACAGTCTTCTGCAGGCTGTGAGTGGGCCAGGTCTGGCCCAGACCCTAGGCACACCACCAAGGCTCAAAGAAGTACAAGTCCTTACGTGATTTTCACTCAGGGTATCTAATCTGTTGGCTTCTCTGGGCCACATTATGAAGTACGTGCTGAAAAGCCACAAAAACAAATTGTGACAAATTCTCAGTGTTTTAAGTAAGTTTACAATTTTGTGTTGGGACATCTATTCACAGCTATCCTGGGTGGCATGTGGCCTGTGGGCTGCGGGTTAGACACAGTGGTAACCGCTCTCAACTGTCAATGAGTGCTACAAAACTCAGGCCACTGTTTAAGAGTTGATACAGGCTGGGCAGTAGTGGTGCACGCCTTTAATCCCAGCACTTGGGAGGCAGAGGCAGGTGGATCACTGTGAGTTTGAGGCCAGCCTGGTCTACAAAGTAAGTCCAGGACAGCCAAGGCTAACACAGAGAAACCCTGTCTTGGGGAAAAAAAAGAGTTGATCTAGACATGTGGTTCCTGGGTGGTGGCTCACACACAGGTAGCCATAGCAGCAGAGGTGGAGAGAGGGACCACAGACCATGCAAGTACCTCTAGGGCTGGGGAAGGGTAGTGCACTGGTTAGCTCCCTGTCAACTTGACACAAGCTCTGGGTCATCTGTGAGGAAGAGGGAACCTCAATTGAGAAAAAATGTCTCTATAAGACTGGCATGTGGGTAAATTGCAATGCCATCTATTTATTTATTTTTGATTAATGATTGAAGTGCAAGGACCCAGCTCTGTGGAGATGGTGCCATGTGGACCTGCGCTGTATAAGAAGGCAGGCTGTTTAAGCCATGAGAAACAAGCCAGTGAGTAGTGTTTCTCCAAGGCTTGTGCTTTGGTTCCTGCCTCCAGGTTCCTGCCTTGAGTTCCTGTCTTAACTTCTCTCCATGATGGCATGGAGGCTGTAAGAGGAAATGAACCCTACCATTTCCAAGCTTTTTTTTTTCCCCCTCATTGTATCACAGCAATAGAAAACAGCCTAAGACAAGGAGGAAGTGGGTTTTCCCTGGAGTCTTGGGAATGGGGCAGCCCTGCCATACTTGACCTTTAGTCCATGGGACCCAGTCACATTCCAGGACCACAAGAGAATCACGTGCTTATTGTCCATGAGTAGCACTGGTGCTGATGGGAGCAAGGCCCAGCGTTGAGGTATGGTATGACCTTATTATATGCATTTTGCCATTGACTCCTTTGCAAACAATGAACTGGGTAAAGACTCGCTATGTACCATGAATGGCTTAGGTGCCCAGGAGAAGGTGTCTATGAACACTCCTCAATGCTGCAGCTCTTGTCAGTGACCAGAAATCTGCCAAATTGGAAATTGAAACACACACACACACACACACACACACACACACACACACACACACACAGTGTGGGCACCTGGGCACAGATGACATGGCTCCATCCTAGACAATCTGGGGTCTGCCTGCTGCTACCAACGGGGACATTTAGGTGATGAGATGTACCAACAGGGGCTCATGGGGGGAGGGATTGGACAGCTCTTCTGCTGTGGACCAAGAACAACATTGGGGGATGTCATAGCTGGATCTTTCAAAACTGGCCCCTCTTATTCAGGCCCGAGGCTATCTTCAGCCTTGGCCTGGCCTGGCTTTGGTGTTGTGGTGGCTACAGAGACCTAGGACTCTGTTACTCTGGGGCTGGCTAGGGAGACCTGTTGGGCCAACACCTCAGTGCACAGGCCATGTCTTTCTGCCAGTGTGGTGGGGTCTGGAGTCTTAACCGCAGAGCCAGCCAGGCTGGTAGGTTCTGGCAGCTTCTAGAAGGATCAAGAGACCATTTCTCTTCTCGATGTATCACCTAGCCTCTGGCACTCTGATGATAGTCTAGCAAGAGTGTCTGCCAATGCCAGGCCAGGAGAAGCTTTTGGGGGAAAGCCTAGACTGGGAAGGCAAGGGTATATCAAGGAGAGAGGGAGACCACGCAGGCAAGGACCAACATGTCATACCAGCATCTGCATGGCCAGACTCCCAAGATGCTGAGTGGTGGTGTCAGCAGCATCAAATCCCCAGATGGTGAAAGGATGGATGCTCCCAGTCTGTGAAGCCTGGGGTTAAAAGGGTTGAACCCCTCTACCTTGAGCTGATCAGGAGAAAAGTCTGGAATACCCTGAACTCCTCTTTGCTCACTTTGAGCACAGGGCGTCTGCTGACCAGCTCAGCTCCCCAGCGTTGGAATATCCCTGAAGCCTGTGCACCTGCTGCTGGGAACCTCTTGTAGACCCCAAGGGCTGTTCCCCATCCTCTGTGGTCAGCCCCCAACCCAGCAAGCAGTCAAAACTATCTTGGAAATGGAAGGTCTCAGCCACTATACAATGCTGTGTGTCATTCAGAGACGGCCAACACACTGCACAGTGCCTGGGGTCTGAGTTAACCTGGCCAGGCCTCTTCTCTTCCCATCTGTGCCTCACATGCTCTGTCCAGCCATAAGCCACGATTACATTCCTCACTTCCAGAAAAGCCACCCTAGACTTTCCTCTCTGGACACGTGGCTCTGTCGTCTCATTTGCCATAGCCCTGAGGTCTCATTGATCACGGCGTGGACTCTGTATCCACTTCTGTCTCCTGCCGATCACATCCTCTATGGTGCACTCATCCTCTGCCCACAACCAGACCACCATGGATTGTCTCTGATTCTGACTTGGGTCTGTCTGCTCACCAGAAGGCAAAATGACCTTGTGCAGGAAGCTAGAGGCTTTCTGGGGGTCTCACACCCTAACATAATGTTCCTGAAAGGAGGCTGAGTACAGAAGATATGTAGATCCTTGTGCTCATAGCTAAGCATTGGAGAAACCAGTAATGTTAAACACACTCAGGGTTGTCTCTTCAAAAAGAGAGACGTACAGCCTGTTTTCTGTCTAGAAGGCTGGGAATGGACATGGTTAATAGCCTGGTGACTTCTGTATGGAGACTGGAGACCCCACCAGCTCCCACAGACTCTTATCTTGAGCCTGTTTGTCTCAGTCAGTCTATAGTGCTATCCCTGCTCCTGCCTTCCCCCCACCAGACCCTTATCTTTAGTTTGTTTACCTTGAGCCTACTTTCCCAGTTAACCTATAGAATTATGGAAGAGGTCACATGTACTTTTATAGAGGTTTCCATGTAATCACGCCTTCTGTTGTGTACATGGACTTGAGTTAATTATCACCAAGAAACAGTTCCAAATTATGCTGTGCTGAAGCATGCCTACAATAAACTGCCCAGTGCCAGACTCTTGAAGTTTGAATCAACACCAGCTGAGTTGTGTTGAACTGAACTTCCTTCTTGCCTCTCATGGAATGATACTCTAAGGCTGTGATGTTTGCTGAGATCTCCCACAACTGAGGGTGTCTATCTTTTTGCTCCCATACCTCAGGCCTGAGCTCACCACTTCTGACCCTCAAAGTGCTCCCTCCCCTGTCATTCCAACAAAAATGCACTCATGTCCATATAGGTCATTTTTTTTGGGTTGTGAGGCATTTTGCGGGCACTGGTCAGACTTATTTCTGAGACTGGTAGGGCATGATTTCTGCTAAGGGCATGGCTTCTGTTTGGGGTGTGGCTTTTGTTCAGGGCGTAACCTCTCAGTGACTCTGATCTCTGACAGTCCTTGCTGTGTAGCTTAGCAACCTTGTAGAGGAATGTGCAATTCAGCATATCTAGGTTTGCACAGCACTATGAAGTATTTACTCAACAGCTCCATTGCCCTTTGTATTGCTCTTCTGCCTTGAAAGGTCTTTTCTAGACCTCTTAGCTCGAAGATGTCCAAGAGGAGGGTGTGCTATTCCACTAACCCATGCCTCTGTTTCTCCAACCAAGCAGTAGTGGCTGCCCTGCCTGCAGGCGCTCACAGTTTTATCAGGAAGCAGCCTTCCATAGTCAGCACCTCAGAGGGAACAAGGAGAGAATCTGCTGGCAGATGGTGAGGGAGGGGCAGGGAGGCGTGACAGGCTGGGTCACTAACTGCCCCTGATTGTGCCAATGAGGAACTTTTACATTAGGGATCCAGGGATCCAGGCTTGTGGGGGCTGGGAGAGGACTGACCTTGGCCATGCAGCAGCCTTGAAATACTCTAGGCTAAGCAAGGCTCCGGATTCTAGGAGGTGGGTGGAGACCAAGGAGAGTCCCCTCCACCCATTCTCTCATAGGCTGAAAGGCTGAGGACAACATGAGGCTCTTTCTTAGAGAATCCAGCAGGCTGGGAGCCTGAGTTGGCATCCAAAGCCAAGTGCACTTTCCAGTTCATGGCACAAACAGAAGGATGAGAAACCAAAGGTGTTTCCTGCATCCTTCAAGGACAACTGTCTCCCTTCTGGTTCTGGGAACACCCCCATGACCCTGGAATTAACAGCCAGGGGCCACTGTCTTGAGAAAGAGGGTAGGGTCCCAAGTGGAGAGCCAGAGGAGCCATGAGAGGGGCAGATCCTAGTTGGAAGACTGGATAGCTGTTGTCATTTGTTCATTAATGCATCATTCATCTACCCACCCATGTGTGTATGCATACATATGTCTTTTCATCCATTAATTCATCCATCCATTCATTCATGCATGCACATATGCATCCATCTACCCACCTGTACATTTATCCATGTATTCACCTATCCATCTATTTATCCATTCATTTATTCACATATTCATTCACCCATTTATATATTCATCTATGCATCCGTCAATCTATCCATCTATCTTCCATCCACTCATCCTTTCATGAACCCATTCACTTACTCATCCACCCATTTATTCATGCATGCACACACACCTCTCCACCCACCTATATACTCCTTCATGTGTCCATCCAAACATCCATGCATGCATGTATACATGCATGAATTTATTATTCATTCAATCATTGATGTACTCATCTATCTAGTCATTCATATATGCATACATACATCGATGCAATCATGCATGCAAACATTCAATGGGCACACCTCATTCTCTGTTCCAGGTTGCAGAGGTAAAACAATGAGTGACACATTCACAGAAGCTGCTGGTTGCAGGCATGGCGAAAGGGCCCACAGGAAGGTGTGTGGCCCAGCTCTCCAGGCTCTGACTTCCTTATAGTTTTCAAATGCTGTACACTTCCCTGACTTAAGTGGCTTCCCTATAGTGGCCTCACACCAGCCACTGGCCACTGGGCAACGCTGAGGTGTTAAGAAGAGACTCACAGCTGCCAGCTCAAGACTGCAGCTACACCCTAGCCTTCCTATGTGGTCCTAGCAGTGTCCATAGCTCGGATACTCATGGCCACACCTAGTATCTTGCTGTCAGTGGGTCAAAACCAGGGAGGGATGGGAAGACACCTGTGATGCTGACCTACGGACTCCCTCATCCTCAAGGGTATGTTATGGTCCTATGACACAGCCAGCCTGGAAAATAAGCTCAGGGCCGTGAGCCCCCCTGGCCCACAGGAAGTGGGTCCCTCAACCAGCAAACTTGATGCAAAACAGAATTAAACTGCAGAACAGACTCAAAGAAATGAGAGCTGACTTGGGCAATTGCCTCGGCTGAAGAAAAGTAGACGTCAGGCCAGCCAGTCAGGAACACCCATAGCTTACAGTTAAACCATCAGCTCTGAGTTGGGACTGATCACAGAGAGTGGCTGTGAAAGCACAATGCAGAGGCCCTTTTCACTTCACTTCCGCACTCAGTCTGCCAAGGCTTCTATCCCCCATGCTTAGCATTAACACAGAACCACTCTGAGTTGGCTGACTCATGGGATGACTGCTCAAAAATTAAAAGAAAATTCTTGAAGTGCTATCGCTCTGGCTCTCCTTTTTAATAATGCCCATTACAGATCAACAGATAAGGAAGACATGGCGTCTCCATACACTGAATGATTTATTACTCAACCACGAATGGGGACCTTGTCTGTATTGCAATATGGATGGCATTCTATGGTCTAGCCTGGGCAAAATCTCTGAGGGAAAGCTCTTGTTTGATGCCATATTTGTGTTTGACAGTTCTCTGGGAAGCCCAGGCTCCTGGTATTTGGGTGTGAGGGTCCCTCTCCACGTCCCTGGCAGAAGCAGGGTAGCAATATAAGAGTATATGGTGACAAGTGTAGTCTCAGTAGTAACAATCCTTATCGGCATTACTCTGGCAGACTCTTGTTTTCTCGCGCCACTCTGCCCTTGGCTAGCATTGCCTCACTCTCTCCCAGGACAGCCACCATGGCTCCACAGCGCTGCCAGGTCTGTCGTGGGAGTAATGATTTGACCCCACCAAGCATGGAGCTGGGTTTTTCTAGGAAAGCCCAGCCAGGCTCCCTGTGGGGCTGGTGATGGTAGGAAAGAGCCTACCTGGCTTCTTAAATACTCTTCTCCTCCCAGTGGCCAAATGCCTGATGAGGAGTTTAAGGGAGGAGGGCTGCTCTGGCTCACAATCTAAAGGATCATCCATTATGCTGGGAACACATGGTGGGGAGGTGGTGACTGAAGACAGCCAGCTCACACCTGGGCACGTTAGGAAGCAGATAGAGAAGGGACAGGAAGTAGGGCTGGATTCTACCCCTCGAAGCCCTCCCCCATCAGTGACCCACTTCCTCCAGCAAGGCCCCACCTCTGATGTGTTGTTCTACAACTCCCATCAGGGGGGAGCCAAGTGTTCAAACACGCGCACCTGTGGGGACACTGCACATCCAAACCACGACATCTGGCAATCCTTTCCTCTTAGGCCTCACTGCAAATGGCCTTTCTGAGATGCTTCCTGGAGACAAGTGGGTCCTAAACCCTGCAGCTCTGGGTCCATGCTTATCCAATGATGGCACCTCAGATATCCTGAAGTAGGCCTTAGATCTACATACATTCCAGGGGTTGCCAGGGTGGACACCCGAGAGCTACTGAGGACACCATTTAGGAGGGCAGACTGGTTAACTGTCTCATTACATCCAGCTGTGATGAGACACACCCCTTCCCCCACTGCACACATTGGATGCTGTTTACTGAATCTAAAGAGACAGGAAGTAGTGGAGTCATGGGCAGACATGGACACAGTTCCCTGGGGACCTTGAGTGGCTGGGAGGAGCCAAACAACTCTGCTTCCAGCCCTGACTTGGAGGAATTAGACCTGAAGAGTCAGGGGCAACTAGAGGCCACAAAATTCACAAAAGAGCCTTTGTGATAGCAGCTTTCCAAGCCGGCTACCTACAGGGGCTCCACCTCCACAGGAGGTGACTCCACCTCTAACGCCCCACCCAGGGTCTCCACCACTATAGGCTCCACCCACTGTCAGTCCACCCTTGCAGGCTCCACCCACCTCAGGCTGAACCTAAGCTCATCTTCCCCAAGGTGAGCCTCTGGCTGTGGCCTTGGAACACTAGCAGCAACTGGATTCTCAAGGAAGGGAAGGAGGCAGCAGAAGTCTCAGTCACTGTGCTGGATTAGAAGACTAGCAGTCAGTACTACAGTGAGTGAGCTGGTGGAAAATCAATTAATCTTATTAATCTGCCACATGCTCTTCCCAAATGATAAAAACAAGCAGTAGGTGAAACTTACTATCCATTTGTAATCCTGGCACAGTGGGATTCTAGTTCTCAGGAGGTGGAGGCTGGAGGTTAACCTCAGCCTCACAGTGAGTTGTAGGCTAGCCTGGGCTAAATGAGATCCTTGTCTCAAACAAACAAAATTAAAAAAAAAATCTACTTTCTATTTATGTGAAACAGCTCTGCGCACTAGAAAAAGAAGACCTAAATTAACAGAAATCTGGAGATCAAATCTTAATATCAGGGACACAGGGACACCCGCCCTCTCCACTGCCCTTCCCAGCAGGCAGAGAGAGGAAGGAGCGGACAATAAAAGGCACAAGCAGCACATAAAATGGAGAATTAATTAGAAGATTCAGCAAGGTGCCGGCAGAATCCAGAATCGATACTCCACAACTGGCCGCTTCTCGATATTTCAGCCAAAGCCAGCAATAATGAGTTAAAAAAATATCCATGAGGTGACAGTAAAGTCCTGAGGAATGAATAATAATAATAATAATAATAATAATAATAATAATAATAATAATAATAATAATAATAATAATAA
>OU015757.1:23938303-23949993 GCA_907169655.1 Acomys percivali | reverse complement strand
ACACACACACACACACACACACACACACACACACACACACACACACCCCGATACTTAAAACATGCCATATAAACATGTACATGAGACACACACATCCATGTGGCCCTATTCTGTGTAGTGTTCTCATTGGTCCCTTAGGATTTCCCCTGGGTCCCCTTCCCCATCTCACAAGAACAGGGCTGAGGAACTTGTTAGCTGATGGTGGAGATGGCCTCAAATCACTGTCACAGGGCTGGGCCTTCCTGGTCCCGGTCTGGGGTGGGAACTGCAGCTCCCACAGGACAAGCATCAGAAACAAAAGGTGGCTCAAACGTGGATGTCTGACCCTGCCCTCAGGACACTTGATCCCACAGCTGACCTGGCTTCTGTGACCCTGTGGTGGGTGCCAGCACAAAAGGAGCAGGGCTCAAGAGACACAGGCCAGCCACTCAGGTGACAGGTCTGTGTGCTGTGAGTTAGCAAGAACATTTGCTCAGAAGGGCCGCTGCCCAGAGAACCCCTGCATTCCCACCCCTCCACGTGCACATCCAAGACTCAGATCCTGAACTTTCCTAGGCTCTGGGCACTTGACCTTCATCTGTCCACACTTTGGGGTCAAAGGGCCTTGCTCTGAGCAAGCTCCTGTGACCTCTCAATAGCCCATGGTCCCCAGTGACCTCATTTTTCAGGTCTTCCATTCTAGTAGGTTGGGACTCCCCCAAAGAGGGTAATAGGCAGGGAACACAAACCCCGTAACACATGCAACCTGCAGCTGGCCTCTGTGCTCCCTGGGAGTTGGCAGCCACCTCTGCCCATGACTCTGTTGGGAAGGATGCCACCGTACAGTCACACTCCTCTTTGTGGCTGGATTTCGGAGAGCTTCAGGCTGTCCAGAGGCTTTCTCACCCACATCCTTTTTTAGAGGCCTGTGGGAGGATGTAGGCCATATAATCACATGTGTGTGTGTGTGTGTGTGTGTGTGTGTTTTCTTTCTTCGTGTGTGTGTGTGTGTGTGTTCTTTCTTCTTGTGTGTGTGTGTGTGTTCTTTCTTCTACAGTGTGGGTCCTGGCAACTGAACTCGGGTCCTTGGGCTTGGCAGCAAGTGTCCTTTATTTGCTGAGCCATCTCACAGGGCTGGAAGTAGGCTATCTAAAGGCCCCTCTGGGACAATCTATTGTCTCATTCACCTCACAGGGATAAAAATATGCCCCAAGTATTAATATTGAAGAAACTTGGTGGAAAACCATCAGAGGACAAAGGAGGCATAGGTGATGAGTACAGACAGGGCTGCCTCTCAGAGTCTTGCTGTCTGAGGATCACACTAGCCAGGGGGGCAGCGGGGAGGGCAGCTACCACAGCCTGGGCTGAGCTTCCTCAGTCTTACACAAAGCCAACCTGTCGCATGCTTGGGTTTTCTGCTTTTCCCCTGGGACTGTGAAGTGGCCCCAGGGCCTTTGCATAGCCTGTTTTTATTCCTTTGGCCAAGTCAGGTAGTTCTAACAGACTCCTATGTGGAAACCATGGGCTTGGGGCCATGCTGGGAGGTCAAAAATCCAGAACTCTGGCCAGTAAGGCCTTCTGCTGTGACTCTGCACTCTTTTCAGTACCCCGTCCTTGAGGGCCATTCAATGTCCTGGCCATCTTGGCAACCCCAGGACCTCTCCTGGGGCTATAACATGGCAGGTGTGGCTTGGGATGGAGCATCCTGTCTGCTCCCTGCCTTGGGCACTGCTTTACTCAACCCTGATCTGAACTGGGTCAAGTGGCAGGAGGGGTGTGTGTGTGTGTGTGTGTGTGTGTGTGTGGTGGGGAGAGTGGACAGCCCCTCTCTGGGCAGCCCTGCTCTTCCAATGCTCCTGTTTCCTCCAATGCTCCCTCCCCATGGCCTTGGAGATAGGCAAAGCTCTGTTGCCATCCACTCGCTGCCATCTGGACCTCGGGCTCAGCCTCTGCACAGAACTAGGTCAGTGGAAATGCAAGCTAACAGTACTCTGAGGCCTGGGCCTCTCAGGAGGAAGCTTTCCTGGAAGCATCGATCTGTTCCCTGGGCACTGAGGGATGCCGGTCCCCACAACAAGAAGGCTCTCCCAGCTCTGGGTACCGACCATCTGTTCTCCCAGGATGCATGCTGGGGCCTGGGAAGATATGCTAAGGCTTGTACAGGCCCAAGGAAACACTGGCTGTCTCAGAGCCCTAGTCACTGTTCCCTCCCCCACATGAACATCTTGGAGGGAGTGGGCCAGGGACTTCTAGGAAGATCCCCCCTCCCCAAACACCAGAGGAGAGTGGCTGGTCCTGGAGGTGGGGTGTGCCTGGGTGTGCTACCACCCTGAACTAGCTGTTTCACTGTGCACAGAAACAACCACAGCACTGTGATGTCAGTGGGAGAAGGGCAGGGTGAAAGGCCATGTGAGGTGGCAGGGATAGGCCGCAAGATTCTATGGACCACATGTGTGTGTCCACGCACCCCTGTGTAAGAGTACAGGTGCACATGTGTGTGCATGGGTGCTGGGGCCAGAAGATACCTCAGGAGTCTTCTTCAACTTCCAGTTTGAACCTGGAGCTCACCCACCCATTCAACTAGATTGGCTATCCAGGGAGGCCCAAGGATTCTCCTATTTCTGCCTCCACAGTGCTGGGATCACAGCCTGCACGCCACTGCCTTAGTGCTGGGGATGAACTCAGTCCCCCCCACCCCACCCCCGCACCCGGAAATGTGCAGCAAGTGCTTTGCCTTTACCCAAGCAGCCATTTCCTCTCCAGTCCTAATCTCTCTTTAGAATTCCCAGCTCTGCTCACAGAGTAGGTAAGCAACTTCTCATTTCTCCACTTGACTCTGACCAGAGATGTTGAGTGAGCAATCCAAGGTCACACAGGAAAGACAGGCTCTTTTCTCCTGGCTGTGCATGCCTATGTCTGATGCAGGCACCATCTCCATAGAAACAGAAGGAAGCTGGCTGAACACCATGCTGGCCGGTTCAGCTCCACATATAAGTTCCCGCCTTCGCCTCTCCGCACAGTGAGCCACAGACTGAGGCTTAGTTGGACATGTAGGGAGTCTGTATCCCCTAGGGGGTTCCCAGAAATAGAAATTAATTCTCTGAGCTGCTGAGCTCCCAGTGAGGGGCAGGTTTGAACCTTCAGCAAAGCAGCCCACCTTTCTCAGATCTGTAGCCTCTTCATCTGCACCATGGGGTAGTGCCTGGGTCGGTGGGCAGGTGAAGCGGCTGGCTGATGTCTAGCAGCAGGCTAGGACAGCAGGGCCTATATCCCTGCCCTCCTCCTGTGGGACTTGTTCCACACGTAGCCTGTGGGGCAGAGGGAGTAAGTGGCTCTGAATAGCCAGACTTTTGCCTGGCCTACATCTCTTGACAACTTGCTATGCTATCCAGGAACTTTCTGGAAAGACACTGCAAGGGGTGGAGTGAAGTAGAAACAGGGCTCCATGCTAATGGTTTTGTTTAGGGCACTGTCCCACTTGTGATATCCCGGGAGGAGAAAGGTGGATGTGCAAAGGTGCTGGTGTTAGTCACGCGAGGGCTCGGTCTCCTGCTGTTCTATCTGTGTCACAGCTCACTCAGTGATGAGGGGCCCTGATGGCAGCTCTAGCTTGCCCATCCTCCTGTGTAGACTTGGGAAATGTTCACAGACCAAAGAGCCAGAAACAAAAGGACCCAGCTATATCCAGGCAGACATGGGAGGAGGGGAGCTTTTGGCACTCTTACATAGAAAGGGACAGTGTCCAGGGGGCTGCTGCACCTATTCTAATCTGTCCTGGCCCTCAAGAGGCTGGGAAGCCACAGGACAGCATGGAGGTGCTGTGGTCAGTCACACAGTTACACGGTGGCTTTTCAAGTCTGGCTTCTGAGTATGGCTCCATGGCTCCACAGCCCCAGAGAATTGAAAATACAGTAGAAGACACATAGGTACATGTGTGTGCTCAGTAGCCCCATTCACAAGTAGCTGAGGTAGGGACTCATTACCAGAGAAAGTGGACAAAACCCCACAACATACACCTACTGTGGATATGATATGCACACATGCACACATTCACACACACACACATTAGCACAAGCCAGCTTCCCACTACTATATGAACTCACTGAGGAGATTCACTTATAAAGAGAAAAAGGTTTATCAGCTGATAGGCCTGGAGGCTCCAGTTTAGAACTGTGCAGTCCTTTTTGCTTTGCACTGCTGGTAGGTATGGTGCACGGTGGCTTTGGAGGACAGCTTCCCCCAGCAGTACATATAGAATAGAATATATGTAACACATAGCATGAAGCATAACTCAGTTATGAACAGGAACAAGACATAGATACACGCCGTAACACGTACAAAAGGCTATATACTGTGTGACTCATGACAAGAGACACCCAGAACACGTGAGACCACAGGGAAGACAAGGAGCTGGCTGTGTAGTACTAGAGGGTGCTGAGTGATTATTAGGGAGTGTGGGCTTCGTTTTGGGGTGACACACACCTATGAGGGCTACCCTACCCTATGAGGGTGGGACACCACAAACGGTCACTTTTAAACAGCTTTATTTGGAAAAGAGGACACACGGATTCTATTATAGTGAAAGCCCCAGGGCCTGAGAGTGGGCCATGCGACACTCATGTCTGCCATGTGGCCTCTGAATAGATCACCTCTTTCTATGAGTGTGTGTGTATGTGTGTGGTACATGTATGTGTACGTGTCTGTAGTGCATGCTTGTGTTATGTGTAGAGACCCAAGGCTGCGGGCGAGTGTTTGCTCAGTCACTCCCCACATTATTTTTTGAGACAGGGTCTCTTTCTGACCCCGAAGCCTGCTGATTCAGCGAGGCTGGCCGGCTGGTAGGTCCCAGGGATCTGCTTGTCCCTGTCTTTCCCAGTGCTGGGGTGTCACAATTACGTGCCGCCACAACCAGCTTTTTATACAGGTCCTGGAAATCTGATCTCAGGACCTCATGACTACCCAGCAAGCACTTTACCATCTGAGCCATCTCCCCAGCCCTCATCCTTTAAGACCACCACAGACACAGCAGCCAGGCCTTTCCAGGCATACCCTGTCACCAGTCTGGCTTATCAGTCCCAGTAAAGCCCTTGGGGTCTATTGGGTCACAGAGTGGTGCCCACAACCCAAAGCTGACCCCATCCCCCTGTCCTCAGCTCCCCACAAACAAGTGCAGGATGCTAGGACAAGTAGAGGCTCCAAAGGGCCCCTTGTTTTCTACTTCCTCTGACTCAGACGGTAGCAGCTTTCTGAGTGGATCACCCTGGCACTGTCTCATTTCATATTAATTAGAGACGCATGGACTTCCAGGCAGAAGGGCTAGTTGGCGCAGCTGGAGCAGGCCTGGTAGTAAATGCAGCTCTGCCCACAGTGGATGAGGCACCAAGGTTGCTGCCCTCCCAAAACTGGAGCACGAAGCTCCTGAGACCCTGAGCACACAGAGAGCCGGTGACCTACAGCCAGGGTGAAAGAGACAGACTGGGGGCTCTGGGTGCCTGGGGCCCACATTGGGAAGCCTCATGCTTGTGACAGTAGCAGCCTCTCCAGGAAGGACACGGTGAGGTTCTGGAAGGAGTGTAGCAGTGTGGGAAGGGGCTCATTAAGGAAGCCCAACAGCTGACACAGGGCAAGTTCACAGTCACCTGTTGGTTCTGGCATTGCTAGACTGTCACCCCAACCTGTCGACTCAGCTCAAGGGGGGCATTATGGCTACTCCCCATCTGTCTCTTCTAGGTTTTCCCAGCAGTGGCCACAGAACCTTCAGTAACTTGGAACCTGATCTTTGGTGTCTAACCTCAAGGCTGCCTCTGCCTTCACTCCCTTTTAGGTTCTTTCTATGCTAAATTAAGCCATGATTTTGGGAAAGATAAAAAAAAATGCACAAGTCAACCCCAGTGCCTGAGCAATCTGGGAGGGCATCCTGGGGGTGCTGTCATCAGGGGAGGATTTCTAGGTAGCCAGGCCACCATGATGGGCAGAAAATCGGTTTTATTTCTACTGAACATCTATTGAATATATGATGGATACAGGCGATTCTGTTCTCCTGGCAACACTCGGGAGTGAGAAACCGGCTGCTGCTAGAAGGGAACCAAACGCCTCCTTCCCTGCCACCTGCCAGCTGCCGATGGCGCCCACGGTGGGGACAGGGATATGGACATGGAAGGCAGGCCGGAGGAAAGCTTGCTGCTGAGATCCCGGGAAAGGGTGGGGGGTGGGGGTGAGGGACAGTGTCACAGAGTATGGAGCACTGGATGGGTCAGCTCTGTGTAGCTGTTGCCACAGAGTAAGGGGACAGCTATCAGGGCCAGGCTGTTGGGGCACCGGAGGCTACGCAAGGAGCCTCTCTGATCCTAGTGTGGAGGTCCTAGGCAGGCGCAAATGTACCAGGACCTTTCTTGCAGAGCACAGCTGACAGGCAGCTGTAGATGGAGGTACTCGCCCGTGGCTTGATCGCTCACCCCCTTTATATCTAAGCTGCCAGGTTCACTGGGTCCTGAAGGATCCTTCAGGACAGGGTTAAATTCTTGGTCCCCAGGGCAGCTCTCCTGGAAAGCCAGGGAACCTTCTGGAGATGACCCAGGCAGGTTCTGGATCATCAGGAAGTACCTTCATACGGCAGGTTTGGGACAGAGGATTGTTACGGAAGCCGGAGTCTGACGACCCTCTGCTATCGTTGGAGATGACTTACTGAACGCTGATGTACACCGCCCCCCTCTGCCCTACACCAGACATCAAATCATTGAGTCATCCCTGCCTTGACCGAGCTCCAACATGGATTTGAAGACTATAGGGCCCTAGAGAGCTGAGCAGCCTTTTCTCCCCCATAAAGCTAGCGGTCTCAGGTGCTTCCCACCAGTGTAGTGAGCAGAAGACATACGCACGTGCACACACGTGATTCCTACAACATTCTGCCTCCTCCAGTTACAAATATATTTAGGGAAACACACAGTTCCAAAAGAGAACAGCCAGGAAGGCTCATGACAGACAAGAGAGAATAAACGTGGGCCAAGAACTCGGCCAGAGCCCCTCATGGCCACCCCTGGGCACCCGGGGCCTGTATCTATTTTCAGTGCACCGCTTTCTCCTCTTGCTTTGTTGTTGCCCATGCTTGCCTCTCTATCTGCCCTGAACGGACGGGAAAAGTGAAGTCACTGCCCTACTATGAAATGTCTGTGATAAATGTGGGGCTGCCCCCACATGCCACATGAGCCAGCCATTGTGTGGTGGGCCAGGCACACCAGGTGTTCCCAATCTAGTTCTGCCATTATGGACCCGGGAATGGTGTCAGATCCTATAGTTAGGGCTCAGCCTGACAAGACTCCCCCTCCCCCACTCTCAGGTATCAATCAGTGTCTTAGGCTGTGACCTGGATC
This sequence comes from Acomys percivali, assembly GCA_907169655.1. Taxonomy (NCBI): domain Eukaryota; kingdom Metazoa; phylum Chordata; class Mammalia; order Rodentia; family Muridae; genus Acomys; species Acomys percivali. The sequence goes on along the minus strand of OU015757.1, from coordinate 23,942,644 downwards.
CCACAGACTGGGGATTCTGGGACCCTGTCTTCCCTTTGTTTAGTTGCTGGAGAGGACTCGAGAGCTGAGGAATACAGCTGATTTCCAGGGTTCTCAGCGATAATGCAAAAGGACATGTGCTGTAGGACCCCCCAGAAGGTTCTGAGCCTAGCAACAGACCCTGGGCTTCTCCTGACTCTTGCTGTCTGTTTGTAAACGACAACCTGCTAATGCCACGTGTTTGATGTGGCTCCAATAGGACTTAGACACATCAATGGCAAGGTTACTGGGCCCAGGTCCCATGGCCTGGGCCAGAGCCATCTGGCCAGACAGGCTGGTTACTGGCATTGGCTCTTGGAACAAGCCTCTACCACCTGGGGCCACCTTGATGGCATCAGCTCCGTGGGCAATGATGTCTGCTCGCTGCCCCTGTCTCTGCCTTGCTGTGGTTTCTTCTTGACTGGGTTGGGGGTGGGAAGAGCAAGCGTGTTCACTGGCATCTGCCAGTCTGTATGTGTTATAGATAACCCATAAAGGATGAAGGACGGGGTTAGGGCCAGGGCTCAGGGGGCAGAGTGCTTGTATAGCACATGTGAAGTCTTGGGTTTCATCCACAGTAGCATTAATTAGGCCTGGTGGTACACGCTGCTAATAATAACACTAAGGAGGTTGAAGCAGGAAGGTCAGGAGTTCAAGGTCACCCTCAGCTATATATTGGATCTGAGATAGTCTGGGATACATAAGACCTTGTCTATAAATAAATAAAAATAAATAAGTAAAGCTTGTCTTGCAGAAGCAGGATATTAGAGCCACTCCCGGGTGTGCAAGCCCTAGCTCCCATATGCTCTTTCTGTCTCCCTCATCAGCACTCCCTTCCTGATTCAAGGCTTGATTTTCTTCTCCTGAGGTACAGCCACCTGAAATAGCCACTTTTGTAGGTCAAAGACTGTTAAACACTGCCAGTTGGATGTGACACACCCTGACAGGCTCCTTGATCAGCACCCCGATTCCAATAAGCACTTCTCTTCCCTTCGGGAGTTCTCAGAGAATGGGAATCCCAAACCTTGGTGGCCTCACTTCATACCGAGTCAAGCACTGAGAATCAGCTCTCAGTCCAGGAGGGGTGTGTGTGTGATGCCTGCTGGGAGCAGAGGCAGGGGCTGTGTGGTACCCAGGAAGCAGAGGCTGCTGGGAGGCTGAGAGCCCAGCACGGAGGTGATAGGATTGACCATGAGGAGGGAACAGGGGCCCTGACTCCTCTAGGCCCTGGACCAGGTTTCTAGTGTCCAGCTATGGGGCCTGAGCAAGCTCTTTGGACTCCGGGTTCTTGCAGTTCAGGCTGAGGTTGGGGCTGGAAGCTTCTGAGTATTCAGGTCCAGGGAGGCTGATGCCAGGTAGGCCACTCAATAGGGCCACAGTTGAACAGGAGGAGGGGACACACAGGTACCACAGGGAAGAAGGTTCAGCTGTGAGCCACTTCCGTTGCCAATTCTCCTTCAGTGAAATGTTAGAGATGGTCAGGAGACATGTCTGGGTTCATGGCTGGATTCTCATTTTTTTTTTTAAAGCTTAAAAAATGAGCCCACTTATGGGAGGATGCAAGGGCTGGGCTAACAATTGAGATGTAATATGAATAAATTAATAAAAATTTTTTAAAAAATGAGCCCACTCAGGAGGAAAAAAAGGATTTGAATCAAGACCAAAGTCTGCAGGGTGAACTGGTGTTTACGTCCAGTGGAGCAGGAAGCTTGAACCCTTGGCTACCTCCCACAGGGCTCCAGTGAGTGGCAGGGCCCCAGCCAGTCCCCAGCTCGAGTCTCTCTCACCTGACATTTTTGTGTCGCAGGGACTCAGTAATCAAGCCACAAAATACAAGCCTGGTGCTTGGAGAAGAATGCCAACATGTGAGAGGCTTATAATTCAGCACCATCACCAAGGCTCCTGAGCAGCGTGCACATGTCTCAGTTAAATAAGCCCGCATCTAAACATGACCATCTCCCCCGTCACGAGACTCTGTATGCTCTGTGTGCAATAAAAACATGACCTTGGAAACCAGGCAGAAGACTCCCCAGAGAACTGGACTGTCCTCAAAGCTCACAGAGACATTTGTTAGACGTTAGAACTAATCTACCAAGCCTGGAGGTCATGTCAAGGGGACCCAGTTTCATGGTAGGGGCAGGAAGGGGGCATACCCAGTGAGTCTCCGACCTCAGTGTCCAGTAGGAGGTAGATGAGAGGAATCAGGACAGGCTGTGACCCCTGTCGATGTATGTGCTCACCCCGCATCCTTCTTCTCCATGCATCCCCCCGGTTCTCGCACAAGGATCCCCATTTTATGTACCTCATCTGGTCCTGGCATGGCTCTTGGTCTGTCTTCCAACATACCCACGTGCCAAGGGTTGGAAGTTAGCTCTCCTCAACAGGCACAGATGGACGGTACCCCAAGAGCCATTCCAGCCTCCGTGCCCTTCCACCATGGAGGACAGTACCCCAAACCATGAGTCAGGACACAACCTTTCTAGGTTCTTCATAGCTGGTCACAGTGACAGGAGAACTAATTCCCCTGTAATAGCACTTGGTTTCTACCCAGATACTTCAACACAGATACACATCTTAAAGCTCCTCACCCAATACACTGCATGGAAGACAAACAGACTCCAGATTCTGGGGATCAGGATGACACCTTGGGGACTATAGTTGGCCGGTCCCAGAGGCCTCTCTATTATGACAGGGCTCAGGGGGAGGCTGGTAGGTGATGACACCTTTAGCCACAGAGCCCTTCTTTCCTATGGTATTTTGTCATGTTGCAGGCTGGTCCTAGCCTGGGTTGCTTCATGTTGGTATGGGGATGGGCTAAACCCAGGCTGCCTAATGTTAGAAGGCGCCCTGGCCCTCAGAAAGGGCTGAGCTCAGAGCTCCCCTGTGAGAGGTACGAATTGGGGCTCAGAAGCAGGTCAAAGCTCTCCATGACCTGGACACGCCCTCATTTGTTCCCTGTGGCCTGGGGGACCAGAGAGGAGAATTTTGAAGGAGTCATGCAGTAACTAGGAGGCTGAGGTGAGACTATTTCACATTTGGGGGCCGTGTTAACCACTGAACAGCAAGTTTTTCTGGAAGACAGCTCTGGGCTCTGCATCTCCCCGGAGGGGACCTGTGAGGTCCCACACTTCTGACCTCATCTGAGCCCCAAACGCTCCTAAAGCCCCGCTGCACAGGAGAGCATGAGAGAGCTCTAGTGTACAAGTGGTGTGTGTGTGGGGGGGGGTTGTGTATGTGGTGTGGTATGTGTGTTTGTGTGTGGTGTGGCATGTGGCATGTGTGTGCACTAATGTGATGTGTGCTCATATGTGTGTGTATGTGTGATATCTATGTGCATATGGTGTGTGTTTGTATGTGGTATACATGTGGTGGGGTGTGTGGTATGTATATGTGTGTGTGCCATATGTGTGTAATATGTGTGCATAAGTGTTCGTATGTGTGGTCTGGTGTGTGTGGTCTGTGGTATGTATGTGTATGTCTGTGTGGTGTGGTGTGTGTGCATGTGTGTGTGATGTGAGTGGTGTATGTATACATGTGTCTGGTGTGTGTTTCTGGTGTGTATGGGGGCAGACAGACAGACAGACAGACAGACACAGACCGCCTGCTCCAAAGGTGTAACATGACATGTGTGGAATACCCACTAGGCCTCAGTTTCCCCAACTGTAGTAGAAGGTGACAATATCCATTCCACAGGTCATGGGGATTTGATGGAGGCAGCAGGGTGGGAAGGCATCTTCCTGACTCACATTTCCACACTTACCTCCCCTACCTTCCTAGGTGACCCCATTTCTGAGGTATATATATCTCATGGCAATCCTGGGTAGTACTCAGAACACCTTCCATACTGACCCTCATCTTACAGATGGGCAACACTTGCCCAGGGACCTGTCTAAGGTCACAGCAGGAACCCATGAGCTGGACAGGACTTGGGTCCTCTGGCTGTGCCAGGCCAGCTTACAGCCTGATGACTCTGGCAGAGGAGGGGACACTGCTAGAGGATGGGGGCAGGGAAGTCTACTTGGTGGGTGGGTGTGACTGTGATCAACATGTCACTAAGGGGACAGGTGAACCCACAGGAGTATCTGGCTGGCCCCTTCTTGGCACCTGCAGCAGAACCATCTGGACCTTGCAGGACATGTCAGGGAATTGCTAGCCCAGCACAGTGTGCCTAGACTATGGCGTCCTGGGCTATGGTCCAGGCCTCTGTGCCCTGTCCATGACCATCCCAGCAAGGGCCAGCAGGGCCAGGAACTGCCCATATCGACCTCACTGAGAAGAAGGAAGGAAGGAAGGAAGGAAGGAAGGAAGGAAGGAAGGAAGGAA
>OU015757.1:23916533-23932423 GCA_907169655.1 Acomys percivali | reverse complement strand
TGGCACTTCAGTCCTGGGACCACACAGGATAGAGAGAGTCACCATAGGGCCCTCCTCTGTTACTGTAGACCCTTAGAATCGCACATACCTACTGTTTTGGGGGGGGAGGGTAGGGGCTGGGGAATCAACATGAGAAGCTAGATAGTCCTGGACCTGCAACTGGCTGTGTCCCCTGGTCTCTGGAAGTGTACAGGTTCCTGCTCAGGTCCTTTTTGGGGCCTAAAGGGAAGGAGATATGCTTTGGGGGCTCTTTCCATTCCCTAGGAATCTTCCAAGTGCCCTCCCCAGTCACTTTAATAGCCACGAACATTCCTACTCACCACTGTTCACTGAGGCTCATTCCCTGTCTGGGATCTCCAAGGGCAACAGTGGAGCACTCCAGGGTAGATCAAGACAAAGATAATCCTACCTCTGGGGCCAACCATGGTTGCCCAGGCAACTGGAAGCAGAGATGCCCCAGAAGGCCACTCATCCCTCAGGATAGGACACAGAGCAAGGATAGGACAGCAAAGGCTGGAAAGGCTACCCTCAGGCTGCCTACACCTGAAGGAAGAGAGGGGGAAACACGAGTGGAAAAACCTACAACGTGATGCCTGGGGACTGCACGTTAGCTCAGGCAGAGCGTAGACTACATTAGACCTTCCGTACTCGTGGTAAATACAAGAGAGAAAGGGTTTAAATGAGAAACTATTTATTTTGGCTCATGGCTTCAGGCTGTGGTGGGCTAGTTTTGTGTACCAGGCGGGGTGTGTTGGTGGGGCAGAAGATCTCACTTTAGGTGTGTGGGAAGCAGGTGGGGGTTGGGGTGGGGGAATGGAAAGAGAGGTCAAAAGGGGACATGAGGGAGAGGAAGGACGGAGGAAGAGAGGGGAGGAGGAAATTGAGAAAGAGGAAGGGAGAGAGAGGAGATGAAGAAGGGGAGGGGAGATTCCTGTTTCTCCATGGTCCTCAAGTGCCTCGCTACTGGCTAGAGCCACCCACATTCAGGAAAGGAGCAAGCCTTTCTCTCTCAGTTGCTGTCCCACATGCCAATCATCTTTGGACTTACCCTCTAAGAAACGCCTATGAGCGTGCTTTACCAATCTGCTCAGCAGCTTTCTATCCAATGAAGCTGATAATTAAAACCAACCATTAAGCTGGGGGTGGTAGCAACATGCCTTTAACCCCAGGACCTGTGTGTGGAGGTCACATTGCATTTCTTCTGAAAAAAATTTTCCCTCTATCTTAATTTTTTGAGATTATGTCTGTAGTGGCTAGTTGATGGAACCTAGAGGCATTAGAGAGGAGGGAACCTCAATTGAGAAAATGCCCCTGGAAGATCCAGCCCTGAGGCATTTTTTTCAATTAGTGATTGATGGGGCAGGACCCAGGTTGTTGTGGGCGGTGCCATCCCTGGGATGGTGGTCCTGGGTTCTATAAGAGGCTGAGCAAGCCATAGGGAGCAAGTCTACAGGCAGCACTCCTCCACGGCCTCTGCATCAGCTCCTGCCTCCAGGTTCCTGCCTTGACTTTCTTTGATGACGAGCAGTGGTGGGTGTGGAAACATAAGCCAAATAAACCCTTTCTCCCCTGAGTTGCTTTGGTTATTGTTTCTTCACCACAAATAGTGGCCCTAATTAAGACAGCACCTCTCGCTGAATTGACTAGACTGGCTGGGTGGTGAGTCCAGGGATCCTGTTCAGCCTCCATCTCCTGCCCCACCTAGCACTGGGGTCATAGATGTGAGCTGGGATGCCAGGGATCTGAACTCATGCCCTTGTGCATACGCAGCAAGCACTCTGTGAGTTTGGCCATCTCCATCTCCATCATGGCTGGGGTCTTTTATAAGAGAAAAAGAAAGAGACGTGGAGACACAGGCTGAAAGTTCTATGAAGATGGTGGCAGGGATGAGGGTGACTGAGATACAAGCTTTCTGACAACTGGACTTTAGACTCTAGCCTCTCTGAAAGCTGAGGGATCATCTACTGCGTGAAGCCTCCTCTGTGGTTATCTTAGGTTTTTAGTGAGGGTCCAGGAAGCATCTAAAGAGTGGAGTAGAACCGCAGATCCTGCCTGCACACCTCTTCATCTCTTGAACAAAAACCCTAGACTGGATACGGCATGCCTGGCTGCAGCTGGACTCAGGGGCCTGCATTCTGACTTGGTGCCTTCAGATGGCTTTGGTGTTGATGGAAGGAACATCTGATGGATCGTAGGCAGGGACTCAAGCAGGTGCAGAGCTCTGTGAGAGCTGGCTGCAGAGGCAGAGCGATGACTGTTGACTGTCATGCAAGCAGGAAAGCTGGGCAGGGCTTCCCTGGACTCATGGCCACTTCCGCCCATGCACACAGCTTGCTTGCAGAAATGGAAGGCGGGGTCTGTGCTGCCCAGAGCCCTCAGCTCCTGAGTCACTTCCATACTCTCCTTGCTCCAGTCCTCCCTCTCCTGATACAGCTATGCTCCTGGTCCCCCTTATGCAGCATTCAACTTTACCACCGAGGCAGGGACCCTAGGGGCTCAGCTCCCATAATGCCCTGGGCAGGTAGGTAGCAGCCCAGCCCAGTCCAGGCCAGAGCTTGTGGCTTCCAGCCTGAGGTGGTCAACACAGCAGGTGTCTTTACATAAAGGTGTTTGAACATAACCACAAATGTCTTCAAAATGAGGGACCTCTGGCTGGGAGAACATGGGTCACTTCTGGGATGCTTAGTACAGTCCCCTGGCAGGGCAGAGTCCAGATGGAAGGAATGGGCTGAGGGTCTAATAAGCATCTTGGAGTGGCCGTACTCACAGGCCAGCCTGACACATCTGTCACACTCTGTGGGCAACCCAGGCTCAGAGGAGGCAGGAAGCCTCCATAAGCAATTTCCTACATGTTGTTTGCCAGAATCACATGGGAAACCAGAGGATTAAATTTTCCCTTAAGTTTGAGAGAGAGAGAGAGAGAGAGAGAGAGAGAGAGAGAGAGAGAGAGAGAGAGAGAGAGACAGAGTGACAGATAGAGACAGAGACAGAGACAGATACAGAGACAGAGACAGAGAGACAGAAAGGACTTTAAAGACTTTTCCAGACACAAAGACAACCAACTCTCCTTGCACTCCTGGAAGTCAGCACTTGGGCAGTACAATTTGCTCTCCTCTCTAGGATGAGCATGGGGACAAACATCATAGAGACTTCTAGGTCTTGTGTTATGGATTCACCTAGGCTCAGGCACAGTTTTGGGGGGCAGGTTGGAAGCCCCTGAGTTAGGCCACATTCCTGATTCCCCAGACTCCTTTCTTTGCTTGATAAAACTCCACATTTTGAAACTCTGTTGGAAACCACCTTCTATGAGGTCATCTCACTACCCCATCTATGCTGGATGCTGCCTGACAACGCTGGTGTACCAAAGAGGCAGGCAAATAGCCACATGCTGGCATCACCCTGTACATGATGGGTGTGCTGGCACTATTACCACAGGGACCAGTGTGGGGAAGGAGGAACGGACAGCAGAGCTTCAGAGTTTTTTGGAAGGGGCGGAGGTCATGACTGCTACTTTGATGGGATTTAGGGCCACCATGGGAAGAGACCTCCAGGCATGTCTGTGAGCAAAGGTCTAGACTAGGTGAGCTGAGGTGGAAGTGCAGATGGCACTGGGGTCCCAGATTGGATAAAAGGGACAATGTGATTTGAGCACCAGTGTTCATCTCTCTCTGCTTCCTGACTGTGGACACAATGTGCCCAGCTGCCTCACATCCCTGCCGCCATGCCCTCCCCGACGTGGTGGACTGCACCCTTAGGCTGTGGGCCAGAATAAACCCTTCCTCTCTGCAGTCCAGTATTTTGTCACAGCAAAGAGACAAGTAACCAAAATAGAAGGTAACTGAGTAGGGTAGGACAGAAAAAAACAAAAAAAAAAACAAAAAAAACCAAACAACTCTACAGTATTCAGAAACCATGGGCTCCCCATACCTGGGCACAAGCTGGGGTATTGACAGTGTGCTGAGGGGCAATCAGGCCTCAGAGAGAATGATGTCTACAATTGATTTTGACAGTCACCTTATAAGGACTTCCAGCGCCACAGTGATACATATTGTGGGCAGGGTAAGAGAGGGAGACAGGAAGGAATGTACTTCCTGGTGAGGCAATACCAAGTACCCCTGCTGGTCATCAGTGGAGACCCTGGAAGAATCGATTTCTCCCAGGGAAACCCATGATAGCAAGGGGAGAGAATAAAGCAGCCACTCTACACCTCCTCTCTGTGCAAGTACTTCTGGGTAACTGCTCAGGAGCACAGATCACAGTAACATAGGGAGACCAGAGCTAAGATGCCATCGCTATACACACCACCATGGATTCTCCCACACTGGCAGAGCTCAGTGAGTGGCAGCTGGGGCTTACCACGCTGGGGAGACACCTGCTCTCTGAGTCTCTGATGGGATGGGGCCGCTAAGGCTCCCCTCACTCACAGACAGACAGGAGGAGGTGGAGGGAGGACCACGCAGCAGGCAGCCTTCTCGAGACTCAACCCAGCACTGCGATACGCAGCAGAAGGATAAAGATGGGGATGGCTGTGATGGAGCCTGGAGGATAGCTCTGCCCTGTAGCATGCTAGGTCCCATATCACCTGAGATCAGGTGTGCTCAGGGTGGTATGGCTGTTAGACCTGAGTCCCAGACCAAAGTCATCACCATGAATGGACACTGAGACCCTTGGGAATGTGTGAGGACACAGATGGGCCTTAGATCCCACCAAAGTACTGTTGCTTGATGTTTATATGAGACAGTGGCACTGGGTCCCATACATGCTTCTGAGAGACCCTAAAGACCAAAAAGGAAGCAAGGAGACCTGATGGCTGTAATGTGCTGAAGAAAAGTTGGGGGCTGGCAAGATGTCTCAGTGTGTAAAAGCACTTGCTGCCAAGCCTGATGACCCGAGGTCCCATATATGGTAGAAAAAGAGAAGTGGTGAGTGCAAGCTGTACCCTGACCTTCACTCGTGTGCACAGTGCATGCTTGCCCGTGAGCATGCGCACAAAAATGAACAAACACAATTTAAAACACTTTAAAGGAGAACAGTGAAAAGCGATTGATGGATGCGGTGGCTTCTTGAACCTGACAGTGACAGGTGGGCCAACAAAAGTAGAACATAAATTAGACCCTGTGAGAACTAAAGCTTATGCGCATCAAGGGTGCAATCAGCGGAGTGGAAGGTGACCTAGTAGAATTCAAGGAAACACTTGCAAATTACATATGCCAAAAGGGTTTACATCCAGAGCAAGCGAAGAACTCTGGCAAATGGACCACCCACCACCACAGAAAGAAACCTGATCCAAAACTGGCCACAGAGGGCTGGGGAGCTGACAGCCGGCTCAGCTGCACATGTATGAAGAACTGAGTTCAGATCCCAGCATCCACCTTAAAAAAAAAAAAAAAAATATATATATATATATATGCATTGTGAGCAGCTGTAACCCCAGCCCAGTGGACAGCAGCAACAGAGGGCTCACTAGAGCCTGCTAGCTGCTGGCTTAGCTCCACATTGCGTGACTAACCCCGACTCAAGGGACTAAGGTAGAGAGTGATAGAGCAGGATCCCACGCATGCACACATGCACGCAGGTTCATACACGCACGTGCACGGAGTGTATGCACGCATTCACACAACTATATGCAGATTGACATTTCTACAGAGAAGCACACACACCGCCAGTAAGCACACAAGAGTGTGCATAGTGCCCACAGTATCCAGGGAAACGCAAACCAGGAGGTGCCGGGAGCGCATCAGAAAGCATGCTGCATCAGGGAGGACGCGAAGAAGACAGAACCCATGCACTGCTGGAGAGAACGGCGAAGCCTTTCCTGAGGCGTTCCCATGAGGCACATTCCCCAGTTGGGTGCCTAGCTCCAGTGGAATCGCAGTCAGGGTCTCCAGGAGCAGTCTGCATGCCAAGGCTCACAGCAGCCTGAGACTGTCTAAGGTAGAGCGACCAAGTGCCACAGGCAGGTAGAGGGATAGCTACATATGCCCCCCCTCCCTGTGATGGAATATGGTTCTGTCTTAGGAAGGTCAGGGCTCAGGCAGCTGTTGAAGTCAGGGTGACTCTGAACAATACTATGCTCAGCAATAGTCAGGCAAGAAAGGCCACATGCCATATGACCAGTGCACGTGAGGTCCCTGGAGTTCGTATAATTCCAGAACCTTCCTTATGGGTCAGTCAGTCCCTCCTCCTGCAAAGACCAACCCCCCCCCCCCAATTAGGTCAGCTCACAGGTTTCAGGGGCTGAGATCTTCTGGTACTAGAGAGACAAAAAGGGGGATGGAGATGCCAGGAGCGGGGAAGGGGACTATGGAGCTGGTGTTGAATGCAGACATATGGGAAGGCGCGACACTCTGGGGATAGCTAGTTTGGTGGTTGGTCTTCACTGCCATATTGACTAGATTTAGATCATGTAGGAAACACCTCTGGCCATGTCTATGAGGGTGTTTCCAGAGAGGTTCACTGGAGCAGGGAGGACTCGCCTTCAGAGTGGGTGGCCTAGACCCAGAGAAGCTGGAGGTAAAAGCATATTTCTTTTCTTACAGGAGCTAGACACCCTGGTGTAGGAGGAGCTATGCATCTCCAAAGGCCCACAGGGAGGGTTCTTTCTTGTTTCCCCCACTCCTGGTGTCTCTGGGTAGTCCTTGGCTCATGGCCTTATGGCTCCCATAGTCATCTCTATATGATCACGTGGCTCCTTCCTGCGTGTATGTAAAATCTCCCCTGATTTCCTCTATAACACATGACAGGTATTATGCTCCAGAACCTTCTTCATGAATGAATCCTTACCTCTCCCTGCAAAATCTCCCCCACCCCCACTGCCCCACCTCATAAGGCTAGGCTTAAAGGCTTCAGGGATTGAGATCTTTGCATGGCCATTGTTCTCCTATTGTAGTGTTATTTGTGTGTTGACATTCGTACATATATATATGTACATGTGTGTGTATGCACACACATGTGTATGCACACATACCTGTGTGCCTGTGCATGTGTGTATGCCTGTGCATGTGTGCATGTGCGGGTGCTTCCTTTCACACCGTGAGCACTACAGCAGCGTGTGCTGGCTTCCATCTTCCAAGCGTAGGTCCAGCAGCCTGGGTCTTGTTTCAGTTTGGGCTGAGTTCCTTAAAAAGGGCCACACCCGCTGAATGCAGATATCCAGTGGATGGTCTGCATGAAATCCCATGAGCGCCTGTAGGTGGCACGACCGTATGCCAGTGTCCTTGTGAGGATCCTTCACAGCTAAGCCATGTTCCCGGCACCTGATGGTTTCCCACATTCGCAGCCAGAGCACAATAGCCCCAGAGCACAGCCTGGAATGTAGTCCAGGAGCTAGCATAGGACAAGTACATTCAGGAGAGGACTCAGAAAAGCCATGTCCTGGAGGATTCAGGCAGCCACCACAGGGAGGACACCACTGCTGTGTGCAGCACACAAGGCCATGGGAGAACAGACACAGGGCATATGAGTACGCTGTGCCATCTCCCTGGGAAGTCAAAGACCCTCAAGAACCCCACAATCCTAGATCCCAACAATCCCAGGTCCCCTGCAACCCAGGTCCCAGCAGCCCTGCAAACCATACCTTTGCATCTAGACCCCCTTACTTATGAACCTCAAACTCTGCTGAGTTCAGGGTGGTCCTAGTGAGTTGGTCCCTGCTGCGGTGTCCAGCTGACCCCTAACTGCCCATCCAGTCGGCCAAGTGCTATCTTGAGCCCTGCTTGGAATCTGCAGCTGCTGGCCACTCAAACAGGATCCACTCTGCCTTGCCAAGGCTCACCCTCCTGTGTGGGGCAGGTCCTGCCCTGGGATCTGCTGCCAGCCCTGAGGGGAGGGCATGGCTAGGCCTCCTCAGGACAGCTAGCAGCCCACAGTGGGCTGTGAGACACACACACAGCAAATTGGGGCTAATTTTCTCCTGCAAAGAAGTTGATCCTCTAATCTGGTAAATACACTAATCTTCGCCGCACTGCTCCGAGCCCGAGCTTATGTGCTCAGACCCAGGGGGGAACAGGCCTGGCGCAGAACAAGACCACTGCTGCAGGCAGGAAGCTCACACTGCCAGGAAATGCAACTCTCGGAGCTGCTGAGGAGGGAAGCCTTTCCAGTCAGAGAACTCACCCGGGCATCGGTGCTGTGCTGACATGGGGCTTACGGGTCTACCCGCATACCCCAATGATAGACAAAAGGAGAGCACTGGTTGGTGGTGGATCACACCAGGGTGCTGGGACCCCCAGCCCCCAGCAGCTCCTCCTCCTCCTCCCAATCCTGACTCCTTTGTATTAAAGCAAAAGGTGAGTCACTGTCGCAGAGAAGCAGAGCCGCGACTCAGCTCAGATGAGCGATTAGATCAGGGGCCACTGTGGGCCCAGGTTCATTTAGACTGCTTCAGAGTTACTTGTATAATAATTTCTTTAAAAATGTTAATAATTACCAGCAGGAGAATTTCCTAGAAAAATTCCTATTCTAACTTCATTTAAAAAGCGGATCATATGTGACTGACATGGTCCCCAGAACAGGCACAGGCTGGCACGAGGAGCTGTCTGCTCTTGGGGCTTCTCAAAACACCCTTGGGTCTCTGTGCTGGGGACCCAGAGGGTGGCTTCAGGCTGTGGTCAACCTTGGGGAAGAAGCTGTGGCCCACACTGGCTGTCACTGCAACACCCCAATTCTGGGTGGCAGAAGAACGGTTTGTTTCACAGGTTGTGAGTCCAGAGTGCCCGATGACTTAGAGGCAGATGAGGCTTTGATGGTCCTTCACAGCAGCATTCCCTTGCTCTACCCTCATCCAACAGAAGGCATTATCTCTGGGGTATCTTTTTTTCTCTTTTCGTTTTATGTGTATGGATGTTTTGCTTGCACATAGTATGTGTGCCTACATATGTGCAGTTCCCACAGAGGCCAGAAGGGGTCATCGGGACTCCTGAGATTGGGATTGCAGGCAGTTGTAAATTGCCATGTTGATGCTGGGAATTGAACCCCAGTCCTCTGGAAGAGCAGCCGGTGCTCTTAGCTTCTGAGCCATCTCTCCAGCCCTTGGAGCCCCTTTTATAAATGTAGCAACCCCTTTCTTGAGAGATACTGCCATGTCCTGATACCGCCAAGAGCCTGCCTACTACACTGGAGGAACAGGATCTGGGGCAGGGCACAGGCATCCAGCCTGTAATGTGGAGGGTCTGGATCTTGTTCTGTCCTCAATTCGTTTCCATCTGGCTTTTCTTATAACCCATTGACGTGAGGCCTGAACTGTGGTGATGGGTAGCCTTAGGCAGTATCTGGCATGGTCTTGGGTAGGGGGATGAAGAATTGCAGCCGGGGAGCAGGGGCATCCTGCGAGCCCCTGTGTGCCCTCAAGAGCCTCCTGATGTCCCCTGGCCTCTGATCTCTCAGCCTAGTTCCACTGTCTGGGACATGGAGGAGAGTGGGGATGGCTTTGAGACGTGGTTAGAGACCCTGACTAGAGAAGGGGGAGAGATCCTGACCATCTTGAGGCTCCAAGGGACACTGTGGCCACTGAGGGTTGGGGCTGCTCCTCAAATAAGAGCCCGGGGAGTGTGTCTATCAAAAAACAGGTAGCCAAAGTTGACTGAGGCTAGGGAACAGGGTGGTAGAGCAGCCTAGATGAGACAGGTGATGTCCTTATCTTGGATTCTGCCTAGGAGACTTTATTGGGATAGAATGTCTTTGTCTATGCAAATGAGTTGAGGGCCTAGAGGTAGGAGAGTCACCCAGGTTTTCCTTCCTAATCTCTAAGCCACCAAGTGTACCCCTGAAAAGGACAGAGGGAGATGTGAGGTCCCAGCACAGAGGAGCAGCCCAGAAAGACTGACAGAAAAGTAATGTGGCCACAAGCCAAGGGAAGCCTGGAGACTTCCAGGTGGACTAGGAAGGAAGGACCCTGTAAGATGACGCTGGCTGCCTGTTGGAGACACCAACCTGTGGTTACTCATCTGTCCTGGGACATGCCGCAGCAATGGCCACAGAGGGTGGACAGGGTGGATGACACCTAGGTCACAAACCCTCCCTGTTCTCTTTCACAGAGCAGTCTCAGACCACATCCAGGTAAAACAAAACATCTAAGCAGATATGCCTCCGCTGGCAGAACACTCACTTTAGCACACAGAAGATCCTAGGCTTAATTCACAGCACCACAAAAGCCAGGGGCAGTGGCATGTGGCTGTAATCTCTGTACTTGGGAGGTGGAGGCAGGAGGATGAGATGTTCAAGACCCTTCTTGGTGGCTACATAGTGAGTTCAAGGTTGGCTTGGGCTACATGAAATCCTGTCTTAAAAATAAAAAGGCACCAAAATGAATGGGAACACCAACACCAACAGATAATCTCTGCAATGTGTTTTTCCAACAAGGGCATCAGCCAAGGTGTAATATAAGGCCTGTTTCAGCATCAGCCAAGGTGGGATTTGCTTTCCTTCCAGGCCCACTGTGAGGTCCCTCCCTGGGCCCCAGCCTCCTGACAACAGAGGGGAGGTGGGGGGAAGGGGAGGGAGAGGAAAGGGCACAAAATGTAACTGCAGTTGACAGGTCCTGATGGGAATGGGGTATTGTAGGCTTTCATTCCCTGATGGCTAGAGGTGGCCTCAGAAGAGGCTGGCACCCTGGGCCTCCACATGCTGAGGCTGGTTGGAAATGGCTTGCATCGGGGCTCAGAGAGGAGCTGCCTGCCCATCAGCACTCAGGAGGAGCAGGAAGTCAACTCTTTTTGTTCAAATGAATAGCTGTATCCTTCTTGGGAAGGGCGTGTTTGTTACAGCACCATCTAGCAGTACCATGACTGATACAAAGCCTGGCATGGATTAAGTTCTATAAAGGGTAGCCAGAGTTGGCTCCTTGGGGCAGGGAGTGCATGAGAGGGTGTACCTCAGCTTAGGGCTTTGCTGAGTAAAGGGGGTTGATCCGTCTTTTCTCACTGGTTATACTCTTCCAGGTTAACTCATTTCTGGAGCTCCTGGGGTAGAGATGAGAACATGGGGTCCTGTGTGCCAGGCGAGTAAAATTCACAGGACAGAGGCTGGGACCTACCACATGTCACCAGCATTCTTCAAGGAGGTCCCCTGTCGTACATTTCTCCAGTTGCTGGCAGAGTCGAAGGAACCCAGACCTAAGCATCACAGCACTTCATGTCCTGTGCCCTGACCTCAGCCTTCTCCATCAGGCCGCCCAGGGACAAGCCTCCTTCCTTCACAGTGCCCCTGGGCCCAGTAACTAATTTCCCATTCCATCTGAATTTAAATCTATGCTTGCAGAGCTGGCTGGAGATTGAGTCCCAGAGGACACAGCAGCTCCGCAGTGACAAAGGTCCACTTAGCAGTGATCGTGGGTGGAACAGGGCCCACACCGATGCTATCCCAGAGGAAGGTGCTTTTGTGAGTCGAGCAGCAGCTCAGTTTGGCTTAGGAGGAGGTGGCTGAGGCTGGCTAACAGTATTAGGGATGCAGTAAGGTGTGGTCTCAGTGTACATGCCAGAGGGGGACGTGCCTCCTGAGTCCATACAAGCCCATGATGTGACCCCCATGTCCATGCTAGCTTAAGACGTGCCCCACCCTATGTTTAGTGGGAGGGCTCTTCCTGACATGGACTTCAGCTACGGCCATCCTTCATCCTCCTCAGTCTCTTCAGAAAAATAACATCAAGGAAGTGTACACTGATTTCTTGTAGCACCAGCCAGAGGTGGAGAATGACAAGAGCAAGCACTGTATGACCAGTGAGCAGCAGATCCCTCAGTGGAGAGTTGTGCTTTCCTGGGCTCACTTGCTCTTAGATATAAAATATATATAAGAGGAAAATGGTCACTTGAGGGAGAGACAGAGGCAGAGAAAGACAGAGACCCAGACTGAGACAGACAGAGGCAGAGAGACAGAGGCAGAGAGAGCTAGATCACTTGTTCACTCCTGCCTCCTGCATGATCACAAGGTGTGTCTCGATCCTTCCAGAACTTTCCTTTCTTTTTTTTTAATTAATTTATTCTTGTTACATCTCTATGGTTATCCCATCCCTTGTATCCTCTCATTCTCCCCTCCCTCCCATTTTCCCCTTATTCCCCTCCTCTATGACTGTTCCTGAGAGGGATTACCTCCCCCTGTATATGCTCATAGGGTATCAAGTCTCTTCTCAGTGACCTGCTGTCCTTCCTCTGTGTGCCACTAGGTCTCCCCCTCCAGGGGACATAGTCAAATGTGAGGCACCAGAGTACATGAGAAAGTCATATCCCACTCTCTACTCAAATGTGGAGACTGTCCTGTCCATTGGCTAGATCTGGGTAGGGGTTTAAATTTTACTGCCTGTATTGTCCTTGGTTAGTGCCTTAGTTTGAGTGGGACCCCTTGGCCCAAATCTGCCTATCATAATGTTCTACTTGTAGGTTTCTAGGACCCACTGGATCCTTCTACATTGCTATTCTCACATGGTTCTCTTATCTAGAGTCCCAATAGGATGTCCTCCCCTCTGTCCCAGTTTCCTGGTAAGGGAAGGCTTTCGTGGGACATGCCCCTTGGGCTAGTATGCAGATATAAGTGAGTATATACCATTTGAGTCTTTCTGCTTCTGGGTTAACTCACTCATTATGATCATTTCTAGCTCAATCCATTTATCCACAAATTTCAGGAATTCCTTGTTTTTAATAGCTGAGTAGTATTCCATAGTGTATATGTACTACAGTTTCTTTTCCTTTCTTAAGATAGGCTCTCACTCTGTATTCCAGGCTGGTCTAAAAACTATGCATCCCAGGCCAGTCTTGAACTCATGGCAATCCTTCTGAATCAGCCTCCCACGTGATGGGGTCACAGGTGTGAGCCACCACCCCCAGCTGCCTTCTAAAATTTTGTCCTAGTATTTATGCTCTCTTCACTTAACATTGTGATTGAACGTTCACTCTGGAAAAAAAAAATCACCAAGTCTGTCATATTGTTTTCAGTTTACAGTTTTGTATTGGGCTGCAGTGGGGCTATCCTGGGCCATGTGAGAGTATGGGCAGTATGTTTTTTTTTTTTTTTTTTGCAAACTTTTAAAGAAAGCATAAATACAATCCCAACACAGCAGCTTCACTGTAGCTGCCCAGAGCCACTTCTTCTGTCCTTACTGTATGAGCCTGGGAAATGGCTTGGTGGGGGTGGGGTGGGGGTGGGGGTAGGGGAGGTGGGGCGGGGGATGCTTTCAAACGCATGTGAGGAACTGAGTCGGAAACTCAGAACCAATGGAAAGCTGAGCACGGTGTGTGTCTATAATCCTACTGTCATACAACAGGATGATAGGCGGAGGCAGGAGAGACCTTGGACACTCATGGGCTAACTAGCTTGGCATCTATGATGGCCAAACAAGAGACCTTCTCTCAAAATGGTAGATCACACACACATACACACACATACTCACCTGCAGACACAGATGCACACATAGACACACACAGGCACAACACTCACACACAGACACAGATACACAGAAAGTTGAACACATTCATGTGCACATGCACACACAGATACAGAAATTCAAACACACATAGACACACATTTATACACAGTCACACACAGACACAGATACAGACATAGACACGCATACACTCACATACACACACAGACACAGATACATACATAAACACATATATGCACACACATACACAGACACCGATGCAACAAAGAGCAAGCCCCATTCTCTCAGACCTCATGGTCCACGGGAGACCAGTGGGCTGACTAATGGCAACTGGCCCTGTGTGCGGCTCTGACTAAATAGTCCACAGATTCCAGGCTGGAGGCGGGGGAAGGTGGCAGTGGTAGGCAGGAGGGCTGTGCCAGGTGCTCTGAGCCCCAGTCTAGAGACTCAAGTACAGTACATGGTGTGGGTGTAGGCTCCAAGCTTGTTTCAGAGATGAGCAAACAGATGGAGACCCTAAAGATGGAGGTCTAAAGGCAAAGTCCTGGGGGCTGGAAGCTTTAAAACCCGCTGGGCGAGGCAGCTTATTTCTATAATCTCATTGCCTGAGAGGCAGCGGCAGGAGTGACTTCTATGTCATCCTGGGCTAAAGTAGGATCCTGCTCCCCAAACCAATGGAAAAACCCCAAAACAAGGAGACAGGACTACTGCTCCTTTATATTAGAACTTACCTGTTTTAAAAGGGCTTTATTTTTGTTTGATGTACATGAATGTTTTGCTTGGGTGTGTTATCTGTGCACTGCATGTGTGCAGTGCCTGAGCAGGCCACAAAAGGGAGCTGGATTCCTGAGAACTGGAGTCCTGGATGGTTGTAAGCTGCCATGTGGGTGCTGAGGGCTGAACTCAGGTCCTCTGGAGGACCAGCCAGTGCTCTAAACCATAGAGCTATCTCTCCATCCCCAGACATATTTATTTTTGAAACAAGGTCTTAGGTCACTCAAGCTCCCTTTGAATTTGATCCTCCTTCCTCAGTCTTCTGGGTGATTGTGACTAGAGTCCTCCACTGCTGTTTCCCACCTCACTCCCTTTAGCTCTCTCTCTCTCTCTCTCTTACCCTCCCTCCGTTTGCCCCTCCCTCCATCCCTCTGTCCCTCCCTCCCTCCCTCCCTCCCTCCCTCTCTCCCTCCCTCCTTCCCTTGTTCTCAGTACTAAGGATGAAGCCCAGAGCCTCAAGCATGCTAGGCAGGTGCTGTACTAAGCTATACCTCCAGTCCCTATTTTTTTTAAAAATCAGTGTACGTGTGCAGCTAGATGGCATTCTGTACTTCACAAGGCTGGGCAGCCACTGCACATAGTCTATCGCTCTGAGACTAAAACTGTCTCCACTTAGCGGTGACTTCGCACTGCCACCCCCACCTGCTCACCCCTGATACTCTGTCCTTTGATGACTCTAAGGACCTCATGGAAGTGGACATTACAACATTTTTTCCCCCTGTTAACTCGACGTGGCCATTTCGGGTTCTGTTCAGCCCTCGCCCCTCCCCCATGCTTCCTAGCCCCGACCCCTTAAGGCTGTGGTTCTCAACCTATGGGCTGTGATCTCCACAGTGGTTGCACATCAGATAACCTGCCTGTCAGATATTTACACTACAATTCATGACAGTAGAAAAATTACAGTTATGAAGTAGCAACAAATAATTTTATGGTTGGGGTCCCCATAACACAAAGGACTGTATTAAAGGGTCACAGCACTAAGACTGTTGAGAACCACAGTTGAGAACCACAGTTGATGGCAAGGACAGAGAGGGACTTTGTCTTAGCATCAGGCTGGCAGCCTCCTGCATGGCAGCTTCTACCTTGAGATCAGGGTACCAATGTCCCTGAAAATAAAAGAGGAAGGGACACACCTGTTCCCAGAATCAGTGTGGATCTGGGCAGAGCCAGGAGAGCTGCTGCAATGGAAAGCCTTCTCCAACCTGCCTGTTGAATCTTACCTGGTTCCAGAGCCCAAGTTTTCTCAGGTCAGTTTATTTCTGTCTATTTAAAAAAAAACCCAAAAACCTTCTTTGTGGTGTATGTGTGTGTGTGTGTGTGTGTGTGTGTGTGTGTGTAAATGTGTGCACATGTAAGCCATGACCTCTGGTGTCTTCTAATTCACTCGAAACAACGTCACTTGCTCACTGCTGCGAATGCCAGTCTATGGTGAGGTTCCTGGGAATACTCCTGTCTCCACCTCCCATCTTTTTGTGGGAGTGCTGGTTTTCAGGCACACACAGTCACAGCTACATTCTTACATAGGCTCCTCGGTTTGCCTGGAAAACATTTTGCCCATCAAACTGTCTTTCTAGTCTCATTAACTGCCTTCTCTGTTCATGTGGCCAACAGACAACAGCTCCTGCCTTCTTGTAAGACCCACACCTGTGCCCCAGACACATACACACATGCAGGACAACACAAGCACACAGACACACACACACAGACACACACATAGACATATAGATACACACAGACACACACA
>OU015757.1:23871903-23897657 GCA_907169655.1 Acomys percivali | reverse complement strand
CACACACACACACACACACACACACACACACACACACACACACACACCACGGGTGGGAAGGGATCCCAGAGCACTTACCTTTTGCCCCTCGGAGCACGAATCCAAAGCCCTCGTTGTCTTTCTTCTGCAGGACCACCGTCTTGTCCTCAATAATGCAGTCACTGTAGAGAGAATTCCGGGGATAGCGACCATTATTGTAACCGGTCATCATCACGGTGGCTGCTCCACCGCCGGGGACGCTCATCATCACAGCCAATTAATCACCCAGCTCGGATCCAGGCAGCATGGAGGAGCCTGGGCAGCAGCTCGGTGCAGGAGGAGCTGGGGGTGGGGGGGTAGCAGGATGGGCGAGCAGGGCACAGTGGGATGTGGAGGGGGGCGGCGGGCGCGGGAGCCAGCCAGGAGAAGGAGTCATGGATGCTGGAGGGGCTGCCCAGGCCGCTGGGGAGCAGGGGGCCCAGCTTAAGGGGCCCGGGGGCTGGCCAGGATGCCACCGCCCAGAGCAAAGAAAGTAAGTGGCCCGGGTGGTGGTGGCGGCGGAAGAGGCAGCAGCGTGGTGAAGGAGGTCCCCAGGCCTGTCTCGGCCAGATGCATCTTCCAAGGAAGCGGAGGAAATCAGCCGGAGGAATAACCAAGACAGCTTCTTTGCTTTGCTGTTTCTTCAAGGGGCTTAAAGAGGAGATCAGGCTCTCTCCATTTGTTCAGTGCACGAGCCAGCAGCAGGCACTAGGGATGCAGAGACCTGTGCCTTGCAGCCAGCGCCCCCTCCCTCCCTCTCCCCCGTCCTAGGGAATGTGGTGTGCAGCAGGAGCCCCCACAGTCATCTGATGAGCCCACAGTGCGACCGGCGCGGCTGCCTGGGCGTCATCCCGCGCGCAGAGGAGCCGCAGGCTGGGCTGGTGGCCGGCGGGAGGGGGAGCCGCCAGCTCTGTGTCTCTCCTGGTCACGGAGGCCAACACTGAGGGGTGAGAGAGTGAGGTGCTCAGGCCATTTCAGTCCCACCAGAGCTGAGGAGGCTTCCTCCTGAGGAAGATGCCTTGCTGAGGACAGCGAGGGTGGCATCCTCCCCACTGCAAGAAAGACCAAGGACCGCAGGGCTCCTCTTTGTATGGTATTTCCATTTTCAAAGGAAACAGATTTAAAAGCCTCAACTTTGCTGTTCCGGCCAAAGCTGCCTGTCACAAACATTAACAGAACCCTGACTGTCCACCTAGAGGTGTGAGCAGGGGACACAGGACAGAAAAGTGCTGCCTAATGGCTTGAGAGCCACCAACTGCGGTCCTTGCTAGCCTTTTTAGTAGCTGCTGAAGGGCAGGAGACAGGGTTGTCTGCATCCCAGATCCAGCCACCCCTACACACACACACACACACACACACACACACACACACACACACACACACGCCCCGGAAGTAAGTCAGAAGGCAGGAAGTCTGGGGGTTGAGGGCTGGAGAAGGAGGGAGAGGGTTTTCTTCTCTAGGGCCCCAGTGGGAGGTGTGAGGAAAGGGACATGGTGGACAGAAATCATAACAAGAGGAATAGCAGAGCCTCAGGCACAGAGGAAGAGGTCTATGGTGGAAGTGAAAAGCAATGATGGGCTCTGAGTCCTAGGGTGGTGAGGGCTGGTTTTCTCTGGCTTGTGGTCCACAGGAAGGAGAGGACCAAGGGACTGGCCTGAGGCTAATAGCCAAATAGGACAGGACACCCTGGATCTGGAGGAGCAGGGCAGCCCCTTCTAGCCAGCCTAGCAGGCCTGTCCAACCTTTTGTCATGGTGACACTATATTGACATTACCAGTTACAAAGTCCATGCTTAAAAACAAGGCAATAATGTTATAAGGGGGAAAAATACGGCAAAACAATCTCACAATGTTTGAGTATGTTTATAACTTTGAGTTGGCCCTATTCAAAGCTGCCGTGGGGTATGTGTGGTCAGTCGTCTACTGGATAGACACACCTGGTAGCAGGTGAGGAAAGAGCAGTGGCTTTTCAAGGCTCCCATTTGGCAGGTGAGACAGATAGTGTTGGGGGACACAGAACTCACCCTACAATTACCTATAACAGGGTCATGAGAAATAACGTCCCAGGGAAGGTCTGTGTTCTGGGAATTGGCTATGAGGAAAGCATCACTGGCCGAGCAGCGACAGGCTTGGGAGTGACACAAGCTGCACCAGTCACAGAAGTCTGAGAAGGCGGCTGAGAAGCTTACCTACAGCCCTGCTCTGAGCTATCCTACCAGCCTCCCAGATGGTGGGCACAGGTAAGTGAGACATTTTTTCCTCAGGTCTTAAAGGCCCCCTGCACTCTCAGAGCGGCCCCTGGTGGGCAGTCAGCTGTACCATCAGGGCCCACCAACTAGGGTGATGAGAACCTGTGGGTGAGTCACTGGGCTGGCCTGTGGGAAGGGACAGCCCCTTTGGTCCTCTGTGCCCCATATCAACAGGCTGGGAGGACAGTCCACAGTCACTTGGGGCAGCTGTGGCTGGATGCCATAGTACCCATGATAGTGTGGTTTAGTGACAAGGCCCCAGGGAACCCCTTTCAAGTGTGGTCAGTAACTGGAGAGCCCTGGCTGGCAGCCAGACCTGCCTTCACAGGACTGGTTGGTAGGAGAGCTGGGGTAGAAATGGACTTACTGTGGATTCAGGGCCTTTTAAGACATGTGGTCAGGCAAGCTCGTGCCAGACCCCTCGATCTTTTGTGCCTACCCTTGATATCTAGAATATAGACTCAGGCCCCAGACTGGAGACCTTTTTCTTTTTCTGAGACGCTCAGGGAAGACACCTCAGAGGGCTTCTGGAAAGTTCTCCATCAGTCAGCAGAACCCTAGTGAACCCGGACATTTCTTTATACCACAGACACAGGAATCTCCTCAGGCCAGCTGTGCTGACTGGACACTGGCTCCTCCTGACTGCTTGTGCATGCAGGGGTGTCACTGAGCGTGACTCTGGGCCCAAGGTCACCCTGACCTTTTAAGCCTCAGATCTTGTCCTATAGAATGAGAACAACCACAGGCAAAGTCATGGGAAGGGGGGGGGCAGAGGGGCAGAAGGAGGAGGTTACCCATTGAGACCCTGTACTCTCAGAGCGGCCCCTGGTGGGCTGTCAGCTGTAACACACAGGACACACTTTACTTTCAGGGTTTTGTTTGTTGGCTTGTTTGTTATGAATGAGGCAATTTATTAACCCAGCGTTCTTCGTTCTAATGCTTCTTGTTATCAGCTGCCACCTGTCCAGCGATCCTGTCCAGATCTCTCTGTCTCTGAGGAGGTGTTAGCTTGCGGCCCCCATCTTGGTCCTTTTTCATCATTTCCACCCCCCTAGCGGGCCACACTCTTGGAGCCTCTGCAGAATTAGAGGCATCAGTGGTAATTACTCACCCTCTTCTGCAACCCCAGGCCAGAGCCTTCTCTGAGATCCTTATCTTCCAAGACCTTCCCAACTGCTTCCTGCTACAACAGCCCCCGTGTGTGTGCAGACAGAGCTCCTCCCCTAAGCCTCTCAGTCCCGGAAGATGGTTTCCAGTTCCTTCTCTCCAAGATGTTGTGCGGGAGCTAAGCCCCACCATGTGTGTACCACCCTTAACTACCAACTGACCTGAGGCATAAACACCAAATTCAGATATTCACCAGCCCAAAAAACGTGGGTAAAGACGTAGAAGCGGCAAGTGAGTTACCACCGACAAGACTGGCGAGCAGACCCAGTGCCCCAAACAATGCCCTCAAGCTTCCTCCTGTCCTCCTGTGCTAAGACCCAGGAGCAAACGCCTTCTCCTCAAGGGGTCTAGTCAGATCACCCAGAATGCCCAGGGACTGGCAGAACCTGAGGCAGGGGTGCAATCCTTGGCAGAAGGGAGCTGGGTGGGAGATGCTGCAGATGACTGCAGAGGGACGAGCTATCCGTCTCTCAGAAGCCCTTTCCTCCTGTTGGCCAGTCACCTGACCCTGCGTGGGCACAACTGGGCCTTGCTGGCTGCCCTTGGCACTTTGCCAGAAGCAGGGCTAACACTGCCTAAGGCCCTGGCAGGCCCTGCCCTGGTGCCCCTCAGATTTGACCCAAAGGCCATTGCCCACGTTTCACAGGGACACATCTGAAGTTCCCATACTCCACACACTGCTCCAGGGTGACCCCACTCAGGTTCCTCTGAAGCCCTGGTTCCCCCACGTATTACTGACCAGGTGTGTAAAGCATTCACTGTGGGTACCCTGGAAGCAAAGAGCCCCAAGTCCCCTATTAAAAAAGAAGTCTCCCAGTGTTTGTTGACTGGACACACAAGCCAGCCCCAGACCATGAGATGGTGCCACCCACATTCAGGTGAGTCTTCTGCCTAAGTTAACTCAATCTAAAGACTTTGTCATTGACACGCCAGAGGTCAGTCCCCTAAGTGGCTCTAGACCCTGTCAAGTTGGCAATCTTAACCATCATGTCTGGCTTTCAAGTGCTTAAAGTGGCCTTCCTCTTGTGGGGCAATGTATTAGACCAAGGAAGGCTGTAGGTACCCACATGGCATCTGGCATTTGACAGCTCCCCAGCAGTACAGCTGTTCCCACAGGAGGGCAAACTCAGATAGATCCACAGGCAGCCTTGGTTTAGGAGACTAAACATGAAGGGTTACACGTGCCTGTGAGCCAGTCTCTTAGGGACAGGACCACCATGGGCAGATTGATCCTTGTAGAGAGGGCAACCCTGTCAATCAAGTTGCTTTGGTTTTTCTTTGATCAGTTGGTGATGGGGCGGGGGGTCCAGCCTCAGGCTGAAGGTAGCTGGAGCCTGTGTGAAGCTGCCACATTAGTATATTAACTCAGGCATTTGTAGTGAACACCTACTATGTGTCAGATAATGGCCTACTGGGTGCCTGGCATCTTGGAGGGACTAGCCCAGGCTCAGTCTGGCCCTATGGAGATGTGGAGTATAAGGGGGTTGAATGGTGCCCTCCCCCCTCACTTCCTGTTCCCCGGTTCCTTTGGAAGCAGCACCTTTCTAGAGATGAGATTTCTGGGTTTAGGAGCCAGTGAGACCAATGCCCATGTCCTTATAAGAAAGAAGCAGAGAGAGCTGGAGGCGCAGAGACGTCGGGGAAAAGCCACAGAGGCCGAGTGGGGTCTGGAGGGATGCAGCCGCTAAGCAAGAGTCACAAAAGAATTTCGGCCAGTCAAGAGGGGCCAGAATAGGCCAGAGAACCCTCTCTTCCTGGGGAATTGGAAGTAGAGATAAGGGCTGCCGATGCCTTTGACCTCTGGATCTAGCTGGTGGAGTTAGGAAGACAAAAGTGGGTGGCGGTCGTTTTCGGGTGACTGCAGAGGAGGTGGAGCTGTGAGGTCTAGATGGTTTGCCTCCTCTCCCCCGACAGAGGAGACAGAGGGCACAGGATGCCCAGGGGTGGATGGCTGTGGCTGGGAGGCTTGAGGGAGTCTGCAGAGCAGGGATCGTAGCCTGATGTCCAGGGATTCTGGGTTCCGCCTGCATACACATGGCCAGGGCTGGGACCTGGGCAGCAAGATGCTTGAATCTGTGACAGCTCCAGCTGGCCCCCTGTGTCATCCAGGAAGGCTGAGATGACAGACAAGCAGTTGAACAGGATCTTCCCCTCAGCGATGTTGACACACACAAGTGGCTAGAATTCCTACTCAGCCCCGCTGTGAAAGCTGGCTCTACTCTTCCTTACACAACCCACCCTGGTGTCATCTCAAGTGACCCAGGCCTGCTCCCTGGAGGCTATGGATGTTCTTCTGGGTGGTGGGAGTGACCCATGCATATGACAGAGGATGCATAATCTAAGGCTCTGAGGAATGGGGTTCATTTTCCAAAGAGCCACAGAGAAAGCCAAAGCCAGGCTAGTCCCATGCAAGAGCTGGATGTTGCAGGGACACAGACATCAGGGAACTGCCTTGCATTGGTGTGGAGAGAGGTCTGCAGAAAGGGACTTCACAGACCCTGCTAAGGGGAGTGGCCAACCGAGCCCATGCAGGTGTGTAGGCCACCACCAAGAGGTGACAGGGTGGTATCCACAGTCATGCAGACAGAGGGAGGATTCCATTTGCAAGCTGGGAAATAGATTCAGCGCCTCTCAGATCCTCAGGACTTAAGAAGCAACACGGAAGCCAGCCCGCCTGTCTGCAATCTCTCTCACCTGGGGTCAACTCCATTTCTTGTTAAATCTGCTATCTGTAAACATCATTCCTTCAGGTGTGAAAATCACTTGTAAGTTGGATTTTTCTCACCTTTGGAGAATCCTCGAGTGCTGTTTGCTGCTAAGAACTGTGTGAGGGCGCCTACGGGCAGTGGGCACAGTGACTCAGCTGAATGGGTTCAAGGGAAAACTTATTTGAGACAACTCCAATGGCCAAAAGGTATGCTGAGTAAGGGCCGTGGGCACATGGGGAGCATTCGCTGGGAGCGGGGTGCGCCGTGGGGAGGTAGTACTGCCTTTTGTCAAGAGCTGATGGAAACTCCAGATTATCTTCAAGACATTGGCATCCCCACTGCTCCTGTGACTGCATCTTGGTGGCCTGTCCGCGCAGGAACTGGAGCGCTATTAGAAAGACATGCCTCCAGGGAGCAGTGGCGACAGCGAACGCCCTAGAAATTTCTGACTCTGCCAATCAGGAAGGATGGGGCCATGCAGGGTGCTGTCAGCTCCTCCATTGGGGGGGGTAGGGAGGTGCTGGGGCACAGGCCAAGACTTAACAGGTGTCCCAGCTCAGCCGGCAGAGATGCCAGGCAGGGCCTCTTGCTGCCGCTGTGGGCAGTCAGCCCAGCTCGTGGAGGAAGAGCTGGCTGGAGACTCACACAAAGGGCCTGTCCGTGGGTGGGCAGGGGCAGAAGAGCCTGGTCCAGGGGAAGGCTTGGAAGCCTGCTGGTGAACAGGAGGGGTTCCTCATCATTTGTCACTTGCCACCAAAGTGGGGGGCCTCTTGGCTTTAACCACACAAAATTCCATCCTCTAGCATCCTGTTTCCTGATTGGAGCATGATTCGTAAGCCTTTTGTTTGTTTGTTTGGTTTGGTTTCAAGACAGGGTCGCTCTGTGTAGACTTGGCTGTCCTGGATTCACTTTGTAGACCAGGCTGGCCTCGAACTCAGAGAGATCTACCTGCCTCTGCCTTCCAAAGTACTGAGATTGCTCTCTTGCTTTCGGGCCACTAAGTCTCATGCCAGGTGCCATCTTGGGCTTTCAGTGACAGTCAAGCAAGGATGATAGTGGGAGTCAGAGTTGTACCACCTGTGGGAAGTGATGGACACAGACAAGGCCTGCACTCTGCACTCCTCCTGGCTCCTGAGAGCCACTCTTTCTCTGGATGAATGGAGGTGCCACACTGGCACCCCTACAAGTGGAGACTGCACCCCCCCCAGACACACGCTTGCAGAAGCCATTTCTCAGATGGGCAATTATGAAAACGCCCTGCCGGTGTTTATTACGACCATTTCTCCTCCTCGTTGCTAACGTGAGAAGCAATACAACTTCTTCCCGATGGAAACAATCATGAGCAGAGAACTTGATTTGAATTAAATCACCTCATTACCTTGCAATAAGTTACCCACGAGCATTGCCTAAGTACCATCCGATGTGCTACCTGCCAAGCACACTTCCAGAAGATGGTCCCAGAAGCACCTTGCCTCAGTGGCAAGCAGTGATCACCATCCCCAGCTAAAATGAGAGGAACCATGCACAGAGTGGGGACCCTAGGTGGGATGTGCCCCAGTATCCTGACTCCACACAGGGTCCTTAGCAAAGTGTCCTTGCTGGCCTCCTCACTTGCAATGTTGGTGTCTGCCACAGCCTTGACACACCCAGGCTGGTGAGGAAAAGTTCACTTGAGTGGCACCAGGCACATAGCAGGTCCTGGAAGGCAGTGAACTTGGGAGAAAGCCTCATGCCTCACAGAACCTTCTGCATTCTGGGAACATAACACACAAACGTAGACATGCCATGTGCACCCAATCCTCATGTGGACATTATTGGAACAGTCTTACGCGATTTGTTTGGAGCAGATACCTGTCTGTCAGATGCAAGGTGTTCCTACCAAGTGGGCAGATGAAGGCTAGGGGTCCACGAGGGATGGACAGCAGCCTCCTTCCTTTTAGTTTTCAGGAACCTAGGGAATCCTTGTCACCGTGGCCTGAGGCCTCCCTCCATGAGCGGGGCTCAGGGAAGGGAAGTGTTTAGCCCTGTATGAGGGGCTCACAGCACTCTGGGAGAAACTGACTCAAGCTAACACCTGAAGAGGAGGGCCTAGGTGCCAAGGAAAACAGACCTTGTAACCAACAAGGGTCTGGAGACCAAGACAGAGGAAACACTTGTATATTCACCTAGGACTCAGACCTCCCCCCTTCCCCCCGCCAAGCCCTGCTAGGGCCCAGAGAACCTGATGCTGGATCTTCCCTGAATGTGTGTGTGTGTGTGTGTGTGAGAGAGAGAGAGAGAGAGAGAGAGAGAGAGAGAGAGAGAGAGAGAGAGAGAGAGAGAGAGAGAGAGAGAGAGAGAAGAAACAACCTTAAAGCAGACGGCATATCTGTCCCATTTAATATACTCCTTCTGCGGAGTCTTATCATTTTGGGATAATATTTAAAGTCCTTGCCATGGCTAAGACTGTTCATAATCAGATCCCTACCTGTCCCAACCCCCTGGGCTCTGGCCTGGCTGCTGTCCCTCCTGTGGACAGGTACCCCTCACGAACTACATTGTCTTTGCATAGCCCACGCTCTCTGCACAGAGCTGCCGGCGTCTTCAGGAGCCAGGTTGTCCCGCAGTGACTTGTGTGCCTGGTAGATGCCAGCCCTGGCAGGGCTGGGCAGCCAGCTCTGGACAGAACGCCCCCACATGGCCATCCACTGGCTTCAGGCGTCTCAGCAGTTACTGGCTCTCTGACTGACACCTTTGTGTAGCCAGAGAGGCATGCCCTGTCGCTGCTCTGCTGGACCACGAGACTGTCATCTTTCAAATCAGGAGTATCTCCCTCCCAGGCCACTCGTGCAGGAGTTTAGCCTGGGTGCCACTGAAAACCCTGTTCCCCACAGCTCCTGGTGAGCCTCCAGAGCTGGGGAACCTGCCAGGTCCAGGGCTCCTCTGGAACTCCAGCCTCCACTCTGTGTGGAACATTCTCTAGAATACCACGGGGCAGTCCAGCTGCCTGGCATATTGCTATAAGCACAGGCAAGGGCTGTTTGTGCCTTTCACTCCATCCGCTAATTAGAATGACAGGCCAGGCCTGCCCCCATCTGTTTGTCTCAAAGCTAGCCCTAAAGGACCATGCAAACAGGCCAGGAAATAGGCATGTCCCGACTCTGGTCCCTGGGATGGGGTAGGGGGACATCCTTGTTTTAAACCATTAAAATTAGTGAGACGTTACTGAGCCTGACAAACTGAGTTTGATCCCTAGAACCCACATATGAAAGGAGAAAACTGGCTTCTGCACGTTGTCCTCTGACCTCCACACAAAGAACATGGAGTGTGGACTCCTATATACAAATAAATAAGTAAAATAAGAGGCAATTTAAAAAATGTGTGAATGCTGGGCCCCCAGACCCTGGTGAGGAAGCTTCAATGGGCTTGCCCATTCTGGACTGTCATGATAAGCCCAGGCTGAGGCCCCAACCACAAGATCAAGTCATAGCTGGCCCCACGCCCACCTGCCACTGGTCACTCGGTGTCTTGGGAGCACCACAGTGTGAGGTCACCAGCTATTCTTCCATAAGGGTGCTCTGATGTGTGAACATGGTAGTGCGCGTTTGCCCACATGGAGACAGGGCTGGCTCTGGCACATGTAGGCTGCCTGGCATAGGCCACAGGCCTGTACAGCCATGCTCTACTGAGCTCTGTGGATTTGTCTCACCACAGAACCAGGAAAAGAATTCCACAGTCACGCTGTCATCCGATGAGGCCACAGGTGGCATGTGAGGTTTACTGTGGATGGAATTCCTTTGCTTGTGGTGTGACTATTTTGCCCCTCCCCCAGGTGCCGATGCTCACTCAGAGAGGAGCTCATCACCAAATTGGTGATTACAGAAGCAGTTTGGAGTCCATCCTTTCCACTGCCCTCCTTTTTCAGAAACAGGGTCTCTAATTTACGCTGGCCTCAAACTCACTATGTTTTGAATTGCTGACCCTCCTACCTTCACTTCCTCAGTGCTAAGATTATAGACATGCATCACCACACCTGTTTTCTGAGGTGCTGGGATTGGACCTAGAGCTTCCTGCATGCCAGGCAAGCACTTTAATCAACTGAGACACATTCCTGGCTCTATTAATTTAAGATTTTTTCCTTTTAAAATACAAGGCCCCATGTAGCCTGGGGTGGCCTCAAAATCATTGTATAGGGGAGGCTGGTCTTGAACTCCCGACCTCTACCTCCCCACATCTGCCTCCACTCCCAGGCAGAGGGAACACTTAAAAATCTCCATATTCCAGATCAGCAGCTGGTGACTTTTCCTAATAAAGACCCAGAGTCAACAGCCTAGGCTCCTAGAAGTCTTGCCCAGTTAGCTGTGACTCTGAAGCAGCCTTGCCAGCATGAGAAAGCATGGGCAAGGCTCTGCCCCAATAAAGCTTTATTGACAAATATGCAGTGGGCCTTAGGCTGGGTTTTCTCAGGACATGTCTTCAGTAATCTTACAGGACTTAGGATGGATACAAATAACACACCCACATGGTGCATTGTTGCCTATAGCAGAAACTAAGAAAAGCATCCACTTTCCCCAGTAGCTGTGACACTGACCAATACAGGTGTGCCTGGCTTAATATACCACAGAGCAACGTGGAGAAACCAGGTCACCTGTGACTTGCCCTAGAAAGGTTTGGAGGCTGAGATGGAGAGCCCTTTGCACAAAGCAAAGTACCCTCTTGCTCCCCTAGCTTGGCTTGCAGTTGAGGTCTGCCTAGACTAGGCCTTCATGAGCAATAATTATCAAGTGGTAATTAATATACCAATTATCATAATGACTGTGCTGCTGGCTCCAAGTGCTCTTAGCGTAACTGACTAAACCTTCAGTTTCCCTAAGTCAAAGTGACTCCTTTCTTTTCTGGTTTTATTTGAGACAGGATCTCACCATACAGTCTGAGCATGGAACTCACTCTATAACTCGGGCTGGCCTCACACGTATAGCAATGCTCCTGACCCAGCTTTCTGCATACAGATGTGAACCACCATACCGGGCACTAACCCTTCTACAGACCAGGAAACCAACGGCATGGAGAGACGGAGAACTTTGCACAAGAGAACATATTCAGAGGCAGAGCCCAGCTGCCCAGGGGCAGGAGACCCTTCAACCTATGATGCTGCTCTGAATGCTCACAGGCCCTACCCTAGGATGACAGGGATGGATGGCTCCATGGCAGTAGAATTGGCTCCAGCAGCACAGCTGGGAAGTGGCTGAACTGCCAGATAGCACCTAGGATGCCAGTGGATTATGCCCCAAGCCAAAAAGGACTCCCCTCCAAAAGAGGCAGCAGCTCCCATAGGGTGGCCAATGAATGGGACATGGGGCTTTCACATAGACACAAGTACACAGCTGACGTCAAACCTGAGAGACGGGCAAAGGGTACCCCAGGCTTCACACATGCTAAGCCAGTCCTCTAAGACTGAGCTATATTCCCAGCCTGCACTCTTGCTCCTACCTGGAGTACTTTCCCTGCTTGCTAACTCTACCTGCTCAACTCCTATTGATTCCTCAAAGCCCATTTCAAATCGCCATCATATCTAGGAGGCTCTTTTGCTGTCCTTCAAGTGATGCTGGTGCCTTAAGTGATGTGGCCTGATCTCAACTCATTCCCCTACACAACCAGCTTCCTGCACAGTCTCTGTTCCATCCCTTGGTTTTATTTCCCACAACAGACTCTGGAAAACGCAGACACTTGCTTTCCTAGTCTCCCCTGCAGCACGGTCAGCTGTGGTCATAGGACATGGTTTTAGCCAATGAGATTGGAGTACAAACCTACCAGGGTCTCCGGGAATTATTCAACTACTTGGAGCACTGGAGAAATATGACATGCTCCAATATACCTGCCAAGGATGTGCCATGGAGGTGTGATAACCAGAGCACTAGCTGCAACTTTGCGACATGAGTAGAAAGCCAAGAGACTGGATAGTTGCAACTGACCTGTGGAGCAAATATTGGCTCTGGCCTCTTCCAGGTCCACCACCAAGGTCGTGGTCTTAGCCAGTGAGATTTTTTATAGCCAACTGTTTCCTAGAGGACACGGGCTGCTATTTTCAGCTAGGAACAAGGAGGCAGGGTGAGGTCCTGTGCTGTGCTCAGCTTTCTAGGGAAGATCTGGTCACAGTCCCTTGCCTCACATGGACTTAGTTTGGGAGGCAGAGAGCTAAGGGCAGGCACTTTTCTTGGGCTTAGCTGCTCAGAGAGTTTTGTGAGTTTTCTGAGTGTCCCAGATTCCTGGGCATCCCAGTTAAGCTGAGGTAATGGCTTGCATACAGATGGTTGGGGACAAGCCCAACCAACGTGATGATATCTTCAGGAAGCTAATGTTAGCAGGCAATGATAGACAGATAGGACCTTAGCCCCAGTGTGAATGGGGGGGGGGAGGGAAACGCCAAGGTGGGACCTGAGTCTGACAGCTGGTGCTACAAGTGGCTTCAAACCTGTCACATAGCCCTCAACCGATGGCCGCTCAGCCACACCTGGGCCCTGTACCATGCCCTGAGAAACTTCCAGGACTTAGCCTGTCCATCCGGTTGCCAACTTTCTCCTCTGCCCCAGCGCATGACCATCAGTTCTTGCTATGGCTGAGCATCCTGAGGGATGGGTGGGCACCAGCTCTGGTTAGCTACCTGCTTTTCAGACATTTACCTGCTCAGTTAAAATTCCACACCCCTCCTGACTTCTGATGTCACTTTTGCTCCTGACTTGGAGACTGAACAGTCGGCCCCACAATCTAGGCTCAACTTTCTTAACAAATATATTTTATTATGAACTTATTAACCGAGAGTACCTCACTTATAACCCGACTAACCTAAACAACAGGAAAAGAAGATTAAAGAATACAATAATGAAACCGTAAGGATATCAGTTCCGAGGAACAATTCTCCTGGCATAGTCAGCAGGATTTCTTCTGCTGGAACCTGGAGCAACTAGAACCTGGAGCCTCAGCCAGAGCCCCAAAGCCTTCCCTCAAGCAGTTCTCTCTAGGAGCATCTTGAAGTGGAGCGATGAACAGCCAACTATCCCAAGTCTCCAAAGGCCTGGCCTCTTGTTTTTGGCTCACATTTATACCTCCTCTCAGACTTTGTTCAAGGATGTTTTTCAGCTGGTTAATAACCAATCTCTCCCACATGGTGGTTCGACTTCTAAGGGGATAAATATCACCTGCTCTCTCACAAATCTTTTTCTCATCCTCCACTTGTGATCTAAACAAAAAACATGTTTAT
Organism: Acomys percivali; assembly: GCA_907169655.1. NCBI lineage: Eukaryota > Metazoa > Chordata > Mammalia > Rodentia > Muridae > Acomys > Acomys percivali. The sequence goes on along the minus strand of OU015757.1, from coordinate 23,884,279 downwards.
TCCTCCTTCACCACAAGGTGACAGTGAGCCTAGCTTCCTGAGTGGCCTCTATCTAAGAAAGGCCCCTATTTGTGGGATGTGCAGCTTGTTAAGGTGTTTGAGGACAACTGGAGTTCAGGAAGCCAAAGCAAACAGTTCTGATGGCCAAGTGGCTATCCAGTGGACCAAGCAGCTGCACTTGTCGTAGAGGGTGGGTAAGGGCACCACGGCCTCCTAACACCCTTACTGCTGGGCTGTACAGCCCTGGATGCCCTGTCAGTACTTATAGCATCTGCTCCCAGCACCACAGATCCAGTATGAGTGTTGCCATGATACACTGCTCAGCCTGGAGTCCATGATGACACTGCTGGGCCTCAGCAAGAGTCACAGACAGAAAGGTCTGTGAAAGTGGAGGGTGGCACAGGAGGCTGCCAGCCCAGGATGCTGTGCTAGGGGAGCCTGTGTTCCCAAGAAAGATTTATGACCAGTGACAGAGGTTGAACAGTGTACCTCAAATTCACGTCCACTCAGAACTGCAGTGTGTGTGACCTGCCTAGTAATGGAGTCTTCGCAGATATATGGACTTATGGCTTAGCAGTTAAGAGCTGTTCTCAGCGCCCACAAGATGGTGTACAACCATCTAAATTCCAGTTCTAGAGGATCTGATGCCCTCTTCTGGCCTCATTAAGTATTGCATGTACATAGTGTGGACAAACATTCATACACCAAAATAAATAAATCTTAAAGTAAAAAAAGATGTTATGGTAAGATCACACACACACACAACACACACACACACACACACACACACACACACACACACACTTGAGTAAAATAAATAAAATTAAGATAATTAAAAAGAAGTCACTAAGCAGGGCAATGAGACTAGCCTGGACCCAGGGGTACCCTGAATCCAATGAGAGTGTTCCCATAGAAGACACACAGGGAAGCCCTGGGGACAGAGGCTAGCAGCCACAGGTCATTGGCATGGAGCCACCAAGAGAGGGAGAAGACCTGAGCGGCTCTTGTGCAGGGTCTTCAGAAGGAAAACAGCTTACTTAGACTTGGGGCTCATCCTCCTGAGCTGTGAGAGACCTACCTATCTGTGATAACTTGTTCCTGCAGCTCCTGAGCCCCACACAGCTGCACCCAGACTGCCAACTGCACAGAGCAGACACAGTGCCCTGGGGTTACTCTTCACCCAGCTAATGAGGGCCTTTTGCAGATAACACATCATCTCAAGAGAGGAAGGGCAGTGGGGAGCCACAGACAATGAGGATGCGGGTCATGCTGAGCTACAACAGTGGCCATGAGCCGCATAAGCAGGGGTTTTCAGAAGTTCCTCATGTCCAATATGACATTATCCATGATCATGGGCAGGGCTGGGAAGGCAGAAGTTTCTGTTTTCTCCTAACCATGAGACCAGTTGTGAACCTCGAGCCCTCATCCTTGCAGATGGGCCAGCATCGCTGAGCACACACTCACAGACATGATGTAGGGGAGGATGCCAGAAGAGGAAGATGGGATGGCAGACCTGAGGTGAACCCTGCCTCACAGGGAATTTGCGAGGACAAGGAACAATGCCATAGAGGTGGATGCTGTGGGCTTTGTGCCCTCACTCATGCCTAGGATAAGGACTCATCTTGTAGGGGGAGAAACTGAGGCACAGAAGGTGGGAGAATTTAAGCATGGTGGATCAACTGGAGAAGAACAAAGCTGAGTTGCAAGCAAGGGAATTTGGCATGTCCTCCCAGGCCACCACTGAGGGGACATCTCCATGCTGATCTCAGCCTTCTAGGTGGCTTTCTGTCCAGACTCCCATGTGGCTCAGGATTGGACAATGCTGTCCTCTGTTTTTTGCCCCTCACTTCCTTCCTCCTCTACCTTTTCTTGGCTCATCCCTTCTAGAAAGATCTGTAATGATATCTCCATGTAATCTGGCACCCACCCTTCAGCCACCCATCCCTCCCTGCAGATTCTCTTTGCAAATTTCACCACTGTCCATGTCCTCCATGGATGATGTATCCTCCTGCCTATACAAAGACCATTGCAAGTCAGCAACATAGACAGTATGAATCTCCTGTAGCTGCTGTGACAAACAATGACATGCTTGGTAGCACCAATCAGCAGAAGTCTGTTTCATCACAGATTTCAAGGCTGAGCCTCTGTCCCCAGTTGTCACTGGAAGGGATCAAGGCAATATAGGCAATACTTTCTAAAGAAGTTCTGGGTGATGGTCTGTTTGCCTTACCTGGCTTGTGTAGCTCCAGATATACCAAGGGCTAAGTTTTATCTCCCTAGTTCCTGCCTCTGTGGTCACAGGGCCTCCTCCATCTCTGTCCTCTTAGGGGGAAACATGAAATTGCATGTAGGCATTTCCTAGGTACCTCAGGTTGATCCCTTATTCAATAGCCTTAATTTCGCCAAATCTTCCAAGTCCTCTTTTGACTTACAAATTGACAGACAGAGTTTTGATATGGACATCTTTGGAGGCCACTGTTCTGCTGACCACATGTGCCAGCCATGTGACACAGAGCTATGCACACAGTAAATGCATTAAAAAGTTTTAGTATTTATATGTTTGTGTGTTTGCTAGCTTGTCTGACTGTGTGCCATGCATGTGTAGCTGTCTTTGGAGACCATAAGAGGGTCTGGAAATGAAGTTATTGACATTGTGAGCCACCTGATGAGGGTGCTGGGAATTGAACCCGCATCCTTTGCAAGAACATCAAGAAGTCTTAAATTCTGAGTCATCTATTTGCTCCAGTAAGTGATTTTTGGGTGGGTGGGTAGATGGATGGATGCATGCATACGTAGATGGATAAAGTAATGTATATATGGGTAGATGAATAGATGAATGAGTATAGAGGTTGATGGATGAGTGATCAGATGGATGGATGGCTGGCTGGCTGGCCAGAAGATAAATGAGTGGGTGGGTGGGTGGATGGATGCATGCATACCTAGGTGGATAAAGTGCTGGATATATAGAGATAGATAGATAGATAGATAGATAGATAGATAGATAGATATGAATGAGTAGAGAGGTTAATGGATGAGTGATCAGATGGGTGGATGGATGGATGGATGGATGGATGGATTGATGGATGGGTGGATGGGTGGGTGGACAGAAGATAAATGAGTGGGTGGGTAGATGGGTATACTGAGGACAAATGAGTGGGTTGATGGTTTGATGGATTGATGGAATGGATGAGTGGGTGGATGAATTGAAGGATGGATGATGGGTAGATGGATGGATGGATGGTAGAGGATAAATGAGTTGGTTGATGGAATAGATGGGTTGATGGTTGAATGAGAAGGGTGTCTAAGGCTCTCTGGCATCTGTTTTCTTCTCACAGAAATGACCCCTTCTCTAGGGTTGTCACTGCCTCATTACTCTAGTAACTTGCTACACTCAAAAACATGGGAAATGCCCCAGAACCACAAACCATGACTGTTTAAGACTTGCCCTTCACTGAGGGAGGTTAGCCCTGTATGTCTCTCTTCTCACACCAGGATAGAACAAGCCACAGTGATGGGAAGGGAGCCCTGTCCATCAGTCACCACAGAGGGCTGCAAACAGAGCACCAAGCAGGGTGCATGGATTCCCCACCCAGCTTTCCAGTGCACTGAGGTCCCGGCCTGTCCCTGTAACTACCGTGGCCCTTCTATCCCACACCCCCACATCTTCATCCAAGGCACAAAGGGCCAAAGCATCTGCCTCTGCTCTAGCACTAAGGAGAGATGGACAAGGTCCTGAGCTCTGCAACTGATGGGTGGGAACAGTGCGATGTAGAAAGATGCAGCCAAAGCCTGAGGTCTTCCTGCCCTTAACCTTCCTTAATCCCTGACTGACACCTGACTGCTGTCGTAGCCATGGTTTCTGCCAGTGCCAGAGAGAGCCACACTCCTGAGCCTTTCCAACAGGGACATGCTCCAAGCCTACCTATCAACTATCCTCTCATCTGTCGCAGGTTGCTCCTGGAATATAGCCCCACCTTCCCCTCCCTCCCCCCTTCCTGCTTGGCCTTTTTTGCTTGTCGCTGAGTCCTGCACATCCACAAGCATCAAAGCTCCATGGGGCCAAGTCCAGGCCTGGGAACCTGAGGCAGAAGAGTGCCATCTGCTATGCCGGGCTTCTGGCCACCATGCAAGCCTCAGCCTCGACCTTGGTTAGCAGAGTCAGGTTTTAATCAGCATGTGTCCTGAGGAGCTAAGTGTTGCTGACTGGTTGCTGGCTGCCAAGGACCATGGACAGGCTGGCTACCTAGCCCAAACTCTCCAAGAGGAAATCACACAGACAGTAGCAGGCTCTCATGGCTAAGCCCTCCTGCAGGCCTGACCATGCTGTGCTGTTTTCTAACTCTGGCAATGAAGCCAGGTGCCTGGTGTTGCCTTTGAGGGAATGGGGGCATTAGTGCTGCATGGGAATGGGTCAGCTGAACCTCCTTTGATGACACTGAACTCTTTTCATGGTGTGATGCTTGGCACTGGGTACCTAGTCTTTTCCTACTCAGGACTACACTGTCCCTTACTCTTCTCATAGGATTAACTGAGAGCCAACAGTGTGCACAGTTCTGCCTAGAAAGAAGCCTCAGAATTTTGTGCCACCTGAACATCTTTCCTCACTTTCAGTCAGAGACCTACCTACCCACTTAACCACTCATCAGTGCATCAATCTATCTATCCATCAATCCATCTATCCATCCATCCATCCATCATATATCTAACACATATCCATCTAGTATCTGTCTGTCCATCTGTCTACATGTATGATTAATTTAACACCCATTCATCTACCTACCTATTTATCACCTATCATTCACTTAACATTTATTGATTCATTGTCAACCCATCTATCATGATGGCATCCAAAATTCATGATCCATCGATCCATCAATCACTCTAATATATATCCATCTACCTACCCATCAATCCATCCTTTGTCCGTCCACCCGCTGATCTTCCATTCATCTATTAATTCCCTATCTTCTTCACTTTTGTGAGGTTGAACATTTTCTAGGCCCTCCCCCAGGTGATAAGGGAAGGGGACAAGTCAGACCTGGCACTGATACAGAGTGGAGGAGATACAAGCAAATGCTGATCAGCCACCTGGTTGCTGTAACTGGCCTAGGCAACAGTGAGTCAGATGGTCCCCATCCCCTCCACTCCTGAGTCAGGCCCCAGAGGCTGCTATTTCCTAGAGGAGGAGGGAGCATCTGACGTTGCCAAAGGTGAGGCTCAGTACAGAGAGCCTGTGTGCCCACCTCAGTCCTGAGAACACCTGCAGGCCTGGTTGCCTCACCCTCTCCCTGGCTGGTGCCGGGATAGGCTGCACATACCTAGACACTAGCTCAGAGCATTCCTGTTCACCTTGTTTGCTCTGTGGCCACCTCTGAGACCCTGAAATCTGGTCCTGACAGGCAGGCCTGCCTCAGAGCCAACAGTTGTGGATGTTCATGGTGGCCATTGGCCATGTCCACTCTCAGTGACTGATTGACATGTTCATCCATGATGCCATTGCTTGTGCCCATTCATGTTGGCAAATTTTCCTGTCGTGTGTGTGTGTGTGTGTGTGTGTGTGTGTGTGTGTGTGTGTGTAGTGGGAGCTTGTGCCATGGAGCACATGTGAGGTCAGAGGATGGCCTCAGGTACCAGTCAGTCTTGGCCTTTCTTTTTGTTTCGGAGAGGTTCTCTAACGTTCCCCATCACTACCAACGTCAGCCTAGCTGGCCCCCACCACTACCAACGTGGCCCGTGAGCTTCTGTGAATGCTGTCTCCGCCTCTCATTTCATCACAGGAGTGTTAGGATAACAGATGCAACATGCCTCTGTATTTGGCTTTACTTGAAATCTGGGGATCAGACTCAGGTCCCCATCCTTGCACAGCCAGTGCTTTGCCTGCTGAGCCATCTCAGCTGCACGGAGACCATTTGACACATCCAGTAACAGTAAATGCTGACGACATCCATTCATGGTGACCACTGGCCATACATATTCATGGAGACCATCAGAGACAGTCACTTTCAGTGAACATTGACCAGTAGTTATGGAGGCTTCTGGCCAAATATCCAAAAGTTGATAATGAAAAAGAAAATGAAGAGAGAGTAGCCATTTACAGGTTGGGAAACTGAGGCTGTAAACTTCCCACAAGGAGCTTATATCAGGACAGGGAAGAGAACCGAGGCATCAGAACTCCCAGGCTAGGCGCCATCAGGCTTGAAGACCACCCTGTAGGACTTTTAAGCTGCTTTCTAAGTTCCAGGACTGAGGGCCTACCATGGTGGAGCTAGAGGAAACAGAAGAGGGACACCGTCCTGACTGGGGGCATGCTGCAGCATGTCAGCTTGCCAGGGCTGGCTGTGGGCATGTTTCCTCAGCTCCAGGATCAGTAAACACACCGGCAGTTTGAGATCGGAAGGGGCAGAGTTCTCACACTGTGGAAATTGGTGAATGCCACAGTTCAGGACAGCTGTAAAGAAGGGAGGCAGGAGACACTTCTACAGCATGGGGCTTAGAAGGTAGAGGATGCTTTGGCAGATGTGAGCATGGAAAATTCCAGAGACAAGAGGGTCAACAGCCTCCTTCTGCTGCTGATGTGGATTAGGGGGGTGGGGAGACCGGAAGCTCATGCTGGCCCCTGCCTGCCTTAGCCTCTCCACATAACCCAAGGGCCGAGGGCAGTCCTCTGGGTGCGGTCTGGAGGTGTGCCTGCACACCAGCCTCCCCTAGCAACTGCTCTGTGGCTTCTCCATCGCCCCACCCATCTGCCTTCTCTCCCCCATGAGGACACCCACTCGCCACCTGGGAAAAGTGCTAAATGTGGCCTGAGAGTGTTGAGCCAGGCGCCTCCCTGCGGGAACGGATGCCAGGATGGAATCCATGCCGGACGGAAGTTCACGATTGTCCTGCCTGATTCCACAGCACAAGCAACCCTCCAGTGAGCGCCTGCTTGGGCGTCTCTGGTCCAGGACCAGCAGGACACACTCAGTAGTTCCATGGAAAAGCCCCAACCCGGAAGTCAGTGGTGCCTAGCTCCATACAGGGTGGTTTCTGAGGTTGGACCTCAGGCCAGGCACAAGGAATCTGCTTTCTCTCCCCCAAGACACCACTCTGCTGCTTCAAACCTCTGCGCTGGCCTCTAGCAGAGCCTCCCACCCCTCCCACCACCTCACGTGCTCTCGGAAAGGAAACTCGGAAGTTCCAAAGACCCCCAAGTTAGGTCTTCAACACCAGGAAGGGCTGAGGGGATCAAAATGGTTCATCTCCATTATCAACCTGCTAGGATACGGGACTTCCTGGGAGACATACCTTGGGTATGTCTATGAGGGTGTCTCCAGAGAGTTTTCTGTTTGTTCTGTTTGGACAGAGCCTCTGTAGCCCAGGCTGGCTCCCAACTCTCTCTGTAGCTGAGGATGACCTTAAACTCCCGATCCTCCTGCCTCCACATCCTGAGTACCGGCCTTACAGGTGAGAGCTACATCATCAGTGCTGAGTGCTGAGGATCGAAACCACGGCTTGATGAGTGACAGGCACGCACTACATCCACTGAGCCATGTCTCTAGCCTCCAGGAGAGAAGCCCCTCCCTGAATGTGGGCAGCCACCACCAGACAGGGCTGGGGTCCCTGGCCATATAAAAGGGAGAAAAGGAGAATGACAGCCAAGAGTGGACCAGGGATGACACTGCTCCTGCAGCAATTTCCCTGCTAGGACAGCGTTCCTCTGCACCGTGAGGTGGGACAAACCCTCCCTCTCTTAGTTTTCTTTTTGTCAGATGTTTAGTCCCAGTGACTATTAAAGTAACGAATGCTGGGATGTTGGCTGTGGTGAGGCCAGAGGACAGTAATGCCAAACCACCAGGTCCTGGAGGAGGAGATGGAGGAGGTGGTGGTGCTGGTGGTTGGGCCAGGCCCTGGTCATCCTGAGGGGCTCATATCCCAGGGTAACCCAGGCCTAAGTGCCTGGTGCTCTGCTCCTTGTGTGCACAATGGATTGACTCTCCATGCCTCATGATGGAGGTACAAGAGCAACAAGAGGCAGTGGACTGAGTGGTCCTGTCAGAGTGACAGGGCTGGTGGGTGATGATGCTGGGAGGATACATGTTCCCCTAAGTAACCAGTCTGAGTTCACAACTTCCCTTCTCCTCAACCACAAGTCACTCCTGTGCACGGCTCAGTTGCATGCACCATTCCTTAGACCCACTTCTTCATCCCTGGCCATCACCTGGCCACCTGTGTGCTCACTCCCGAACAAAACATGTTTCCTCTGTGATGGTCAGTTTTTATTGTCAATTTGACAGAAACTTATGGTTACTTGGGAAGAGGGAACCCCAATTCAAGAACTTGTCTCCATCAGATTGGCCTGTAAGCAAGTCCATGCGGCATTTCCTTGATTAATGATTGATGCGAGGAAGCTAAGCCCACTGTGGGAAGTGCCACTCTGGGCAGGTGGGCCTGGCTAGGCTGTGTATAAAGCGAATCAAGCAATCCATGAATAGCAACCAGTAAACAGCATTCCTGCATGGCCCCTCCTCCTTCAGTTTCTGCCTCCAAGATCCTGCCTTGACTTCTCTCAAGGATGGACTAATGTGTAATATGTTATAAACCCCTCCTACCTCAAGTTGCTTTTGGTCAGAGTGTTTAGCCACAGAAATAGAAACAAAAGTAGAGCATGCCCCATGTTCGCTTGGATTCTGACACATGCCTAGCAGCTATGTACCAGGAACCGGGTTTGTCTTTGTTCATGATCTCTTGTGCGGAGCAAGCAAGGGACAAGTCTTCCATCATTCTTTCTGGTGTTTGACTAGAAAGAACCAATGTTCCACCTAGGCTGCACCTGGAAGGAAGCCACGCGAAGAGGCCTCAGGGAGCACTGGCACTGTCTGGTCTGTTCTCAGAGGCTCCCCGACACACTTCTCTGACGTGTTAGAAGCTCACTCTACCATGAAATGAAAAGCCCTTGGACAATAACAAAGTGACTATCTAGACAATTTATCCAGGTGGCTAGGAAGCTGGGGAGGTCTCCTAGAATACAGAGGGGAAAACCGGAGAGATAGTAATGGATAGAATAATTTCAAGTGAGAAAGATGAGAGAAGAGAGCAAGAGAATGAGACCATGGGAGCAAGAGAGGGAGAGTGAGAGAGCGAGAGAGAGAGTGAAAGAGAGAGAGATAGAGATAGAGCGAGAGCGAGAGCAAGAGAGAGAGAGAGAGAGAGAGAGAGAGAACACATACAAATCTCCAAGGATGCTATGTCTGAGGGAACTCGGGGGCAGTAAATGTAATGTGTGGAGGGGAGTTGGACTAAGGTCACTTGATGCCAAAACATCAAGACAGTAAGGAGACAAACCCTGACGCTCCTACAGACTCCCAGAGAGAGAACAGAGAGGCAGAGGCAGCAAGCGAGAGTCAGAGAGCATTGCACTTTCCACACCATGAAGTGGAACTGTCTGTGCCAGTCCAGAGGCCAAGTGACTCCAAGGCCAGAACGTTAAAACTGGAGACTGCTGACAGGGATGCTTACACTTCAGGTCCCTTTGTAGAAGTTGCTTGAGGACGTATCCTGTCAGAACAAGGGCAAAGCCCAAGGAACTACTCACTCATCCCGTAATTTAATGAGGGGAGAAACTGTGAAAATGATAATATTTCATGCTGAGAGTGAAACTGGAGTGTACCATCAAAGGAGTCTCTTAGGAATGAGTCATGTTCTTAGGATGTGCCACAGGAAGGAGGGACCTTTAGTGCTTTGCTAACAAAAAACAAACAAAAAAACCACCCTAATTTTCCTGCTACAAACGGAAAAATAAAGGCAACTAGCATCTCCAGAAGAAAAAAAAAAAACTTCATGTAAGAATCACTATTGTCATATGACGTTTAAATGTGGGCTGATTTGACCAACTGAAAGAAGAAAAACAAAAGAATCTGTTGCGTTGTGGTTCCAGGAAGACTCTTTTCATGCCCATACAAGGAACTGGAATCCGAGCCCCATTCCTGGTGTGGATATAAACATTCATGTTCTCTTAGTGTTTTCTACTGGTTTTAGCTATTGAATTGGATTGATAAAAACTAAAAGATTTAAGTATGGATGAAAACATAAAATACTATATTAATAAAATATAAATATTAATACAAACAGGAAAGTAATCCTGTGTTTAGGATTAGGGTGGTGGTTTCTGTATGTGATTTTTGTATTTTCTGTGGTTTCTAGTTGCCTTTCTTCCCCCTCTTCTTTCTCCCCCCCCCCTCTCTCTCTCTCTCTCTCTCCCTCTCCACCCTTCTTTCCTTCCTCCTTTGCTCCCTCCCTCCCTCCCTTCCTTCCTTTTGCTGTTGTTATGGTCATGGTTGAATCATGTCTTTGTCTAAAATATATTAAGCAAGAGAAGAGTCCAGGGATGCTGTCCGATAGCTGACAATTAGGAGAAACAGACTTGTGGGAAGGCAGAACCATGAGGCCAGGTTCTCTCCAGCAGTCAGGGCAGTTTCATGATGAAATGGAGAAACGAGGTGACATCATTGTAAAGCTGGGGTAAGCATGGATGGAATAAGGACAGAAAGTCAACAGAGAGGCTGGGTGGGCAGCAGGGCCCTGCGGATGAGGCTGGGGAGGGAGGGGTTGCCATCCATTCCTAGGCCTGCCTGTGGTTCACTTTCATAGATTGGTTGCTTTGCTTACAAACAGCGTACACTGAGAGTCCATGGAGCATGGAGGAGTGGGAGGGTCCCAGAAAGCCAGATGGTGGAAAAGCTATGAAGAGTTGGATAGCATGGCGAGGGAGGGGAAGAAGCAGAACCCTCCCAACTCTTGTAGGGCAGGAGCACCCAGGCCTTCCGTGTTGTCCATCAGGGTGGACACCCCACAGGATAGCAGCTGGGAGGGAGACCGTGACCAGCGCTCCCAGCGCAGCCTGGGTTATGTTCCCTGGGGAAATGGCTCATCCACATGGAGACCTGTCCCATCCATATGTATCACACTGGGAGACTAAAAGAAGAGCGAGCCAGATGACGGTGCCAACTTCTCCCTCATCAGTGCCCTCAGGGCTCCGATCCCCCCTTAGTTGCAAAAATTTACCAGAGCACTAAACCCTGTCCCAAAAACACAAATGGAGAAACACAGGACAGCAACTGTGAAAGCACAGCCTAAGGAGATGGCAATGGCGGGTAGGGTGCTCACCATGCACTCAGGATCTGAGTTCACATTCCCAACACGCATGTAAAAGCAAGGCACGGCAGGGCATGCCCAGTGACTCCAGCACTGACAGGGAAGCAGAGAACGGGCGCTCCCTAGCTAGCCAGTCTAGCTGAATCAGAGCTAGAAACCATGCCTCAAAAAAGGAAATGGCAAGTGGCTGAAGAAGACACTCAAAGTCGATCTCGCTCTCGTAAACACACAGTCCGTTTTATAGTCCCAAACTATGTCCCTAAGCATCAGATAGGCAAGTTCCACTATTAATCACCTGACCCAGTCGTCCACTGAGCAGAAGATGCTTCCTTCTGTATCTGCCCTGTACACATCCAGTCTGGGCTCTCTCTTCTCCAAGCCCAACTGAAAACAACAGCAACAAATCCAAAATAATGGTGGAAGAAAAATGGGGCAATCACTGTTTCTTACCACTTGATTCTTACTGAAAGGCAGTGTTCTAGAACACAAAGTGGGGGGTTTTGAAGGCAAGCCAGCTACCCGCAGGCACCACTTACAGCTCATAGCCCTCTGGATTTATATAGCACAGGCCCCTTGGTGCTGCAAGCACTCAACATTTTTTTCTCATTCATTCTTAACATGAACACAACTGGAGACAGGGAACGGGATGGGTGTGTTTCTGTCTTGCAGATGGCAACTCTGAAGACTCAGAGAGGGGAGGGGCGCTGCCCAAGGTCATACAGTGACTCAGCTTGAGAGTCTGGGAGATAATACAGGAGTGCGTTCCCCTTCCCCAGGATCTTTAAAAGGCTTTGTGGATACTAGGAAAATGGCTCAGTCAACACTCACCACACAATCATAAGGAACCTGAGTCTAGATCCCTAGTATCCATACAAAGCCAGGTGTGGCAACTCGTGTCTGTAATCCCAGGCTGGAGTGCTGGGAGACGGCCACACACAGTTCCCTGGAGCATACTGGTCATCAAATCATGTTCAGTTGGTGAATCCTGGCCTTGTGAGATATTCTGTTGCCAAAAATGAGGTGGGGGCTGGAGAGAGGGTTCAGCTGCTAAGAGCATGTGCACAGGACCAGAGTCCAGTTTCCAGCCACCCAAGTTGGGTGGCTCATAACCACCTGTCACTCCAGCTCCAGAGCACCTGATACCCTCTTTTGGCCTCCGAGTGTACCTACACACATGTGCATATCCACAAATCCAGACACACACACACACACACACACACACACACACACACACACACACACA
>OU015757.1:23824765-23861924 GCA_907169655.1 Acomys percivali | reverse complement strand
ACCAGTGTCCCTTTCTCTTTGCTCCTAGAATATGAGCTTATTTGCATCTCAGGACCTTTGCATTTGCTAGAATCTTCTTTCCCCAGTTCTGATTTCACTGTGCCAACAGATCCCTGGCTCCTATGACAACCTGGCCACGTGGGTACCCAGTATCTCTGGTAAATGAGCGAACATGGGAAAATTGGTACCTCCATCTGCTTGGTCTGGCTGTGATGGGCTTAAGGCTCTATAGAGAATGCTAAGTTAGTGCCTCCCAGAGGCTGCAAAGAGCCCATCTGCCCTGGGGAACCCCCATCCAGCCCTGGCCAAGGCAGTGGCCAGGAGGGACTTTCTCACGGGGCCTCCGGGTGCTCCTGCCTCACCTAGAGAACAGGATGCTTGCCTTAATGGATGTCTTGGGTGGGTGCTCCCTCATGGCACACATCCCAGGTTAATTGGGGATCTCCTTTCCCCAGGAGGTGGCTATAAGCTCTCCCCACAAGCCAGCATTTAAGCTGATATGCCCTAAAAATGCCACTCTGAAAAATCTACATAGAAGGGGAGGGGAATCTCTAGAAATTCCATTTCATATACCCCTTGGGACATGTGGAAGGCAGCGACAGATTTCATGACAGTCTCAGATTGTCAGCAGTTAAAATAGCCCCGTATGCAAAGCAGCCAGGAGGAGGTGCCTACAGCTTGGCAAGGAAGCCAGGGTGGGGCCTCCTGGGAGACTCTGTGGCCTCTCATCCTGAGTGCCTTTCTGGAAAAGGGAATGAGAAGAGGAACTTTCTCCAACGCTGGTGTGAGTACCCTAAGAGGATGGAAAGATGGGAAGTCCTTCACGCCACAGACATCTCCCCTGGGGTGGCCCCCTCCGTCATGGGACGCCAGTGGACGGATAGAGGCTATGAAACATATAAAACAGTTCTCTCACTCCTTATCCTCCTTCCTCCTCCCCCTCCCATCTTCCCCCCCCCTTTCTTCTTCACTGCAATGATGGGGATGGATTCCAAAGCATCACACATGTTAGGTGAACCTTCTATCACTGAGCCACACCCCTGCTCCTGAGACAGGCAAGATAAACCCCAAGCCTTCATTCTTTCCTGGCCTTCTGATCAAAGCAGGAAAGATCCTCAGTTTCCCCAGCTATAACATGGTCCATAGCAGATCCCCTAGTATAGGGATCCAGTGAGAAGAGGGTAGAGACCCTTCTGCAAACATCCTTCTCTAATGCTGAGCAGAGATGCTGGCCAGGCCTCTTGGCCATGGCTGTTTGTCTAGGAGCCCCCTTTGGTGTATCTGGCTTACATACAAGAGGAATGTATGCCCCATATGATACCCTGCTTGTTGCTGCCTGGGCTGAGAAGGCCCCAGGTTATCCAAGCCAACTGGACACCATCCCAGGGACCTGAAACAAGCCACCTTGGACATCCTGGACATCCTGCTCAGGTGAGGACCTATCACTGTGCAAGTATGGGACAGAGGATGGGCTAGGGTTGCACAGTGACAGAGTGCATGAGACTTGGCAGCTGTGACATGGCCATGCTGTCCCAGTTCCTGGGAGGACCCACTTGCCCCTGTGCTCTGCCCTGAGTGGCCTGAAAGGCGCAAGTTGAGCTTCTAAGACTGCAGTACATTTTGTTACTTAACCTTCTCACACAATATTCATATTTCTTTCCAGCCAGTATCATGAGTCAGGCTCCGCTTGCTGGACCACGTACCCCATGGTGCTACTGAATAGATTGTTTTGGACATGGCATGGCTTTGAATACCCTTGCCTCCAGTCCCTAACTACACTGGGTCTCACACACCTATGGCTCCAATACCCACAAATTCTATCACCCTAAAGTGTGTCTGAAAAATACTTGAAATATAGGGGCTGGAGAGTGGCTCAGGGATGAAGGGTACTTGCTGCATTTGCAGAGGACCCAAGTTTGGTTCCCAGCACTCATGTCAGGTAACTCACAACTGCCTGTAACTCCAGCTCTGGGAGGATCCAATGTCTCTATCCTCTATAGGTACCTATACTAACTTGCACATGCCCACACAGAGACATAATTAAAATTAAAAGTGTTTAAACAATTTAAAGACCATATTTGGAAATGATTTAATGTTAACCGGTTTGTTTGTTTGTCTTGGTGTTTACGCCGCACACACACGCCCCCCCCCCCCACACAAAATTTTTCGGTTGCAATAGCGTTTGCAGAACACATGCACTACACTGGGTGTTATGACTGGGACACAACTTAAGTATGTAAAAAGGATTGTGAGACTCACATGAAAAGACTGTGATATGTTACTGAAGGGATTGGAGTGTCAGGGGGTTCAGTATCTGAGGAGAGGCGGGTCCTGGAGCTAAGCCCCAGATGATGCAAAAGAATGGCTGCTTTGGTATTTCCTGTGACAATCAGCAGCTTTGCACTGATTTCCTGCTGCCTCCAGGGGGCAGCACACTCCTCAACCAGAATCTCCATGCTGGCTGGCCACATGGTTGACATTTTTAGGTTACTTTTTGCCAAAGAAATGGCCAGACAGAGAGTACTGGGCACACAGGGGTCACAGGGGTCACAGGGTCACAGGGGTCAAGTATCCCCTGTGATGGCGATAAGGACAGGAAAACGCTGGATGCTGGCTGGAAGTCTAACTTCAAAGGCAGATAGTCCCCCTGCCCTGATGGAGAGAGCTGACCCCCCCATAACCCTTGGAGGGTCAGGGGTAATGATGCTCTGAGATGGTAAATTCCTTTCTAGCAGAGCTGAGTAGCAAATGTCTCTTGTTTTGATTGACAAAAAGCATGGAAACTATAGAAGAGATGGAAAGCGATGCCAGGAATACTGAAAAGACAATTTAACACAAAGGCTCAACTGGAAACCCATGTGCTGTGTACGGGGGTGTGTCTGTCTGAGCAGCCAGAGTCCAAGAACACAGGAAAGATGCCCCACGACCGTGGCCAGGTAGCTTGCTTGCTCTACCTGCCTCCCTTGGAGGGAAGCAGGTCTCAATGACACTGCTTCTGAGTATTTCATGGAAGGAGGGTCCAGGAGAATCTTCCTGGGGTCATATCTGACCCAGCCAGGACATAGTAGGAAGTCACAGAAAGACAAGACAAGAGAGGGGACAATGGTCAGATGTGAGCTGAAGGCTTGCTGTTTGCCTTCCCTGGGTGCCTTGTCCATTAACATCAGACCCACGCTGGATAGACACAGACGTTACCTGGCTTACAATGGTATGAGATGACCCTGGGACCACCAGGCTGTTTTCCTCTCCTATCTAAGCCCTAACTGAGCCTGGCCCTACTTAGCTCCTAAGATCAGATAAGACTAGGTGCATTCAGGGTGGTAGGGCTACACAGTTCTAACCTATGCCATGAGGCCATCGACACCTCATCCTCTCAGGCTAAGTGTTGGATGATCTTGCCCAGCAGGGGTTAATGTGAATTCTGAGCATGGGTAACACAAGTGTGGCCGGGCTATGGCCCACTGTAGGTCAGAGATACTAGATATTTGAGTTTGCTACTTCTCTCATTGCGGTGACAAATGCCTGACAGAGCAACTCTGAAGAGGAAGTGTTTATTCGGGCTAATGGTTTGAGGGCACAGTCCGTCATGGGGGAAAGGCATGGTGGCATAAGTGTGAGGGCAGCTGTTCACATCACAGTGTCGGGATGTCGGGAGCAGAGAGAGGAGAGAGGAGAGAGAGACAGAGAGAGAGAGAGAGAGAGAGAGAGAGAGAGAGACAGAGAGAGAGACAGAGAGACAGAGACAGAGAGACAGAGACAGAGACAGAGAGACAGAGACAGAGAGACAGAGACAGAGACAGAGACAGAGACAGAGAGAGAGACAGAGAGATGAATGCAGGTTCTGGATCCCAGCCCATGGGATGGTAACTCCTACATTCAGGGCAGCTCTCCCTCCCACCCTCACCCAGTCAACTGTCCTAATCTAGAAACTCTCTGACAGACACGCCCAGAGGCTTGCCTCTGTGCTGACTGTAGGTCTTGTCGTCAGTTTTATTCACATGCCTCTGTATCTTATGAGGTTTCAACTCCTGGTGCTCTATCATGGTAGAATCCCGCTGAGTCAGAGGGCAGTGCGGCTATTGGCATCCCACTCCACAGATGGGGACGTAGAGGCAGAAAGCCATGACAGAAGAAGGGTTAAGCTCCAGGGAGACCCGCATGAGCCAACAGATCAAGGGGCTGTAAATAGCTGCACCAGCCGAGGACAATACAGGCCGTAAACTTCAAACCCCTACCCAGATCTAGCCAATGGACAGGACATTCTCCACAGTTGAGTGGAGAGTGGGGTCTGACTTTCACACGTACTCTGGTGCCTCATATTTGACCACATCCCCTGAATGGGGAGACCTGGTGGCACTCAGAGGAAGGATAGCAGGCTACCAAGAAGAGACTTGATACCCTATGAGCATATACAAGGGGAAGAAGTCCCCCTCAGTCACAGTCATAGAGGTGGGGAGTAAGGGGAAAATGGGAGGGAGGGAGGAATGGGAGGATACAAGGGAGGGGATAACCATTGACATGTAATAAGAATAAATTAATAAAATAAAAAAAAAGAGAATATCCATCTGCACCCTGGGGACTTGGGGCTGAGGCAAGAGCTGGTAGCTGCTGAACGTGGACGCCTGGGAGGGAGAAGGGACAGGGGCCCTGACAAAGCTTGGGAATGCCACCAGGACAATGGTTTCCAAAGACCCAGAAGGAAGCCATCTGAGCAGTTTATCCTCCAGGATGGATGTCCCTGGGGCCCCGGAACACAAGAAGTGCCTCCTGCTAGTATCAGAGAAGGATCCTGGTGGTGACTGAGAGCCAGGGCCAGATGGGCAGTAGTGAGGCCATTTTCTAAGCTGAGACACTGCTGGGGCTCATGAAGAGCATGCCAATGCTTGTCCCCTCGACACACTCCTTCTGAGACGAGCACCGTGACTGTTACTGCCCTCTCTTTTCTGTGGAATCCACTACCTCTCTTAGTTCTCATTCTTGGCTCCCTTTCTGCTGCTATAACAAAATACCCGAGGCCAGGCTATATATATAAAGAATAGGAATTAATCTTCTGGCCATTCTAGAGGCTGGGGAGCTCATGACCAAGATGCTGGCTTCCTCAAGTGGCAGAAGAGCAAGAAAGTGCCAATGGGCGGCGTCTGCATGAAGGACGGAGACCCACTCACATGGGCTGTGATGTCAGAACTTCTTTGCTTTGATGTCGGGACTTATTTTCTAGTGGCCCCACCCTTTCAGCTGCCAACCCCACTGAGCACATTTACCCTGTGAGTTTTGGGGGTAGTTCAGACCTGCCGCCAAGGGCTCAGGGTCCCTGGCTGGCAACATGGGCAAGCCCTTTGGCTCTTGGCTCCCCCGTGCTCTGCAGCCAACTCCTTGCCCAGGCTCCTGCATTCCCTGCAAGTTTTATTCATTCATTTATTTGGAGACAGGGTCTTATTCTGTAGCCTAGGATGTCATGTAACTCACTATGTGGCCCAGGCTGGCCTGAAACTAATGACAATCCCCCTGTCTCAGCCTCCAATGTGCTGAGAGTACAGGCACAAGACAGCATGCCCAGCTCCTCTGTAGGTCCTAAATCCGATGTCACTTACCCAGTTCAAAATGTAAGGACAGAGGGCAAAAGTGAGGACAAAGATGAAAACCAAAGGCATTGCTGGGCCCCTGCAGAGTGGAGAAACCCAGTTACAGAAGCAGCTAGGTCTATTGCCAGGCCACACCCCTTGAACCACCAGGGCAGGCTAGAGCTCTGGGGTTCCCTAGGGCTCAGCAGGTCTGGAGGGGTCCCAGGCTGCAAGAAGTGCCCCAGTTGACAGACTGAAGTTCATCACCACAGCCTGTGTATTCTTTGCTCTGGCCAGCAGAGGGTCACACTGACCCATCACGAGGGACAAACGTCCAAGGACTTTAGCACCCAGAGTCTGCAGGCATAGGACTCAGACTGGAAAAGAAACACTTACAACAAAGGCAGGATCCGGGGATCTACTCTGTGCCCAGGTCTCGCCTAAATTAGTTTTAAGACTTTTTTTTTTTTTTTTTTTTTTTGAGTACCTCTGGATAACAGAAACCAATTAAGCAGGGGAACAGAAGCAAACCAGGCCATGGCAGTCAGACTGTACAAGTGCACTGTGCATCACACTGACCTAATGATGGATGAAGGGTAGATCTGAGGCCTGCGGATACTCAGACCTCTCCTCCTACAGTATCCAGCTCACTCTTCCTGGGTGACCCATAGGATGTGGTTAGGTTGTGGTCCTTTTCAAAGGCATTTCTGCAGATGCTCCCTCCTTTGATGACTGTGTTCCTTGGGTCCAGCCTGCCCCTCAACTTCAGAGCTGCCTATGGCATGTCCAGTCTCTCTCACATCTCATCACCATGCCTCAGACCTCTACTCTCTCTTTTTAAGGACCGTTGGGGAGGTCACCAAAAGCCCACTCATATAATTAAGGACCTTAAGCTTGACAGACAGCAACCTGGATTCCATCGGTGACATTACTTCCCCTTGGCCATGTGTAGTGGAAAACCCACAGCTACTGGGGACCAAGAAGTGACTACGCTCAAAGGTCACTCCTCTGCCTACCACTGCCACAGGCTGAGGCAATCTTCGCAGGGCAGCATTGCCAGAAAAGTGCAGCTGAGAGCCTTGTTCAAATCTCCATCAGTTGTGGGACTCGGTGCTGTGGGACTCGGCACTGTGGGACTCAGAACTGTGGGACTTGGCGCTGTGAGACTCGGCGCTGTGGGACTCGGCACTGTGGGACTTGGCGCTGTGGGACTCAGCACTCGGATAGGAAAGACTTGATGATAGAGCAGTGGTTCATTGCCATCCTTAGCTACATACTGAGTCTGAGGCTAGCCCAGGCTGCCTGAGATCCTAGCCCAAAAAACAGAGGCTAGAGAGATGGCTCAGCAGTTAAGAGCAATTTTTGCTCTGGCAGAGGACTAGGCTTCAATTCCAAGCCCACACATGGTAGCTCACAAACCTTCTGTAACTCCAGTTTCCGGGGAATCCAATGCCATCTTTGGGCCTCTACAGGTACCAGGCACACACCAGTATACAAAGCAAAACACGAATTCACACAAAAACCAAAACCAAAGCGAACAAAATATCCAAACCAACCAAATGACAACTGAAAACCAGCTCTTGCTTGTGCTACTGCAATGAGATCAGGTCTTGGGCTCCATGCTCCAGATCCTCCCTTTCCTCATTCAATAGAGGCAAGGCCAGCATCTCTGCTGGACCAACTGCTCTGCTCCGTGCCTACCAGCCTTTGTGGGATGACCCCTTCAGTTGACAGCGCTTGCTCTGTGCTGACAACCCAGGCCCTGGAGGTTTTCCATCTACACACTGGGGCTAACGCTAACCTCCCTGAACCTCTGGTTCCTAGGAGGCAAAGCTGCCTCTATGATGGGATGTGACACCGACAGACAACTGGAACATGGACTTTTGTTTATTCCCAGCTCCATGGAACACGGCGCATGGCCCTCTGCCCTGGCTTGGGCATGCATCCCTGGTGTGTCTCCTTCTTCCTTTTTCCATGGACCATCTCTGCATCTCAGCATCTGGCTATGAACCCGGCAGCAAGCACAGAAGTGTCATCCTAAAGAACCTCATGCTCTGGGCTAGGGGAACAGTCGGCACAGTGCTTGCTGTACAAGCATGAGGACCTGAGTGAGTTTGATCTCCAGAGCCCACATTAAAAAATGCTAGGGGCTGGGCGGTGGTGGCACACGCCTTTAATCCCAGCACTCGGGAGGCAGAGGCAGGCGGATTGCTGTGAGTTCGAGGCCAGCCTGGTCCACAAAGTGAGTCCAGGACAGTCAAGGCTACACAGAGACACCCTGTCTTGAAAAACAAAACAAAACAAACAAACAAACAAAATGCCAGGCATAGTGGTGCACTCTGAAATCCCTTCAGTGGTGAGGCAGAGACAGGCAGAACTCTGGGACTTTCTGGCCAGCCAGTCTAGTCTAACTGGCTAGCTCCAGGCAGTGAGAGATCTTGTCTCAAACAAACAAACAAACAAACAAACAAACAAGGTAGGAGTCAGAAAGATGGCTCAGCAGGTGACACTGTTACTCTGGCAGGCCTGAAGATCTAGATGCCATGGAAGCCATTTGTAATCCCAGTGCCCCTATGGTGAGCTGAAAGGCAGAGATAGAACTTTCTGAAGCTCACAAACCAGCTAGCTTGGCATATGCAGCACAAAAGATACACCAAGAGACCCTTCTTCCAACTTCTGAAAGTTGGCCTCTGAAGTCCACATATGTTCCATGATATATGTATGTACATACCACATATACACACCATACAAACACACATGTCACATACACATACCATTTCATACACACACCACATACACATACCATACATATACACATACACACATGCAGCACACACACTATACACATAATACCACAAATACACATACATACCACCAAACACACACACACACACACACACACACACACACACACACCACAAACACATGCAACACCACACATAACACCACACACAAACCATACACATCACACAGGACACCATACACGTTACATACACATGCCATACAAATGCATTTCATACACAAATCATACAAACACACCATACACATTTTTAAAAACCAAGGTGGGGGGCTGGAGAGGTGACTCAATGGTTAAGAGTACTTGTTGCTTTTTCAAGGACATGACTTTGATTCTCAGCATCTAACACAGGTAACCACAGATTCAGGAGATTTAACATTTCTGGCCTCTAAGGGCACCAACAGTAATGTGAATACCCTATACACATACACACACACACACACACAAACACACACAAACACACACACGCACACACACACACACACACACACCTAAAAATAATAAAAGTAAAACTAAAAAAAAAACCTTTTCTTTGAAAAGTCAAGGTAGACAACACCCGAGGCTGAACTCTGTCCTCAACCTGGCAGTGCACACAGGCAGGGGCACCAGCATAGACATGTGCACATATGCACACACACATGCACACACATACACAGAATCTCATGCTTTGATTCTCTCAAGGTAGGCCTGGGTGCAGGGGCCACCAGGTTCCCAAGACAAGTCATTGGGTATCAAACACTCTGCTGCTGTGCTAGAGCCAAGTCCAGCGTCTAAAACCAGAGCCAGAGGGGAAAGGTTGGCAGCACACCAGCTGCCTTCCCCTCCCAAACAGACACACACAGCCTCAGAGAGGCGCTTCCCCCTAGTAGAGCGGCTTTCTTCTAAGCTCTCCTGGGAACCTGCTAGCAACTGAAACCATCTTATGGAACACGAGCTGAATGCCGACACGGGATTGTCAAGTGGCTGTGACTTTACAAAGTGGTATTTTGTTTATCGGGTGCAGCTGTGTGTTCCTTGCCCCCTCAAAGACCCACGAGACATCTGGGCTCATGCACAGACCACAGGGGCCATAGAGCACCAGGTACCAAGCCAGGGAGGGAGGGACATCAGTGAAGGGTCCTCTCTCAGGCTAGTATCTGTAGCTTTCCTGGACGCTCAGCATGCTCACATGTTGGAGAGCCCACAGGGAGGCAGACTGTCAGCTCCGTCCATGGAGGGTATGTGCTGTGGTTCCCTAGGCTCATGTGCTGGGGGCATCACTCTGTGGATGTGTTGAGACTACAAGAGGTGGGTCAACGGGAGATCCTCAGCTCCTGGGGATCTTGCCCTCAGACTGATAACAGTAGGCTGCAAGGGACCCCAAGTTAACTCTCCCAAGAGTCATTATCAGAGAGCTCTGCTCTGTGGCCCCTGCTTCCATTTGATTGTCTCTGGTCCTTGATGCTTTTCCTTGAAGTAATGGCGGAAAGAATACTTGAGCCTTCTAGAAGTGGAGTTCCAGAAAGAAGACAGTGAGGGAGGGGTGGGAAGGAAGGCTATGAAAGGATCTGCCCCAAGGCATCACCTGCCATCAGTTACCATGTGTCACACACACTGTTCTAGTGTAAGATACATGAACTCGTCCTCTGCCCCAGGCTGGATGACCAAGCATGAATCAAGAATCAATCGCCCTCCGCTGAGCCACTGAGGGTACCCAAGCCAGCCACCAACGTTCTAGCATCCGGGCTTTAACTGATGCTCTACATGGCTTCCCCTCTAACAAAATCAGAGCTCCCACCCCAACTCTGTGCTAATGGCTCTCTTTCTGTGCACAACCTATGCTGTGGTACCCAGCAACCACTTTCACACGGGGCTTAGAAGGCAAGAACCCAGGCTCCCGCCTCTCTCAGGCCCTGGCCAATGAGATGCAGTCTGATGGGCGGGGCTTCCCACTACAACTCCTAAGTCCCAGTAGCTTTTTTTGGTACCTCCCCTTCCCTGACTGCAGTGGAAGGGTGAGGAAGATTCAGTAGCCACACCAACACCCTGGGCATGCTGACTACAAGCAGGCCACACAGAGTCAGAGTTCCAGGTGGCATCCCAGGTCTCCATGCCCACCCACCTGTGACCCCTGACCTCTTGTTGAGGAGACCAAGAAATCTTGTGACTTCACATTTTTCTCAGTCACAGGCACCCGTTCCTGCATGGTCATGCCCTGACCTTTTAAGCCACCAACAACACTCAGAGGACAGTCATGTTTTCATTGTAAAACTCCAATGAGGAAACCGAGGCACAGAAATAACCCGGTGACCTGCAATGGAGGAGTGACAGAGCTCCCCAGGGCAGTCTACTGAACTCACACAGCTGTCTTAAACTTGTTCTGTCAGGAGGCAGCTGGGCAGGACTGGACGGCCTCCTGGGTCACCTGTCTCCTGAGTGGCAGACCTGGGATTCGAACCCAGGTCAGCCTGACTGTATGAGTCAAGGTCACTCTCAGGCTCTTATAGCATCTTTAAAGAATAAATCTGAGTGGTGAGCCATTCCCCTTAGGTAATGCTCTCACAGTGCTGTTTGAGATTTACTAGAGTGCAGGAAGAGGTGGGCATCCTTGGCTCTCAGGGGGAGGGATCCACAACAGCCCTTACCTTCTTCATTTTGGAAGTGCTGGACTCACTGAAGAGTACTTAGCTTCTATGCCTCTGTGTCCCTTCGCCCGTCTGAGCTCAGCTGATACCTCTTTCCTGAATGCCTGGTACTCACGGTGATGACTATCTGGTTTTTCTCTTACCCACCTCTGCCCTCTTTGCTGCTCTTTGGCCAAGGGGACCTGGGGACACTGCTGGGGGGTGGTGGTGGTAGTGTAGCAGTTTCTAGAGATGCTGCCCAGTGACCACTCTCACAAATTGGCTGAACAAATGAATAAAGCTGTTGGCTGTCAGTGATGTGGTTTCTGTTCTGTAGTAATTAGAATGTTTGAGAGAGAAAAAAAGAAAAATCAGCCCAAGAGGCTCCGTGCAAGCCTGCACACCAGACCCACAGAGCCAAACCGGCAGTTTGAACGGAAATTACAGTAAATGGATGAATTGGGCCTGATTTGCATGTAGATGATTAGCTTGGCTGGGAGTGCCCTGCCAAAGTGGCCTTTAGTGTTCTAGGAGCATGTGGTGAAGAGAAGAAGCCAGGGGAACCCGCGCCTCAGACTCCAGCAGCCTAGGGCTGGAGCCG
Source organism: Acomys percivali (assembly GCA_907169655.1). NCBI lineage: Eukaryota > Metazoa > Chordata > Mammalia > Rodentia > Muridae > Acomys > Acomys percivali. Next base: position 23,850,362 of record OU015757.1, on the reverse strand, counting down.
CAATAGGAGGGGAGGGGCACTCCCATAAGAACAGGTGGGACAAGACTTTCCTGTCCCAGGGTCAACCTAGCTGTTGCCCACAAGGCAGCAGAGTCTTCTATGCTCTGCCATGCCAAGTCATGTGGACTGGGCCCCATCTTGTGTGCCCGAGCATGCAGCCTCTATCCGATGCCTGCTATTCTAACATCTGGTCTTTCTACTTCACAACTGGCTTCTGGCCCCAGGGAATCAGAATTTCTCAAAAAAAAAAAAAAAAAAAATGACAGACACTAGTTGGCAGTGCACTTAGTGGCGCAGCCTGGTGAACAAGCCCTTCCTGACCCCCCTCCAGAAGGCAAACTCAGTCACTCCTAGACAAGGCTCCGGGAGGCGAAGTCCAAGCCTCACAGGTTGGAGGAGTATAGCCTGGATTTAAATTTGGGATCCGGACTGGAGGCGGGAGGATCCTTTTAGCTTTTTAATCTTTTTTTAAGGACACCGGCAGCTGAGTCTTGGGAACTGGGGCAGCGAGGAGAGACCTGTTGAACAGGAGGAAGCTGCTGCCTCCTGTGGAAGGGAGCCAGGACTCTGCAGAGTGGCGCTTCAGCATCCGCACCTTGGCTAAGCAGAGCTCGAGACCACCGGGTCTCAGAGCACATCCCTTGTCAAGGTGGTTCTGGGGGTGGAGCGAGGGCTAGACAGTCCAAAAAGAAACAGAAAGCACAGGCTCTACCTGGCTATGACCTGAACCGGGCAGAGGTCTGACCCCTGAGCTCTTATTCTCTGTCAGCCACCAATCCTGCAGCCCCTGCCCAGAGGCACAAACTCCACAGGTGATGCTCAGAACCAGGGGCTGCCATGCAGTGAACACTGGGGGCTGGGGTCGTTAGCATCGTCTCATTGATCTTTGCACACCTCAAAGTGACATCTAGGGGTGGGGTGAGATGCCCATTTGACTATGTTCCTGCGCTGGCTTGAACCCTGGCAAGGCAGCAGAGGCTCTTAGCTTGTTTCTTTTATTTATTTTTCCTTCTACCGCCACGCCACCAGAAGGGCAGGGAATCTATTTGATTAAAGAACAATAACAGATGCCGAACTGGCCATGCTTTCTCTGAAGAAGGGCAACCTGCACTGAGGGGAGCACACATCCCTATCCCCGCTTGGGGGGACTTCCCATGCACTCTTCGGGGGATCCCAAGCTGCTGATACCTTCAGTCCACACCTCATGACTCAGCCAAGCCCCTCGACACAGCATTTCACTAGGAACAGATGTTCAAGTTGGACTTAGAAACCCACCAGTGCTCAGAGAGAGACACATTCGAGAATACAAACAGGACCTTGGGATTCTTGGCCACAGAGGTGCCTGCATCCTGGGGTGATCTGTCAGCTGCCTTGTTCTCCTCTAAATCTGAAGTGGGAGAGGGCCATGATGGAAACACTAGCCACGCGGAACCCAGGCACCCTAAGCACCACATCCTAAGACACACAAAGTGTAGACTGACCAGCCTGCTGCCCTGCACCGCACATGCCACCATCTCACTGAGCACCAGGAATGCCAGAGTTCCGGGACTAGTGCCCCCCGCCCCCCCGCCGCTGCTCCAGCAGAGAACAAAGACACTCACATCGGCCAAGCCCAAGCACTCTGGGGAGGTGGCATCATACCTCCAAAATGAACTCTCTTCTTGAACCGGGAGTTCTCAGCCATCGTTCCTAACCTGGGTATGACCATCTCACTCAGACCGGTCCCTCGCCTCTTCCTCCTCTGGGTCCATGTGGAGGCTGAGTCCTTGGGGCTGGCCTCACTTACTATTCTCTGTTAATCCAACAAGGAGTTAAAAAAAAAAAAAAAAACTTGCAGTCTTCTATGGTCAGAATTTAAGGAGAAGAGAAAAAAAAAAAAAAAAAAGGATAAATCACAGGACTAAGAAAGACAACCCCCAGAGAGTTTAATCCACGAGGAGGTTCACGGATTTGACTTTTGAAGATGGAAAATCAGGATCGGCTGAAAATTCGGTTCTTTGACACAAGTTGTAGCTGCAGACTGGAGCTGCATCCTTCCACTTCCTCACTGTACCGGGGACTTTTTTTTTCTCCTAGTGCCGGTTTCCATGGCAACGCATCAGTCACTAGTCTAAATAAGTACGGGTGAAGGACGCCTGAAAAACCAGTGCAATTACGCACGCCATTAGCAGGGAGAGGAAAATGATTCAACCACTATTAGCAGGGGCCAGAGGTGTCACTTATAGGCAGTGACCGTCCTTGTCCTAAGTAATTGCTTTCTCATTTTGGAACACGGCATTTTCTCTGCCTGGGCAGTTCTCCTGCTATCTGTGCACTGGACATCAAGGTAGCCGCACCACCTCATGGAGCTGATGCCAAAGAGGAGGAGGCCTTGGGTTTCAGGGGACAGCACTCTTCCAGGTGCTTGGGACTTCCGGTAGTTCATGGGAGGCAGATCTTGGGGCACAGTCAGACATGCTCCGACTTTAGCCTGAAGGATGCTGGTGGGTGAACACCAGGTTGAAGCTCAGAGGCAGAACTGGGGTCTGGGGCTCAGGGTGTGTGTGTGTGTGTGTGTGTGTGTGTGTGTGTGTGTGTGTGTGTGTGTGTGTATGTGTGTGTGTGTGTGTGTGTGTGTGTGTGTGTGTAGGGGGCGGGGTGAGCGGACCACCTTCTGAGTACCTTTCCACAGTGTGCTTTCCTTCTCTCTTCATCCCAGGGATTGAAGTCACCTAGAGAGGGCATTTCTCTATTTGCCATCTACCAGTTTTTCTCTTGGTTTAATTAATTAAAACGTCTTATTATTCTTGTTTTGGGAGGCAGAAGATCTAGGCTGGACTGGTCCATGCTCAGAATCCTCTTGAGGATGACATGTATGTGCCACCACACCTGGCTTCCCTCTGTAAAAGAGCAGCTTGGCGTGCGGCCTTAGATGAGAGCCCTCTCCTTTCTGGGCTGCAGGTAAGTTAGGAAAGGGTGGGAGAGGAATGTTCATCAAATGTCCTTCTACCCCTGGAGAGGCTAAGTGGGTGGGGAGGGTCATGTCCCAGTCTCCAGCTGTGTGACCTTGGGGCACACCTCCAACTGTCTCGATTTGTTTGATGGGCATGAAAACCAAATTATTCCTAAGATGGGATACTAGAGGTGTAAGTGCTATAGGCACTGGGGAAAGGCTAACTTTGACATAATCTGTGTCTTCATTACCTTGTCTTACGGCCTACTTCCCGTACTCATCATGCTTGGATGGCTTGTGGGGACTTTGTGGAGTTGGTGACAGAATTTGTTTCTTGTTTATCCAGAGTGCAGGATCAGATGCTCTATAAAGGGCAAAGATGTGAAACCTGGGCCCAGAGCAGCTGGGTAAGCCGCCCAAAGTCACCCAGCCAGTTAAGGTTGGACTCAGGACTAGAATCCCGGTCTCCTGGTCTGCTGGGGGTGGGGACACCAGGCATAGTTGTTGTGGCTTTAAAAGGCAGTGGGTTCCCTCCTACTCTGGGAGGCCTGGCCCATCTTGAGCTGTTCCTTAATCCTGTCCCTTGCAGTTTAATAGTGGGTACAGGCCCCCCCTCCCACAGAAGTTTTGCCTCTTTGGACCCCTTTCTTTCTCACCTTGTCCCCTGCGGTCTGACATGATCTGTGGGCAAACTGAAGGGTCATAAAAATAGCCTGTGCCTGGCACGCAAGGGACCCAGGGGGCTGCTGCCGCCACAGCTCACCGAGATTCCAGTGGGAGGCAGAAGCCGGAGAGACAAGGGTAAAAATAGCCAGGGTTTCCACGGAAGCTCTGCCTTCCCTCTCCAGGCCCGCCCCGCACAGCGGGCACATGTGATCCTCGAAGTCTTTGGAGCATACATTTTAAAGCTTGTGTCCTTGGAGACGCCCTTTCTGATCAGAAAGGTGAGGGGCTCGGGGGTGGGGGTTGGACAGCGGAGTCCTCTGAGTGAGGCTGGTTAGGAGGCGAGGAGTAGTGACTGGGGAGTGCCAAAGATGACAGACTGCTGCCAGACCCTGTCTTGTGTCGGTGGGCAAGTGCCTCAGTTTCCCCACCTACCAGTGATGATGCACGGGCAAGTGCTACAGGGCTAGCGGATCAAGAGTATTAGTGCCAGCTCCACGTGGCAGGAGCCATAGCACACAGGACTCTGTTGCAGTCTTGGAGACCCCTGTAAACACCTACTCAGAGCCCCAATAGGCTTTATAAACGATAGTGCACTGGGCAAAGTGCTACTGTCACTGCTAGCGTAGGACTGTGTTCTAGTTTCCTTTATTGCTGTGACAAAACACTCTGACCAAAGTGTCTGTTTGGTTTAAACTTCCAGGTCACAGACCATCACTGAGGAAAGTCAAGGTGGGAACTCAAGCAAGTGATCACATCACATCCATAGAAAAAAGCAGAGAGAAATATGTTTAGCTTTGCCTGTATGCAGCTAGATTCCTTCATTTGTATACAGTTCAGGACCCATTCCCTAGGGAGTGGTGATACCCACAGTGGGCTAGGTTAATTAGTCAAGGTGACCTCCCAGAGAAAACGCCCACCAATCAGCCTGATCTAGACAGTTCCTCAACTGAGGCTCCCCTCTCAAGTGATTTATAGGTTGTGGCATATTGACAAAAACTAACTGGTGCAGGCTATTTATCACAGAGGTGGACGTGTCCCAGGGTGGGTGGGTGTCTGTCTGTCTTTCTCCCACACTCAAACACCTCTAGGGACAGCAAAGAGCGAGCCCGATGTCCTGTGGCTATGGTCACCTATATTTGAGTCCCTGCTCTGAGGTTGGCTGCTGGTAGCACCTGAGAGTGACGACTGGAATTGTTGGTCCCCAGGACTCCTCCATCAGTAACAAAGCAGGGATGAGGAAAAGGCTATTTCTCAGAGTTCAGGAGGGCAACCAGCTAGGGTGTGTGAAAGGCACAACAGGTTTGCTTAGCTGGGCAAGGTACAAGCATGCTGGGAACAGGACAGCTGAACTCCACCCATCCATCATGCCCACGATATAGGCAAGCCAGCTCCTGAGGAGGGTGGACGCAGAAAGTAAGAGCGATTGGTGTCTCTAATCGCTCAGACACAGACAGAACAACATGTGCCAATGAGTGTGTGAATAAGTGAATAGGTGTTCTCTCTCTCTCTCTCTCTCTCTCTCTCTCTCTCTCTCTCTCTCAAAGTGCATAAATAAATATACTCTTGCAAATGCTGGGATATATACACTCAGACACATGTGTATACACACCCATGTACACATATTCAGGCAATGCACACACACTCTTACAAATGCAAAGATATGTGCCTTACACCCACATGAACCTGTACACATGTACATGAACACACACATGCGTGTGCGCACCCACACACATGCCCCAGCAGGGATGAGAGGTTGGGATTCAGAACTTCTTTGGAGCCAAGTCCTAGATTCACAGCTTTCCTCCCCACCAGCACTCCCAGCCCTGGGGGCCTGTCCTCACACTTCTGCCAGCCTAGACATGGCTTCAGCTTGTCTAGCAACGAAAACAGCTCTTCTGGGTCCCCCTGGTCCTCATCTGCACCCCTAGTTCTATGGGTCTATTTCCATGGCATCACCTCACTCTTGCCACCTGGCAGCCTGGTAGCTCACCTCACATTCTATTTCTTGTGAACAGCTAGCTGCCAGTGTGCATGCTGTGGCTTCTGACTATCCAGTAGGGGATGACACCAGACCTGGTACCCAGATACTTGGGACCTCTTAGCCTGGGGGACAACGGCAGCTAGGCCACTTTGTGTCCATCAACAACTTATGGGCAGCAGAACTCACGCTGACTCAGGAGTCAGGGCTGCTATCTGCCCACATTAGGAATGGAGGCTTCCTTCTGGTCAGAAATGGGTTGAACAGCAAAGATGAGTACCACAGAGGTGAGTGGCAACCCTGCATCCACATCATGAAGCAGAGAGAATAGGAGAGATGATGAGGTAAGAGAGACTCTCCCAAGTCTCTGAGGTGAAATTTCCCTGCAGGGCCAGCAAGAGACTCAGCCAGCAAAGCCCTTGCCACACAAGCATAGGCCAGGAGCTTGATCCCTAGGACAAGCCCAGATAAAAAAGGCCAGGCAAGAAGGCTCATGCAAATAAATAAATAAATAAATAAATAAATAAATAAATAAATAAATAAAAATAAAAAAGAAGGCTCATGATGGGTAGGTGGAGACAGGATTCCTGGTGCTTGCTGGACAAACAACCCGGACTACTTGGAGAGTTCCAGACTAGTGAGAGACAGTTTAAAAAAAAAAAAAAAAAAAAAAGGAAACGTGGACAGCACCAGTGGAGTATATGAGTATAAACTTGGTTTGCACATGCATGTGCATACACCCCACACCTACACACACACTCTTCAGTACAGGAGTATGGAAACTGCTATAGGGCTACGCACCATCTTTCATAGATGGGGGAGGCTAAAAGCCACGTTGATGGCTCCCATCTGTCATCCCAGCACCGCAAAAGCAGAGGCAAGAGTTCAAAACCAACTCTGGCTACCTAGCAAGTTCAAGGTTAACCTAGGTTACATGAAGCCTTGCCTCAGGAATACAGCAATACTGCATTTCGCTTAGTTCAGTGGCGCTCGCTCTGAAACTTATTAGTGTGGATGTGTCTCCATGTGCATATTTCCATGATTAGGCAACTGTAACAGACAAAGATAAGCCAGGCGGTGAGTACTAGCTGGAGTGATTTCCTCTGCTGCATGAGTAAATGTTTCCCTATGATCATCATAAATGCCACTAACACCCCGAGCCAGCAACGTTTAACATTATCTGCAGTAGTTGTGTGTCATGCTCTTGTGAGTCACCTGGAGATACTTGGGGACTCCTAAATGCTGAGTGTGGCAGCAAGACTCACCGAGGCACCTGGGAGATCAGGGCGGCCATCCATACAGATTCAGGGCTTTCCAGCCTGCATCACCCAGAGAAACAGCTCTTGGGGCAATTGGCCTGTGTCACACAGGAATCACAGAGCCCACTGTCCCATGAGGCTCATTTTGGAACAAATATGACAGTGGGCATTGTCTACGCGTGCCTCACCCCACCAGAAGTCACTGAGTTTCTGTTATTGTTGTTTTTGGTTTTTGAGGCAGGGTTTCTCTGTGTAGCCTTGGCTGCCCTGGACTTTCTTTGTAGACCAGGTTGGCCTTGAACTCAGGCCTGGTCTGATCTGCCTGCCTCTGCCTCCCAGAGTGCTACAGAGGTCACTGTTTTAAGAAGACACAAGAGCAAGATAATTCACACATAGAGTCGTCCCCATGTCTGCAGGGACCCAGAACTCTGAAATATGCAGATGGTGTAGTATTGGCACAGACCCCGCATTCCTTGTCTATGAATCAAATCACATCTAGATGATTCCAAACGCCTAACACACTGAAAATGACAGGCGATCACTGTGTGCCACTCTGCCTGGGAACAACAAGAAAGGGCCATGTGTACGTATCATTGTAGACATGGCTCTGTGAAAATTTTTCTGTGTGTATTTATAATTGTGTTTGTGTGGGTACGAAGACACATGTGGGCATGAGTGTATGTGGGGTGTGTGTGTGTGTGTGTGTGTGTGTGTGTGTGTGTGTGTGTGTGTGTGTGTAGACCAGATGGTATCATTCCTCAGGAGCCTTCCACCTTATTATTTTTTATGATGTAGTGTGTGTGTGTGTGTGTGTGTGTGTGTGTGTGCGAGCGCTCTCCACACATATGTGGGTACCTGTGTTGGATCCTGTACAGCTGAAATGACATGTAGTTGTGAGCTGTCTGATGTGGGTGCTGGCAACTGAACTCTGGTTCTCTGAAGGAGCAGCAAGTGTTCTTAAACTGCTGGACCATCTCTCCATCTCCAGCCCTGCCCCTAGCACACCCTGTGTTTATCTTTTGAGACAAGGCTTCTCACAGACCTGGAGAGCACAGATTCAAGTACACTAGCTGGCCAGAGAGCCCAGGGATTCTCCTGTCTCTAACCATGCCCCCATGCTGGGATTAGAGGCAAGGCTGACATGCATGGTGTTTTCTGTGGTCGCTGGGACTTGAACAAAGAAAGCAGGGGTGCTTTCAAGGAAACCATTTTACCAATGGAGTGTCTCCTTAGTTCTCTTTTTGTTTGTTTGTTTGTTTGTTTTTTTGAAACATGGTCTCTTTTTATAGTCCGAGCTGTCCTCCAACAGGCAACAATCCCCCTGCCTCAGCCTCCTGAGTGCGAGGATTACAGGTATGCACCCTTGAGCCTGGTTAAAAGAACATTCTTCACTCTTGATAGGCTGAGGCCATGAATGTGGAATCTGGGGTTCAGGGATGCTGGTGCCTGAGGATTTTTATGGGATGTGACAAGTGGTCATGACAACAGTAGCACTGAGCCTATTTTTTTTTCCTGGTCTTTGTGGGCCATCCCATGAGCAAGTGAGGACCCAGCATTGTAGGGAGTGAGGAACCATGGAGTGAGTGGTGGGGAGAACAGTGGGGTCCTGGAGCCGCAAAAACTGTCCTTCCTCACCAACACCAACAAAAGCAGGGATGCCCCTTGTCCTCACAATGGTCCTATACTGGCTCACTGACACCTCTTGAGTGGCCATATACCCCTGTGGTGTGTGACATCAGTCACTGGTGACTGTTCCTGGAACTGTGAGTCAAAATTACCTTAAGTTGCTTATGTACTGTTGGAATCCTTACCCTTCTTCCTGGTGTCCACCCTTGGCCACCACTACACCTTTGTAGGATAGAAGCCACCCCTCCCTGCTGTGCCTCCTACATTAGGAACAGGCAAGGCCAGTGACCGAGTACAAACAAGTTAGTACCTCAGGCTGTCACTGAGGATAGATGGCCTCCTGAGGGTCTGCCTGTGACACAAACTCCCCCTTCCGGGATCTGAGGGCTGAGTGCTGTTCTTGGTCCCATGCCCACTCATGTGTACACATTGAAGGCAGCGGTGGTACATTAAGGCCAAGGGAGCAGAGGGTCTTTCTGACTATCACAGGCTGGCATCTCCCATGCGTACCCACGGGCTCAGCAGAAGCCTTTCTCCTGCCCACTGTCTCATGCTACAAATGCTTTAAAGGAAGGTTAACGGACCAAGCAGCCTATGCCAGGGCAGACCATGGCAGGCAGGTGTGCACGCCTGCATCTCCCTCACTCTGTTTATGATCTCCATGGAGACAGAGTAGAGCTTTGGCATCCACCAGGCTTTGGAGTAGCCCAGCCCCAGCATCTATCTGTTCACAGAGGACACGGGAGGGCCCTGTCTCTCCATTACAAGCAGCATCCGACAGGTGCCTGTGACCTTTCTTTGGGGTAAGTGGGACAAACCATGCCCAGCTCTGCCACAGATCACAGGATAGTGGGTGCCACTGCCAATCAACTCAGCAGGGAACTCAGGGAGTGTCCTCAGCCAATGCCAGGACCCCCCAAAGACCCAAGACAAGAGTCCAGAGTGCTCTGGGTGGATAGAACTCACATCTCTCCAGGAAAATGAGTGGTGACAAGCCCCTGAGACCAACATGTCCATCCACAGGCCATGGGCAGGGCCTCTCTGGCCAGAAACACCAGGACTGAACCTTGCTCTGCATTTCATTGGTACTTCTCACTACACACTCTGTTTGTATGTGTTGCTCATGAAGGGACACCTGTCTCTAGAGGCAAGAGTAAAAGGGCTCTGGAAATGGCCCCGGTGGGAGATGGGGCGGCTCTGGGTGGAGGGGATGAGGAAGCCTAATGAAACCCATTGGGTTGCAGGTAGCAAAAACGTGAGCCTTAAGTGCACCCATCTAGAGAAATAAGCCAGGCGTAAAGGTCACACAGTGTCGGGACCCCTGCAGAACACATACAGCCTTGGATACAAGAAGCAGATGAGTGGCCACATGAGGACCGGGTAGAGGCATGCGCAGGGATTGCTGACGTGGACCTCCTTTTGGTATGCCAAGGCGTTCTGAAACTAGGCAGCGGTAAAGGCTGTGACTGAGTGTGCAGGATGCTGCTGCCTCGTGCACTTCAGCAGGCTGATCCTGCTGGCATTTGAATCATATCTCCAGAAAAGTAAAACAGCAAAGGGGCTTGCAGATACCTGGGCCTGGAGGCCTGGGGCCCCGAGCCTGCTGGTCCTGCATTGGCTGCAAGACCCCACCTGATTAGTGCCCCCACACTTCCGTTTCCTGTCCCTACAGGTGCCCACCCACGGTAGGTGCTGTGAGGCCTGGGCGGCTGATGCCCATAGAGCCCCCACAGAGGCTCCTGGGAGGAGGAGTTGGCTCGTGCTAATTATTATTTTACAACGCATGGAACCCCCAGATTGCGGCAGAATGAGCCCCCAAACCTCTATGCACACAATGGGACAGCATTCATCAGATTAGCAAACACTAAACCGCCAAGCTCTTTGATGTTGTACTTTCTGTCCCTATACATGTGCCCTTCCAGTGACATGCCCTGAGATGGGGACACTGTCCCCACAGATGTAACAGGCATAGATCTTATATGGCCCTTGTCCCCATAATGCCATGCTTATCTATTACCAGCCTTTGGACTCACTGTTCTTATTGCCTGGCTACCCTAGCCCATATCCACCTGGATCCACTCCTTCTCTTTGGGTCTTTGATTGTGCTGTGTACAGACCTCTCCACTCCCCGGCAGCAGTCTCACCCTCCCAGCACTGACCAGCGTCCCTGTGGTGTCACCTGGCTCCCTGTCATGTTTCTAGGTACAGTGTCTGGCAGTTTCTGCTGAATGAATGACTCCAGAGCTGTCTACATGTCAGACGCCACCAAAAGAGAGATGACTAAGCTAGGGCAAGAGGGGGTAGACAGATACACAGGCAAGTTCATCACAACTGAGTGGGTTCGTCTGTGATGGGAGACGTGAAGTTCTCCAGGGGTTCTGGCAACAGAGAGCACGGGAGCATGACTGGAAGCGTGAGGCATGGGCTATCATAGTGGGGTCTTGTAGGATGAGTAGGAGTTTAGCAGGTAAAGACGAAAGGTCCAAAGGTGGAATTGTCACCACAGTGGCGAGATGTCTCCTCCTTGCACCTTTCTAAACATCATCAATAAAGTTTTACTGGTACAGGAAAGTCCAATTCACTGGTGTGTCCTCTGGGCCTCTGCTCAGAGAAAGCAGCTGTGAGTGTCTGTGGCTATAAAGCCTGAAGCAGCCACACTCTGCTTTTTAATGATGAGGTCTAGGCAGCTCTAGCCTAGGGGACAAGAGAGGCTGGAGCACACAGAGCCCCACGAAGGGTGGTGAGAGAAGAGTATAGAGCGTGTGGGAGAGAAGTAAAGAGAAAGAACCAGGTAGGTGTAGGGCTCCGCCACCGCAAGGGTGTGCTCGCATGCATACGTTCACGTTGCGTGTGTGTGCGCACGCGTGCGTGCGTGCGTGTGTGTGTGTGTGTGTGTGTGTGTGTGTGTGCAGAGAGGGACCTAGAAGAGGAGTGAGTTCCTTAAGTCCCACCCTTGGGGGAGGGTAGCTCCCCCTAAGTCCCCAACCCTGGAGGTAGCTCAGTGCCCTTCCTGGGCCAAGCACAGTAGGGTATATCACATGCTGGGGACCTCACAGCAGTCAACTCAGGAGCAGGCAGAAAGAAAGAAGAGAGAGACAGGCCAGGGAGAGTTGGATTTACCAGTGGGGGTAGGGGTGGGGTGGGGGTGGGAGTGGTGGATAGGAGGGTAGGACACTAAGATCAAGACCTGGAGATCCTGCTGCCCTGGCTATTATGCGTCACCCAGTAGCATCTCTGCCAAGCGAGAAGGGGCAGCCTTGGAGCCTGATACTTCCAAGCAGTTGTCAGAAACCTCAAATCATTATATTGTAAGAGAAGCTGAAGAATAGGGGCGGGGGATGCACTACTGAAGGGGGTCACCTGCCCAGGGACCAGAACAGGTAGCCTGGAGCTACTTGCCCAGGCAGTATGGGGGTGAGACACAGATCGGCTTCACCCACATGCCACATATCAGGAGCCCTTCTACTGTGTCCTTGCTGAGGTGAGTGGGCTGGGAATGACACAGGTACAGTCCGTCTCTGACTGTCTCCCCACACCCCATCCCACAGAGGATGCTCCACCCAGGACTTGGACAGAGGGGTTACGGCCTCTAGCCAGGACCCAGGCAGGGGCTGTGCCGAGGCCCTTGCTGGGCCCAAGGGGAAGGAAAAATTCTGTAAGAACTGAGATGTGGTTGCACGCTGGTGGCAGAGGGTATTTTGAGCATCACAGGGAATGGGGGTAGCGGGTAGGGCGGTCTGCGTTGCCCTGGAGATGGCTGCAGGCCATGGCACATCTGTGCTCAGCTAGAGGCTGGGGGAGATGGCGCAGTCAGTAATGTGCTTGACTTGTAAGCATGAGAACCTGAGTTTGGTGCTCAGAACCCACGTAAAAATGCCAGGTGTGGCGGCACGTGTTTATTGTCCTAGGGCCAGGGAAGCAGAGGTAAGAGGATTCTGAGGCTTACCAGCCACCCTGGCCTAACAGGTGAGCCAGCGAGACAGCTTGTCCCAAAGGAGATGGATGGCATTCTGGAAGACGACCCAAGGCTCAACTCCGGTCTCCACAGGTTCCCGCGCACACATACCTACTCCAGGCCATGAAGTCTGTGTGTCAACAGTGATGCACGTGGTGGCTGTGGAGGTGGGAAGCCCATGAGATGACTGGGTTTCTGCTTTCCCAAGGCTCTAGGTCAGTGACAGGCTGAGCAATCACTGCATGAACCTCTGGGTGATAGAGCACTGACAGGCTGATGGCAAAGATGCTCACACGCCCTACGGCTGCCAGAAAGGTCTGAAGAAGCCCCCATCTGAACCCCAGAGCAACATCTGAGCCACAGGAAGGGGTGCAACAGGGCCAAATTGACACAGAAGTGCCTGGCTGTGTGAGGAACCCGGGTGAGAGGAGCAGGAACACTATCTTGGTGCCTCTTCCAGGAAGGGGCATGCCGTCCCACACAGAAGCTCTGGAGTTAGTTTCCTTCTGACCAGTCAAGACCCAGAAACTTTTACAGTTGTAGCCCAGCCATAGAGTCCAGAGAATGGCTCTCTCTGGACTCCAGTCTTCTGCAGGGACAATGCTCCTGTCCTTCCTGGAGGCCGGACTCCAGCTGATCAGTGGCTCTCACCTCTCCAAACCCACACCCCTAACGGAGGGAGAGAACAACTGGGTGATCACAAGGGCACATAAAGCTACTTCAAGGCCTCCAGCAATGTCCAGGGTCATGCCGCTGCTGGGGCTGGAAGCCTACTGCTTGTTCACGACCCTTAAGGGGCCCTGGGGTTCTGCAGTGAGGATAAGGGTGCTAAAGGCTGGGAGGAGCATAGCTAAGGTCACCGGAGTCCCTCTGACTAACAAGAGAAGTGGTGTGTGGCCAGGCAGACCACAAAGGTTGTACAGGGGGACTCAGCCACCCAATCAGCACCAGGAGGCTGGGCTTCTCCAGGCTAATAGAAGTTGGTGGCAGCTATAACCTCAGTGTGTTAAGGACATCGAAAGGAAGGATTCACCAAATGTCCCAACTATAGCCATCCGTTGTCACCTCAGAGCAGCTCTCATTCTGGGAAGGGAACAACAGGTTCAGGTAGCAAACCTGAACTTAGTGGGAAATAGTAGGGGGAGAAGGTAGAGTGACAGTTCTATCCTCTGCTAGTGGAGACTCTGGGCAATCACATGGTCGCTAGACTGGGGTCTCCACAGTAGGAGGCCTTGTGTCTGATTCTCTGTTTTCCGCATCAAGAATCGTACCTAGTGTAATGTTGGGACTCAAGACATGCTGAATGAAGGGGAGGACAGGATAGGCACCTCTGAGTCACTAGGTTCCTGTGGTGACCCAAACGAAGGGCCCCGGTATGCAAGCAGTAGATGCTCACTGAACTGCAGCACAGTCTCCTTCTTTCCGCTCTGTTATAGAGGACTCCAACCTCGCGAAAGGACTTCCCCCTTGCCTTGAGTCCTTGCAGCCTAGTGGTCCTTTCTATGTCTCCTTCATTGTGTTGTAAACAAAAGCGAGACCGCCCCATCCCCTGCTGCAATGGCGTCAGAGGAGCCGGTATGGAAGCACCCCTCCCCTCCTCCTCGCCCCCACCCTCAGCTGATAGGCTCCAGCGAGCAGCATCAGCCCTGGTTTATTTTTAATCACACGATTACCCTGGGTCTTTGTCACTGAAACAGTTTAATTGGGAGCTGCAGCCTCCTACGGCAGGACGGTGGGGGCAAACTGCAGCCAGCACACCCAGAGGCAGAGGAGCAGAGCCTTGGGCCAGCCCCTTCCGGATCAAGTTCTGGCATCCAAAGGCAGCCTGGTCTCCAGAGGAAGATGAGTGGGATGCTAAGGCACCCTGGAAAGCTGCCCCTTGACGAGCTTCAGGTGTAATCAAGTGCCTTCCACTCATGTGGATCATGGAGACAGATGGAACCTGAGACTATTTTGAGGAACATGAAGGGGAAGGAATGAGAGTTACCATTATCTATTCATCCATCCATCCATCTATCCATCTATCCACCTATCTATGCACTCATCCATCTATCTATCCAGCTACCCATCTGCCCATTTAGCATCCATCCATCTACCATGCATCCATCCACTTGTCCATTCATCCACCCACCTACCATCTATCAATCCACCCAGTGACCTAGGCATCAATCTACCCATCTACCATCCATCCATGTAAACATACACCATCCATCCATATATTCATTCACTCATCAATCTACCCACTTACCATCTATACATATGCCATGGATTTATCCATCCATTCATCCTTCAATCCACCTACCCATCCACGTATCAATCCATCCATCCACCCACCCACATATCTACCCGTATATCCATATACCACCCACCCATTCATTATTCATTCATTCATTCATTCATCTACCTATCCATTCATGCATGTATCCATTCACCTATCTACACACCCATCTACTCATCACTCATCCACTTATCACCACCCACTTATCCATTCATTCATTTTCCAACCCATCCTTTCATCTATCTATCCATCCATTTATTCATTCTCTCATCCATCCATCCACCTGTCCATCCATCCGCCTGTCCATCCATCCATCCATCCATCCATCCATCCATCCATCCAATCACCCTAGATATTCCTTCATGGTGCATTGTAAGCAGCCAAGCTCCTTTCTATACCTTTAGGTTGATTCAAGTTCTGAAAGGTGTTACCTACTTTATCTGTCCCATCCCATCCATCCACCCATCTACCTAGGCCATGCATCTGCCTATGCATCCATTCACGCATTTCTCCCATCCATCCATCCATCCATCCATCCATCCACCTACCTGATTCATTCTATATACTCATCCAGCCAGCCACTTATTCCATTTATCTATCTACCATCACATCTACCCATGCACTCATCCTTCCCCCACTTACTCTCCCCGTCATTTTCATCCATCTATCCATCCCATTTATTTATCTATTCAACCCATCTATTCATCTCTTTCCACTTATCCACACATCTACCAACCAACTCCTCATTGAGCACCCACGCTCTCTAACATTAAGGCCCTCCCCTTCCTAGAGGCACTGCCTTCTCACTGTCATCATCTGTCCAGATGCTTTATAATTCCTCCAATACTGTTGGCTTGTCTCCTGCCAGATTTCTAATGTTTTCTCCATCTCACCCATCATCATGATTTCAGACACTAAGAAAACCTACTGTGTATGTGTTGGGCTCCACTGCCTGTGAATTCCCAGTAAGTGGCCATCACAAGAGCCACCTGGCTGTTCTGAGGAAACACACGATAAAGATAGTGCAAGGGGCAGAAATCAAAGAGGCTCCATCTCATGGATCCCCCCCCTTGGTCCTAGGATGCAGACTTTGGGGTGGGGACCCCCAAAGTTCAAAGCTAGTGCATGTCATCCTGGCTTCCTCCTTGTCCAGCTGCATCTTTCGGAGTCTCCACTTCCTCATCTGCAAAGCATGAGCATTACAACCACCTTATAGGAAGATGCACTAGCTGTGGCCATCCCCACCACAGGAGCGGCTGCAGATTCTGACCATCTCCCACTGGAGGCTGCTGTCTATCCCTGTGCCACATCCTTTCAGTGGCCAGGAAAGCAGAGAGTCTGCAGCACTCCATGCAGCACAGTTCCTTCCCTTCTCCTAGAGAGCTCCTATGTATGCTTCAAAACTGAGGTGGTGTTGCCCCCTGTGGCAGTCACAGTCCCTATGCTCTGTGCCTCCCCCATCTCTTTCTGCTTTTTCACAATCTAGTCTTGAAGTCTAAAGGTGAAAAGCAAAAAGTAAGTTAGCACCAGAATTCCCCTCTCTCTGTTTCCTGAGGTGTGACCAGGCAGCCTCATGCTCCCACTGTCTGGGAGCTGTGTACGTCGGCCATACCTTCCCTGCCACGGTGAACTATATCCCTTCAAACCTGAGCCAGAATAACTTCTGCTTCTTTGAGTCACTGCAAGTATTTGATCACAGTGACAAGGAAAGCAACCAGAACACCAGGAACAAGGTTGCAGCGCATCACCCTTTGTCCTTCTAGGCACCATCACAGATCCTGGCCCATCCTGCCCAGTTGCCGTTCTCCAGCCACCAAGCCCTGCGGGTGCTGGCTTGGCAGCACATCTTTCTTTCATCTGGAAAGAGCTGTAGCAATAACCCCAGTTGCTCTCTGGCCCTAGGCAATTTGCCTACATGGTCTTCTCCGCCTGTGATGCTCTCTGACACTTGCAAGCTGCTCAACATTGTCCTAGACCTGCATCCCACCCCCACCTTCACCTTCTACCTGTGTTGCCTCAGCAGGGCCCCAGCAGCCGGAGAGGGAGGGTCAAGAGCAAGCTAAACCCAGGGTTAGCCTGTCACGAACTGACAGAGCCTTCAGCCCAAAGTCTCAGGGATCTCTTGCTGTACCCCCAAACCCTGCTTTTGGTGCCCATGTACGGATGAGGAGGCAAATTGGGCAGAACTTGTCCACAAGCACATGGAGGCCCATCACACACATACAAGAATGCGGCTACTCCGAGTCCACCTGTAGAAACACAGGATCCAGCCTGGCTCCTAGGAACCCTCCCCTCCTGTGCTCTGCTCTAGGAGCCTGGGGCACTGACATGGAAGCCTCCATACATGAGGCTTTGTTGAGGCATGCCTTCATGGTTCCTGCCTCTGTTAAGTGTCCATCCTTAGAACCTTCCCATGGGACCACATGTGGGAAAAGGTCTCTTCACAGGCATGATTAAGTGAAGGATCTTGAGGGAAAGAGGGTCTCAAAAACAGAAAGGGAGGTCAGGTGAGCACTGAGGCAGCAGGCTGAGTGATGCAGCCACAAGTCCGAAGACACTTGGATCCTCTGGGAGCTAAGAGGCAGAAAGAACCACTGGGGGGGGGGTTCAGCCTTTTTATACCCTTGGCCCTCAGGATGTGGGGTCAATTCCTTTTGTTCAAGATCTTATGTTATTATAGTCCTCCCCTCATCCATGGTTATTTGCTTTACCAGCCCCTGGAGACTCCTGGGAGAATTGAGGAACAGATTGGTGACAGAAGGCATAGATCTCAGGTATCTGTAAGCCTACACTTGTAGCTACCATATTGTCCAGGAAGATGCCTATACCAGCCCTCCACAGCCCACCCTCCTGGCTGCATCTCCTGCCCTGTATTCCTGAGTACACTGCCTTCTCTGGCCAACCCTGGCTCTTTTACAGTGTCAGAGATCCAGCCTTAGCCTTGTCACACTGCATCCTCGTGTTCTCCCTCTTGTACCCAGCTACTTTGAGCTGAGAGTTCGCCTCCTTCACTACCCGGGCTCTTGGCCCCGCCTCCCAGGCTCTGGAGCAGGGTCCCCACCACACAACTGACCAGGCTGCACCTGTCCTGTGTCTGCCTTTCTTCCAGCAGAAGCTCAGCTATATTACACCCATACCATGAAAACCCAGCAAGTAACACATTTGCATATTATTTGAAATCACCTTTTCCAAGGGCCTTGTACAGAATTCTAATGTCCACAGATCCATGTCCTTCAGCTGTCTTACAGAAGAACAGAGGGAGGCTCGGTGATGAGCTCAAGGTCACACACAGCCCAAGGTCAGCAGTGGAGGGGGAGCTCTGATCTTGGACATCACGCCCACCCCGCTTTGCTTACCCAAAGAATCTGTAGCAGCCTCTGACTTAGAGCTCTGAACTCACAATGAGGAAAGCCAGTCTGTATTTATAAAACCCCACTTCAGACACCAGACTAGTGACGCATGGTAACAGGTAAGATGGTTCAGCACCATCCATCTGCAACCCGCCCCCTTCTCTAGCTTCCTGGATGCAGGAGGCTCCTTGGTGCACGGCCTGATCCTTCTCGATGATTTGCCCTTGACTTTCGCTGAGGGGACAATGGAGTGCAGCCAACCCCTCTCCATGCTTCTGGGCAGTAAGTCACAGTAAGAGAAAAGACACGGCTTCAGGATGCTTTCAGGACGGCCTGTCCTCCTAACTGGTTGCCGCACAGCCAGTTCCCACAATGCTCCACTGTGAAACACAGCAACAAGTGTGCCAACTCCGAGTAGAATACTAGACGCCATGGAAGGCATCTGCAAAGCCTGGGAGTGGTGGCCACAGGCTCAGGCTAAGCCACAAGGGCATGTGCCAAATCCTTTTAAGGGCTTCCTTGAGTTAGGATCGCCAGGAACAAGCAGCCATGACCTCAGAATTGGGCAAGACCCCAGAGCCCAGAAGGAACCCATCCTGTGCCCATGCAAGCTTCTTCATGGGGCTCCTCTTCTCATACCTGCATTTGCTCTGCCAATCTCTCATTCTTCCCAGCACCCTTCCGGCCTGAGGTGGACCCCAGGCACACAGTCCCCATGTACCCCAGTACTGCCCACCACTGGCCTATCTTGGTTATTCAGCTCTCTGCCTGGCACAGTTGACAATAATCACCGGAAGTAGATACAGAATAGGAAGGACGGGGGACAGTACTATGCAGATCCTGAGTGGAAGTGGCCTGGTGTCACCTGACCCACCCACTACTCTCTTGGTTAGAACAATGAGAAAAACAGAATTTGTCTTGGGTTCACACAGAAAAGAAAGTCCCCAGTTTCTTGGTGCCCAGTTTCTAGATCTGAGGTGTTCTTTTGGTCCCTAGAACTTCAAGCTGCTCCTAGGATCCCCACCAGCAGATCTGGCCACACTCAGAGGCAGAAAAGAATAGCTGGATAGTGGTATGTTTACATCACGTATACCCACCGTGACATTTTGCAATGCAAGGCCACAAGCACAGGAAGTTCCCAGGGGGAAGGCTATTTGAACATGCGGTCTGAGCTGTTTAGCTCTGTCAACTTGACACAACTGAGAATCACCTGAGAAAGACTTCTCCATTGAGGGATTGCCTGGATCAGATGAACTTTTGGACATGTCTATGGCAAACTGTCTTGATTGTTATTTAACCCAGCCCA
Organism: Acomys percivali; assembly: GCA_907169655.1. Lineage (NCBI taxonomy): Eukaryota > Metazoa > Chordata > Mammalia > Rodentia > Muridae > Acomys > Acomys percivali. The sequence goes on along the minus strand of OU015757.1, from coordinate 23,831,012 downwards.
TTGCGGGCAGCACCATTCTCTAGGCAGGGGCCTCCAGAACTGTATAAGAGTAGAGAAAGCTAGCTTATAAAAGTGAGCAAGCAAGGATGCGTTGATTTTCTCTGATTTTGACTGTGGACATGACACACCTGGCTGCTTGACTTCTTGACTTGCCTTCCCTACATTGATGACCTGGAATTTTAAGTAAAAAAAACAAAAAACAAAAAAACAAAAAACTTTCTCCCTAACATTGCTTTTTTTGTCAGGAGATTTAATCAGAGGAACAGAAGTGAAACCAGAACAATGCCTTTTTTGGCTGGGGGTGGGGGGGTAGGTCACAAGGAGGCAGCCATGTGCCTGCCAAGGTGCTGCTCTTTTCTACAGCCCATGTTGATGCCTCATGGTCTCTAATGCTCCTCTAGAGACTGCTGGCAGAGCCAGGGAGAGACACACATGATAGGATCAGAGAGGGACTCACACGTGTCTGGGTGCCTTGTTTTCTCAGAACACATTTAAATGTCCCATCATGCCACCTGGAGGCTGTCCTGGAATGAAATGAAAAGGTGACAGACAGTCCTGGGCACAACCTTGGAGAACTCCTTGCTGTCTGATGACGCAAGCCTGCAGGCCTGAGCTCGATTGCTGGAACCAGGTATGGGGCGGAGGAGAGAAGAGATTCCCACGAAGTTACCCCTTGACCGGCACACATGCACATACACACTCACACACAATAATAACAAATATATAATAATTCAGAAAAGATAAAGACCAAAGCATAAGGAGACCAGTTGGCGAGGTGGCGCAGTGGGTAACAGTGCTTACCACTAAACTTGACACCCCGAGTACAATACCTGGGACCCACATGGTGGAAGGTGAGACCCGACGCCTACAAGTCGTCTTCTGACTTTCACATGCATACACACACAAAACAAGTAAATCTAAAATAAAAAATTAGGAAGACACAACATCCGACGAGCAATTCTGCATGGGTAAACTTGATCATTTCAGTTTTACAGACTGAATCTTTGCAAGTTACAAACATTTTAAAACCTCCCCCACCCCCGAAGAAACAGATAGCACCAGTGCCTTAAGCTCCTCTACCTCCACCCCACAATGCTGAAGGTGTTTAAGAACCATTCAACAAAAGGCTTCTTCGGCTGCATGTTTCCTGGAAGATTCTGCCAAACATCCCTTGTCTTTTCATCCTTGCTGGACTGTGTTCCCTGAACTGTGAGCCAAAATACGCCCTTCCTCCCTAAGTTACTCCTTGTCAGGCATTTGATCATAGCAAGGAGAAAAATAACAACACATGACATTATTTTGATACCAAAGCAGACAAAAAAAAAAAAAAAAAAAAAGAGAGAGAGAGAGGGAGAGAAAAGTAAATGCCATGAGAGACTAACAAAGGAGGTTTGCACTGAGGCTATCCTGCTCTACATGACAAGAGCCTGTCTCAAATACAGAAAAAAATTAAAAAATATGCTATAATTTTTATGAAACTAAATACAAAGATTCTCACCTAAATCCTAGGAAGTGAAATAAATCTAGCAATACAGAAAGGGAGTAATGTGTCACTGCCAAGTACAGTTTATGCCAGGAAAGAAAGGTTGGTCCAATGCAGATGCTGCTGTCCCTAACATCCCAGCAGCTTCACATCCCAACGAACCTACTTTAGGTTGAAGTCTCTTAGGTTGAAAGTGCACAGAGCACCCCGACTTCTGATGCCTCCCCCTGAAATCACACAGCACACTGTAGGGTTGGCTGCTGTCTCTGCAGCCACGGCCTCACTGAGAACAACATTCATGGCTACTGCCCAGCATTGCAGAAGTTCACACATATCCCACGTCCCCAGCCCAGGACTCACACTTCAGATTACCGTGTCTGCTGAGTACCTATTCCTTCCGTGCTGTCCGTAAAACAAAATTTAAAAGAGTTCATTGAGGCCCGTCTATTCTGAAAAGTTCAGTGAATATAATCTACTGTATAGACACACGAAGGAAAATGAGGTTCTACTTGGGGTCACAGAACACATGTTTGAGGACATTCCTGGCACCCGCAGTGGCACACCTGGTCACAAACCTCCTTGTGAGGTCATGTAGAGCCAGGGAAGGGCCCAGGCTCCCATGTCCCACAAGTAGGTTCCGTGCAGCCTGGGCAAGGCCCAGGGACAACGGGCAAAGCACAAGGTCTGAATCATCAGGCCATGATCACCTCAACAGTGAGGACCAATGACAACAACAAAGGTAAGATCCAGGGGCCTGGCCAGTGGGACTCCCCAAGACACAGCCTGTTGCCCACGAACACTGGCTTCTGGGGCTGCAGTACCAGTTGTGCATCTTGAGAAGGAACACATCCCAGGATGTGGAACGAGGCTGACTATGGGGGACATTTTTGGTCCCCAAGAACACACTAATAATCCTGGAGTGTTGCCCACTAGATAACAACAACAACAACAACAACAACAACAGCAGCAGCAGCAGCACTGGTAACAGTAACAACACATCTGAAATTGCAGTCAGCCCTAGGCACCCACAGGTGTTTTTCACCCACAGATTCAACCAGCTACATATGGAAAATATTGAACAAAATGCTGTGGACAAACTAAAAACAATTATTTTTATCTTTAAAAGATATTCCCTGTGTGACGTGGTGCAGGCCTGGGGTAAAGTATGTGCTGCACAAGCATGCAAACCCCGAATCATATCCCCATCATCCATATAAAGAGACAGACGTGGGTCCCAGGCCTAGGAAGAAGAGACAGGCAGATTTTGGGGGCTTGCTGGCCTGCTGATCTAGTGGCACCAGTGATTCCAGGGCTCAGTGAGAGACCCTGCCTTGAGACATAAAGTGGAGAGGGGTTAAGAGAGATGCCCAGCATTGACCGCTGGCCTCTATATGCACATGGGCCTGCACTCCCACACCCCACACCCCATCACAATGTTAAGTGTTACAAGCTGTGGAGAGCTGACTCTCCACACTGTGCAGCACAAACACAAACACCACGCCATTTCCCACAGGAGACTTGGGCATCTGTGGAATTTGGTCCCCTGGGGCCCTGGAGCCCCTCCTATGAGGATGCCAGGAAACAACTAAGCTTTGAAATGCGCTGTGGATGCTCTGTTTGTAAATACCAAGTTCAGTGGCATACACAAACAAACCCCAATCACCCCTATTGATAACCGCTATCATCAAGCCAATGGCATCTGACCTCCCTGCCTGCTCAGTTGATGCTAACAAGTAAACCTGGTGGTTTTGTGTGTGAGGAAACTGAGGCACTGAGAGAACGTGTGCCTCACGTGTGAAGTCACATGCTGAGCAAGGTTGAAGACGGGTTTGGATCTGAGGATAAGAGTTCAGCTACCTATCCAGGCTGGCTGGCCCTTGTCACTGCAGAGGGTGCAGGCTAGGTTGCTCCAGGGAGGATGCTGGCTGGGATGGGCTGTGTAGACACATACCTGCCCCATATAACAGAAGCATTCAGAGCAGATAAAAAGCCCTGGCCGCTTTCTCTCTGGTACAAAGGTAGCTAGGTGTTCCCTCACTGCCTACTGACTACCCATTTCCTCAGCATCCCTGACACGCGGGAAGACCTAAAAAACAAAGCCAGGGTCCCTTCTGATCAGTCTCCAGCCCAGCCCACGAGTCAGGCTAGGCTACAGTCTCTTCCTGGTTTCTGCACCCAGACGCTGCCATCTAGTGGCCTGAAGAGGGACATGCAGCAGGAAGCCAGCTCCCAAGCAGGATCCTTTGTGGTGAGATCCTCCCACTGCCTAGTGCATGCACACAGGGCCTTGGTCACCCTTCCCAGGAAAGGCAGTGAGGCCACTGTTCAAATCCTACCTCCAGCCAAGCAGGAGAGTGGCCTAGCTTCCTTCAACTCATTTTGTCTCTGGGTCTGGGTAAGCTCCAGAGACAAGAGCAAGTGCCAACCCATGGTAATGGTGTAACATGATTGTGTTAGTGAGATAGGGTGGGAGCCCTATTGTACAGTGTGCATGCTCCTCACTGACCCTCATGGCCTGATTGGCTCCTATCCTACCCTAAGGAGGGCCTTGGGAAGCCCTGGGCTGAAAGGTGCCCTCTGCTGAGCAGCTGGTGCCCACCCTTGCTGCTGCAGCCCCCACAGGCTCTGCTCTAACACTGTAGACCACAGGCATGGAGCCCTCACTTGCTTCCTGGAGTCTAAGCTGTTGACTGCTGAGTAGAGAAACCACAGCCCTGACTGCTGAGGCTCCTGTGGGCTTCCCTGGGAGATACGGTTCCTACTCGGGTGATCTCTCCAGGGCAGCATGTGCTCTGTCCTGGCGTGGGCCAGTTCAGAGCTGTGGGGGGGATCCCGAAGCATCTGCCAATTCCCGGCACGATGGGTGCCCTACCTGTGTCACTGTGACCAATCTCAGACAACAGCACAACTCCACATTGAGTCCCCAGGTCTTTCAGAGACCCTCAGGATGTATGGGTTGGCATCAGGGGACTCCTGTGACCTTGGTGGCTTAAGTGGTGTTCCTAAAGCTGTGGAAACAGACTGCCACAGACAGGGCGCTTCACAGGGTAGACATAGTACCTCATGTCCTGGAGGCTGGACCTCAGACTCAGGCAGAGCCAGGCCAGTGTTTTCCCTAAGTTCTAATGAGAGTCTGCTCCAGCCTTGTTCCAGCTTCTGGGGCTCCCAATAACCCCTGCTGTCCCATGGCCGGTGGCCAGGCTTTCCAATCTCTGCCTCCATCATGTTGTGGCCTTCGTGTCTCTGCCTCCATCCTCATACACCTCTACGTCTTTGCTCGCCTCTTCTTTCTTCCCCCTTGGCACAGGGTCTGCCTACATTGCCCAGCAGCTCCAGCTCCTGAACTCCTGTGGTCTTTCCCAGCATCCTCTCGGCCTCCAAGTAGCTAGCTGTATCCATGTCCTTTTTTGGTTTTTTTTTTTTTTAACAATTTTTAAAGATTACATTTTAATGTATGTATTGTATATGTGAGTGTATGTGCCACAGCTCACATTAGCAGGTCAGAGAACAGCTTCTGGGAGTCAGTTCTCTCCTACCATACAGGCTCACAGGATTGACCAGGATTCATCAGGCTTAGTGGCAGGTGTCATTTACTCGTGGCCCATTTCATTGGCCCTACCTTCTTCTCTTGTCAAGATACCTCCTATTAAGTTTTAAGAACATCAGCTAGATCTGCAACAACATCACCTTTTGTGGCATTAGGGCTGGACTCCAGGGCCTTGCACATACCAGCTTCTACCTCAGTGCCCACCCCCCACAGATTTTGAGGCAGGATCTTGCTATATAGTCGAGGCTCCCTTCTAACTTGGGTCTCCCGAGCACTGGATAATGGGTGTGCAACCATGCCTTGCCCTCTTTTTCTTAATGGGGCAATAGTTGCATGGTCTTGGGGTGGGGAAATATGTCTCCCAGCTCACAACAAATTCTCAAGAAGACTCAGGCAGTCCTCATAGGGAAGCAGCACCGAGGGTAGGCGTGGCATTTAGGGTGAGCCCAGCAGAGCACTGTGCCCCTGTCTCTGAGAGCTGGACAGAAGTGCCCATGGTCTCAAGGCCAGCTGGCTATAAGGTAACCATGGCTTGCTGATGAGAGGGGGCAACCAGGCTCTGGAGGGTGAGTGAACAGGATTCAAAGTGTGGGGCAGGGGCAGAAGCACTTTGTGTACTGACACCTGTGTAAATGACACCTGTCACTAAGCCTGATGAATCCTGTTCAATCCTGTGAGCCTGTATGGTAGGAGAGAACTGACTCCCAGAAGCTGTTCTCTGACCTGCTCATGTGAGCTGTGGCACATACACTCACATGTGGGGCAGGGGCAGAAGCACTTTGTGTACTGAAGTCTCAGGTAGGAGAGGTAGTAACAGGGGAGGGGCCGGGTCTTTTCAGACATTTTAGGAAGCTACCAGGTGTGGACTGAATTATTCCTCTGCCTTTAAACACCGAAGCCTTGGCCCTTGTAGATTGGTCTTTGGGAGGAGACTGGTGTTAGATACCTCATGGAGGTGGGTACCTCATGGATGGGGGGGTCTTTATGAAAAATACCACCAGTCAGGTGAGGCATTGCGTGCATCCCAGCACTCAGGAGGCTGAGGTTAGGAGATTTCAAGTTTGAAACCAACCTGGGCTACCCAGTGAGACCCTGTCTCATAGAAAAGGTAGAAGGTTCTTGAGAAAAATGATACCTGAAGTTGACCTCTGATCTTCACCATGTTTGGATACACACACACACACACACACACACACACACACACACACACACACACA
>OU015757.1:23800420-23824755 GCA_907169655.1 Acomys percivali | reverse complement strand
ACACACACACACACACACACACACACACACACACACACACACACACACTTTAAATAAATAAATGGCCAAGGTACTTTCCTTCCATGCAGGAGAATACCAGCAGCCAGCCTTTCGGCTATGTGGTGCTTTGAATAAGAATGGCCTCCATAGGCTCATATACTTAAATGTTTAGTCACCAGAGAGTGGCACTGTTTGAAAAGACTAGTTTGAGATTTCAAAAGCCCAGTTAGTCAGTCAGTCAGTCAGGCAGTCAGTCAGTCAGTCTGTCTGTCTCTCTCTCTCTCTCTCCCTCCCTCCTTCTCTCCCTCTCTGCCATGCTTCCTGCTGCCATGCTCCCCACCATGATGATAATGGACTGAACCTCTGAAAGTGTAAGCAAGCTCCCCAATTAAATGCTTTCTTTTATAAGCGTTGCCTTGGTCATGGTGTCTCTTCACAGCAATAGAACAGTAATTAAGACAGGATCCATATGAGGACACAGTAAGCAGATGGCCATCTGTGTCCCAGGGAGTGAGTCCTCCCCAGCCCCAGCCCCTGATCTGTTTCCTGTCTCCAGAGTGGGGAGCAGTACACTTCTGTCACCCTGATTTCTATGGCCTTTGTGATAGCAGCTGGACTGAGGGGCTAACTCCTTTCCATGTGGGTAGATGGTACAACCATCTGCACCTGGGTTCTTGATGGAGGTGGAGCTTTGCACTATGGGGACATCCGCACTGCTCCCTGCCTACCTGGGCCCATAGCCCAAAAAGAAAGTGAGAGGCTGGACACTGTGTGTTCTAGGTGGCTGGGTACGCCCCAGCAGGGGGCTCTCCAGTTGAGCCTTTGAGAACATCTGTCATGTTCCACCTTTACAGGTAGCTCTTGGCCTCATGAAGTGCAGGGAAGACTTTATCCAAGTCTGAGTGCCCCAACTGTGTGCCCTGGGAGCCACGAGTTCCCAAGTCTGGAATACTCCTGGAGAGCCACAACTGCCTCCACCAAGCCTTGTTCGCATCTACCCTCCTGAGGTCTCCAAGCATCATGTTGATCAGAGTGTAAATCACAAGATGCGGGGACCCCAGGGGAAGCTGAGTGCTGAGTTGTGGCAAAGAGAGATCTGCTTTGTGTCCGTGTGAGTAATGGGGCTCCTGGCAGGTCATCACTCAGCCAACAGTACCACACGGGGACAGAGCAGATATGCCACCACAAGGCCTTTCTTCTGACCTCATCTGAACTTCACTCCCTTACAGAGGCGTCACATCCAAATGCCACCAACTTGCTACCTCAGGGTTAAGTTTTCTACACATGAACGTCCAGGAGACATAGCAAACCTTTGCAGGGACCAAAGCTACTTCCCATCCTCAGCAACCAGGAACTCTAGCAATGTCTGGAGGAGGAAGAGAAGAGGGCAAGGTGTGGGGGATAAGAAGGAGGAAGAAGAAAATGAGGAGTGGGAGAAGAAAGAGGAGGAACAGGTGGTGGTCTTGTTTGAGATGCTCGGAACAGATGCAGGAGGCAGAGCATCTCCTTCCAAAACCATGGCTGGTGGACAGAACACTAGACCAAAGCACACAGCCTGCACACAACCCTGGGGCTGCCTGGAGCCTTCCCACCAGCCCCTCAGCTCCTCCCACCTGCTTCCCTGCCTGGGCCTGCCACTTTACAATAGGGTTGAGACATGTACATTAGCACTGATATGAAATGCCACTCTTCTAAAGTGCTGGTGCATCATCAGGGCTGCAGGACAAAGTAACTCTTCCTGTCTTGGCAACCAATGAGAAGCCAATTAAGTCTCCTATCCACCTACCTGTCAATCACCCATCTATCCATCCATAAATCTATCCATTCACTTGTCTACCCTCCTTCCTTCCCTCCCTCCTTCTCTTTCTCCTCCCCTCCCTCTCTCCCTCTCTCTCTCTCTTCCACTTATCCATCTATCCATCCATCTGCCCACCACATGTCCATCCACCCATCTGCCTGCTCTCACCTATTCACCATCAATCTCCTCACACCTTTGGTCCTCCCTATCTTCATTCCAGTCATCCAGTGGGTCATGTGACTTCCTCAGAATGTGCCCATGTCATGTTCCTTGCTAGCAGGTGTTGAGACTCACAAAGGGAATAATATATGGTTCCATTCCTGAGGTGGTCGTAGGCACCAGAGGGCGAAGAGTGGCAAATGAAAAGGCTAATCACTGAATGGGGTATCTGGAGGCCAAGATTAGGACAGTTCTGCCTTGCTATGGAGGAGTAGGACTCCTCAAGGCAGGGACTGGGGCGAGCAGGGGTAGGTGGAGAAAGAGTATGGGTTTGGCTTGCCGGAGTCCATTTGTTACTCTCTGGGGGAGATACCCATGTCCTGAATTCAGACCACATTCCTGAAATACCACTGCCAATTCCACATTGTTGCTTGGCCAGTTGGACCAAGCGAGTCAAGGTTAGGCATACGAGCCATCACACAACACTCAGTCCTGTGCTATCTCTCAAGGTGGCCACACACAACTGTCAGAATTGCCAGAACAGTCACTCACCAGCCTGGCCCCACTACTGGCCACTTCCACATGGCCTAGAGAGGGCTATCCAAAGGAGGCCACGTAGAGAATGGCAGACAGATGAGGTACACAGAAAATACTGGCATTTGGATCTAGCCATGCCCGAGGCTACTGACTGGGAATCTGGAAACCAGTTAATTCCTTTGAGGGTTCAGCCAGCTTGGGTGGGATGCTGGTTGGTTGTAAATGGGAGCCCCCACTAATGTGTAAGTGGACTCTGACAGGAAGGATCCCACTGAGGCCAGTGTAGGTATCTGGAACCTGTACTGTGGACCCCTGGTGGCCATTTGAGCCTGGTAGGCATGCTCCATCTTGAGTGTTGCCTGGTGTGAAGTCGGCTGTGTTCTCGCCCGGAGTACCACACTGCTTTATCACACAGTGATACTTTACGCCAAATGCCCTGACTCTTTAGTATGAGAGGACAAGATGTGGCTGGAGGAGACACTGAGGAAATGGGAAGAGGGGATTGGACAGAGGGACCAGAGGCCTGCTCTAATATCTGCTCTATTCACCCCCCAGTAGCAGCTCAAAACCTCCTTATAACATAACGTTATGGCTGATGGCCCACAACTAAACATATGCGTGTCCTTAAGGTGGGGCCTTTCCTTTCCTTTCCTTGCTTTTTTTTTGGGGGGGTGGAAGGGGGTGTGCTTTCTTCTTCCTCTGCTAGAATGTGAATATGCTGGCTGGAATCTATGCAGCCAGTGTGAACTGAGGGGCAGCCTATTAAGGATTTCAGAACAGAGAGAGATGAAGAGACTGGGTCCCTGTAAGTTTAACATTTTTGTTGCAGCTCTGGGCTGCCTTCTTTTGTCTTCTGGAACAGAGCAGAGAGATAAACTCGATCTCACTCAATCTATGGCTCCTTGGTTCTTTTCTACTGCGAGTAAAGGGAGTCCAATGCAGCAAGGACATTGTGACTATACAGGCAGCACGTCACAGGTATTCTAGCAGAGGGCAAGGGGCAGGAGAGGGACAGGGCTGTGCAGAGAGGGAGACTCAGGGTTTTACATCAGTTTTAAAGCACCTTCATGTCCTAAGCATCATTCTCCCAAATACTCAACAGTTACCACTTTAAACAACCACAACGCTGGGCTAAACATCCTTGACCCCTAGGACAGGGACAACTCCGGCCTGCTGTTGTCATGGAGGAGTGTTCCCCGCTCATTAAATGGACCTGTCAGTTTCTTTTGTGTTTCATAACAACCATTTCGTCACCTAATTTTAGTGGCAATGCTTCTGCTCCCATCAGTGATCACTTGGAGAAGCTTCTGGAATTCTTGGCAGACAAAACGACAAGCAATTTTTCAGCGGCAGGAGCTGGCTGATTCTTAACCACACTGAATTCTAAATCTGTGTCACGTTCCTTAGAAAATAACTAGCTGTCTCCAAGGCACACTGTCATTTTTTTCCTTTGGTTTCCATGGCAAGAGTCTGCAGCAGGCCTACTGTGTGCCAGGTGAGGACATGGGATGGTGCCGGGTGGGTCCTGCCCCAATGAGAACAAGTCAACAGTTGTGGCTCAGCCTTTATGCTATGAGTGGGAAGGAAAGTGCCATGCCAGGCTTGCAAGCTCTTCCCAGGAGACAACAGCCATAGGTGGCTCCCTTTTTCAGGAAGATTCCAGAACATGGGGCTGGGGAGATGGCTCATTTGTTAACATATTTTTTGCACAAGCATGAGGACCCAACTTTAAGTCCAAGGACCTATACGAAAAAAGTCCATGTGTGACTGGAGAGATGGATTAGTGGTTAAGAGCACTGGCTGCTCTTCCAGAAGACCTGGTTCAGCTCCAGCACCCACAAGGCAGCTCACAATTATCTGTATCTCCAGTTTCCTGAAGCCTTCTGGCCTCTGCAGGCTCTTGTGTGCATATGATATACATAAAACAAAAACAGTAATACACATAGACATAGAAATAAATATGTTTTTTTTAAAAAGGCTTCTGGGCAAAGTGTCACATGCCTTTAGTCCCAGAACTCAGGAAGCAAAGGCAGGCAGAGATCAATTTGGTCTGCATAGTAAGTTTGAGGCCAGCCTAGGCTACATAGTGAACCTGCAAGCCCAGACCCAGAGAGGAGACAGGTATATCCCTGAGGCTCACTGGACCTAGCCTACTTGATGGGTTTTAGGCAGAGAGAGACCCTGTCTCAGACAATAATGTGGAACATACCCTAAGAAAGAACAACTGAGGTTGAGACACACACACACATACACACACACACACTGGTTTCCTCATATATATATATATATACACACACACATATGTAAACACACAATACTCTAGACATGGAGAAGTTTTTACCATTTCTCAAAAAGTTTACCATGGCAATTCTATCCCCATAAAACTCTCAACCCTGACGTATTAAAACCAGGAAATCTAAATCCTCCTACAAATGCTGCTGGGCAGATGAGTCCTCAGATATGGCATGGAGGGGGGCACCTCAGCCTCTGGAGAACAGAGTCTCACTCCTGAAGGGGCTCAGAGGATACGGTGCTAAGAGATGGAAATCTGACCATGGGGTCTCATGTTCCCTGAGCAGCAGGAGTGGCATAAAGCAGACAGCACATGGTGTGCAGACATGAGTCCCAGCTCACAGAACCTGGATACCCATAGGACTCTGAAGATGTGGATAGAAGGTCATGATCAAGGCAGATAAGGTCCCACTACCCACAAAAGAAGAGTGGCCCAAAGAAGCTATAAAAGCCAAGGCGACCTCTGCTGAGCTGGGTGGGGTTAGTCAGGGCAGCATTTGTACCTGGAACAGCACAGACTGCACTCAGTGATCTGAGGCTGGGCTGCAGAGAGGCACGGTGTTCTGATGCTGCTACACTCCTTGTTCAGACAGATGGGGGCCTTGCACTTCAGGAGCCAGACTATGGAGGGGCTGTTCTTGCAGCCTTAGTTTGGCATCTTAATCTGCAGCCTGCACTCTGCTTGTTTTCCAAAGCAAGTGATATGGTTTCCAACTGGGGCCAGTGAGTTGCCTCTGTGTTCAACCATCAGGGTTCCAACCCTAGGACCCCATATGGTGGAAAGAGACCACAATCATCTATGAGCTGGTTTTCCTGTAGGCCTCACTTGCATGAGAAACAAAACTGGGGAAGACCAGGGCAGCGAGTAGTGTGGAAAAGGAGGGAGGGCAGGGGAGCGAGAGGGAAGTAGCAATGGTTGCAGGGACGAAACAGGGTTCCCTCTTTGGGTTTCTAGGGTTTGAGGGGCTGACAGGTGGCCCCAGTGTGTTCCTGCATGCTGTCTGTATGCCACCCCATCTCTTCTCTCAGGGATTCCAGCAGCTGATGGACAGCAGACGTTTGTGCTCCTTTCCTGCTCGCCTCTTGACCTTCCTGAACTCACCTGAACTCATGACTTGTAAGCACAGAGTCAGGGTCTCCAAATGCACCTTGCAGAGTATGAAGTTGGATGGTTACGGGTCCCAAGAGAAGCTGTTCTGCCACTGGTGGGTTAGGGTGGCATCAAGATAGCAACACTGACCAAGCTGGGGAGGGGGCAGGCCTGAGGAAAGAGCAGGTGGCTTCCAGGCCATTGTTGGCATGGCCTGATCTGGGTAGTACTATATGCCTGGGTGGCCTGGGCTGGCTACATCCTCTATTTGTCCAGTTCAGAGCCTCAAGTGTTCCTACCTATACCACATGGCTTCACTGGGAGGTGACTGTGGGTAACCCTAACTGGATACTAAGGGGGATTCAAGTCCTCTGTTTCATGAGGAGATGCCTGGTGCTTCATGAGGGCCATCTGCGTTTTCACTAGAGCTTCAGGAGTGGGCAATGCGGCAATGTCTGCCTGGGACCCGCAGGGGCTTCCAGACAAGGCAAACCCGCTAGGCCGCTCTGCTCACAACCTTGGCCGGTCTGGCAGGGGTGAAGATAGTCTAAGGAGAGATTTTCAGTCCTTTGGCTGCCAGACTGTTGAGACAGTGGACCCCAAGACACTGGAATTCCCACTAGGAATGTCATGCTGGACCGAGGAGAAGGATGGATCCTGGTGCCATTCCACAGGTGGGGTGGGGTGGGGTGAGGGTGGGCTTGCCTCCTTCCTGGAGAGGTTTACAGTTCAGAGGACCTTACAGGAGAACCTAGAAGCTGGACGATATGTGGGGGAGCAACTGTCAGTTATACATATGCCCTGTCTTTTCTTTAAAACCTAAACATCGTGTCAGGACCTAGGAGATGAGTAGGGAGTTCCCAGCATCTCTCTGTCCCTCTTCCCAGTGTAGCTACAACGACTACATCTCCTCTTCCTGCTTTTCACTACCAATTTAGACCTAACTGGCTCACTGAAGATGGGTACCAAACCTGGCTTTTCAGGGCTGCCAGGGCTCAGGCTCTGACCTTGACTAGTTCTACAATCCCACTTAGAAGAGCCTTTCTATAGGTGGCTGTACATGGGGGCATATCGCAGGCACAGAGGCAGAGCTGTCACCATTTCAGCAGGGATCTGCGTGATATTTCTGGGCAGACCTGGCCAGTCAGATGGGTGGAAGGAAGCCCTGCTGTTCGTGTTGGCTTAAGCCCCTGAGTGGGAGGCAAGTCTCCTTTCCTTCCATGCCTCTGCCCTCGGTGTCATGGTACCCCTGGGCTGGGCCGAGTATCCTGCTGTCCTGCTCTTTCAAAGGTAGAAGGAAAGCCCTATATCTCTACATCTCCCTTACAGGGCCTTCCTGGGTGATGGCCACCCCTCAGCACCCTGTACCAGCCTCCTCAGCAGGCCCAGGTTCACAGGGACATGTGGCCCTTCCCCAAATGTCACCCACTGACAGACTTCCTGCCTGGAATCCAGCTCCACACACAGAGCAGCCTCTGTTGGGCAGTAGGGGGTGGGAGAGTAAATGACTAGCTGCCTTCTCTGCCTGGAGGGGGAGTGCTGCCTGCATCAGGCCAGGAAACCTCAGCTCCTGGTGAAAGTGGGTCAGCCGATTCCCTGGGCGGCCACAGCTCTGCTGTTCTCCTTTGCTCTTGGAAGCGGCCCCGTTTGGATGACAAATGAGGCAGTCACCCTGGCAATCAGACTCCTTCTAGGACTGTCCACGAGGGAAGCCAGAGCTTCAGGAATGAGAACTGGGTCAGGTCGTCACCAGGGCTTTGTATCTGTGCCAGAACTCAAGGACAGCTCAGCCCCAAATAGTACGGGAGCCATACATCCACCTGACTGCTGGGCAGACACAGTGAGCCTGAGCATGCCTCAAGCTTCAGAAGTGGGGCAGCAAACAGAATGCCTACACACACATGCACATGTGTGCAGGTATAAAGGACACACACCCATATGTAAAGGTTTAAATTGTGTGCACACACATGCAGGTACAAACACCAAGGGTGTGAACATATGTGTAGCTGCAGTGTGTGTGTGCACACAAATGCATGTAGGTATAAGCACCATGTGTGGATACACGTGCAGGTATAAGTGGTAACATGCACACACTCATTGTAGGTCTGAATGCAGTAAGGACACCCGGACACATGTGCAGCTAAAGATGACGTCATGTACACACACATGTGCAGATAACGTATATACTTCATGAGCACGTGTGTCACCATGCACGATGTGCTGTTCATGTGCATGCACACACTGTGGCATGTCTCTACACCCTGCCATGAATGTGTGCATGGGCGTCTCTCATCTGGTGCTCCGTGAAGGTTGTGGTGCTGGATTTTATGGGGGAGGTGCCAGCTGGCTCACACAGGGCACGAAGCTGGTTGGTCTCTCTCCTTCACTGCCTACCTGCACTCAGGTGTGGAAGAACATGTGTGCCAGTGTGGCTTCTGGATGGTTCCTTACAGCTAGACAGATAATCTGGGCCCTCAGGAAAGGCCCTCCAGCTGAGTGTTTGCTTGTATGACCCTCGGGGAAGGAGTTCTAGTTTCTGCTGCTCAGCCATCTCACCTTCCTTTGCCTTGGGGTCCTTTGGTAAGTTGGAATCAAACAAAGGACACGTTCACATCTTGGCCCACTAAGTGGGGGGGGGTGACAAGAGGCACAGCTGGGGAAGTCAAGGGGTACATGTGTGGAGCAGCTGTGCTGGGGTGGGTGATGTTCACAGGGGGAGCCAGCAGCATTGGGCAGATACGGTGTAAGAACCAATGCGTTAATCAAAGCCAAAGAACCCAAAAGGGCTGTGAGCAAATGCTGGGGCCCTGGTGCACATCCTCAGCTCTGGCTGACAGAGGAGGGAGTGGACAGGGCTGCCCCTCCCCCACAGCACATGGCCCCTTAGATCTAGCAGCTCAGTAAACTCATGAGCTGAGTGCACACTTCAGCAGCCAGGCATTCCTCAGTTCATGCCTGCATGTACTACCGGCATTGTGGCCAGCTCCAGGAGCAGATGACCTTTAATCTGTGTGGGCATCCTCAGAGGTCTACTGGTGACGATCTCTAGGGGACCTATGAAAGGATCTTGGGGCCAGCAAAGCCTGATGGCAAGTTTGTGAGGGTTGGCGCAGGGTGACAATGGGTCCCTTTGTCCAAAACAGTAGGAATTTCAACAGTATCAAATAAGCATGAGACAGGTGGTACGTGGGATGGCTGGGAAGCTAAGCTTTCCTGGCTGAGAGCAGGTGTATTCTGTCACCCACGTCTGTGCTTCAGCACCATAGAAGGCCCCTTCTTCACAGGGCTGTGAAGAACGAAACCATACTCCTCTTGACCTCCTGAGCTCCCTAGGAGCCAAGGAGAGATACCCACAGCTACCCTAAGTGCCAGCCCACACAATCTTGGTAGCATTGTGCCTACAGTTCAAAGAACTGTGTCCTGGGAGAAAGGGGTGACAGTAGAAGCTTTCACAGAGCAAACTACTCACCAGTGCCAGTCACAGCCAACCACAGTCTGGCAGGCTCTCAGATGTTAAACTGGGCTGAAGAAATGGCTCGGCAGGTAACGGTGCTTGCTGCATAAGCACGAAGACCTGAGTTCAAACTTCAGAGCCATTAAAAAAACAAAACAAAACCAACTGGCAATGGCTACAAGCACACCTGTAATCCCAGCCCTGTGTGAGGCAGGGACAGGAACTTCACTGGGACCTGCAGGCTACCAGCCAAGCTCCAGCTTCATGGAGAGACCCATCTCAAAGGAATAAGGTAGTGACAGAGCAGGAGACCATATGTCCTCCTCTGGCTTCCCCATGTGTATGTATAGCAATGCGCGCGCACGCACACACACGCACACACACACACACACACACACACACACACACACACACACACACAAAGCAATCACACAACCCAACAACAGTTCTACCCCTATAGATAAGCCCCAGGGAACTGAATGGGCTCTAACCAAAACCTGTACTTGAATATTCACAGCAAAACCGAGTCACAGCATCAAAGGGTGGAAACAACTTAAGTGTCCATCAACTCTTGACTGATAAGACGTGGCATGTGTGTGCAAATATATAGGAATTAGCTGCGAAAAAGGAACAATGAGCCTTTTGCTAAATTAAAATAGTCACTTGTGAAAGACTAGCTTCTGATGAATTCCATGACATGAACTGCCCAGAGCCAGCAGGAGGGCTGATGGCTGCCAAAGGCTGGTGAGAGAGGGAAGGGACTGTTTCGGTTGCCAGCCTTATACTTGAGGCACTACAGCATTTTAGAGTTCAATACACTGAGGTTTTTCAGAACTATGCAAATAAAAAAAATCTGTTGGGCCATGTACTTTAAAGGGTAAATTTTCATGTGAGGATTGCATTACAGTTTAACAAAACCCAGCTGGGCCACACCCAGATGTCCCTCAGGCTCTTCCGGGCTCATCTGTCAGGCCACAGTTGACCACTAGACATTAATTCTGTAACTTGATTTTATTAACCACCCTAAATAGTCCGGAAGGTGCTCTGGCTAAAGTCACATGCCGACTTTAGTCCATGCCACTGGACAGTTCCCGAGTGGCCCCTGCTTCTTAAAGCATCTCCCTGACTCCCTTGGAGAACACAGTCTCCTCCTCGACCCTGGCGCTTCCGTGCTCACAACCCTGGCTAGGGACAGGGGCCATACTGTGCACCCTTCCACAGAGGCTGTAAGATTTGCTCAAGCAGGAGTCTGGCCTCCCAGAGCCCCTTTCCATATGCACGTCTTAAATTTAATCTCTAAGTGTGGAGGTTTTGCCATTAGCAGTGCTCAGCCCCCATAAGCCAATGTTTATTCATAATCTCTGGGTCTGTTTCCCATCGTCTATTTCAGAGACGCCAAAAACAACATCTCCATTCACTAGCAGAGCGCCATATGACAGCCTTCATTTTCCAGAAAGATATGCAGCTCTGGGGGTGGCATGAGGCATCCATTTTTGCCCCAGCTCCTGGGGACTCCCGGTCTGGCTCACTGTCCCAGAACTGAGTGCAGTGGTGCCAAAGTGGACCCTCAAGCCTCTCCTCACTCTTGCTGACAAACGGTATAGCAGTAGGACCACCGGTGCACATGGAATGTCCATTCCCCCTTGAGGTTGCATGACCTTGCCTGCCTTTGAAACACTGCAGAATCCAGACACTCATGGGATAGTGAAAAAGGACCATTGAGGACTGCAGGCTGCAGACCCCAGGGTCTAGCAGGGCCTGCAGGATAGGCAGTCACTGAGCCCCTGGCCTAGCTATGGAAAGTGGTGCCTAAACACACCCCAGGCACAGAACCAGAGCTAGCCTGGGTGGGAGGACACGGAGGTTAATGGCATTGCCCAGAGTCTCATATACACCCCTTCTGGCCTCTGTTCACAGACCCTAGGGTTTCTGAAATATCTCATGGGGTCCACTGCAAGGATATAAAATTGGAGAGGTAACAAAACTAGAATAGGGGTGTAAGTGAGGCAAGAGAGTGGTATACAAGCAGCCACCCAACTACCTATTCACCTACCCACACACCATCCACCCATCTACTCATCCACTCAACCACCTACATACCCACTCATCCATTTACCTACCTATCCCCCCACACGCACATTCATTTATGCATGCATCCATCTATGTACCCACTTACCCCTCCATTCATCCATCCACCTACTCACCCATCCACCCACTCATCCACTTATCCACTTTCTAACCATTCATCTACTCATCTATTCATCCATCATATCTATTTATAAACCCATCCATCTACTTCTTTTCACCCACCCATTGTCTGCACTTATCCATCTATCCTCATCACCCATCTACCCCTCCATTCCACTGTCCATCCACCACTCCTTGGTACCTCTCTGTTTGGCCATGTAGGGTGTGGGAAGCTTTGCCATAAGCCAGCTGCAGTACACCCTCCTTGTCCTTTCTGTCATAGCCCCATCAACTCATTTTACTTGCAGGTAATCATGAGCCTCCACCCAGGCACTCACTACCGGCTTCTCCTTGAGGCATCTGATTGAATTAAAGCCCAGCTGAGCATGCATATCACCAAAGCTGACCAGTAGAGACCCAAGACCCCACCCCAGACACCCTGGCCACAAAGTAGTAGTGACAGCACTTTAACCACAATGCTGCTTTACAATGGCCCTAACACTGAGCAGGCTCTGCACACATCATGCCCATTTTATCTGAGACATAACACCGTAGATAGATAGTAAGGATGGGAGGGCCATACCACACTTGGTGACTTCCATGATAGATCCAACACACACACACACACTCACACACACACACACACACACACACACACACACACACACACACACACACACACCCCACCACCACCACCACCACCACCACCACCACCAGCAGCAGCAGCAGCTCTGTGCCCAGTACAGTGCAGCCAGTATCACTCAGAGCTGAAAAGAGGCTGAACAACTCAGTGCACAGTCACACAGCAATGTCACAGGCTCTGGTGACGACTGAGCCTGTGGCCTTAAATCAAAAGGTGGAGATATGCCTTTGCCTTTTCGATGGGCTTAGGGAGCCAAATTGCATCCACTGACCACAGAATGGATCTAAAGTAGCTGCAAGAGGGGATCCCAAATCTGACAGGTAGGTAGGCGTGCAGCTTAGCCAACAGCAATCACAAGAGAGCGGACAGCCACCGCCTTCACCTCATATATAGAAAAGGCTGAGTTGCCCACAGATATCTATGGGGGCAAAGCTGGCCTCAGTGTGTTAGGCCTCAGTGCCCAAGGATGAGGGTACCCTTATCTTTGTGCCTGATTGGCATTCTTCCCAGTCAAGGTCTCAAACCTAGTACAGCTATGCTGAGAGACTGAATGCTTAGGGAGGGTCAGAGATGCCCATGAGAGTGGGGCTGGTACTCAGGAAGGAGAGGGCAGATGAGGCAAGGTCGGCTAGCTGGGGCAAGCCCTTCACCTAGACCAGCCTGCCCCACCCCCCGGGATGTCTGACTTCTACTTCTGGAGCTGTAAGGAATTAGAATAACTGCTCTTCCCACTGTGATCTGGGGAAACACTGAGGATGTTCCCTGCCTATGAGCATCTGAGACACACTGTCACCTCTCCCTCAGAAGCCTGTGCAAGGTGACTGAGCTCAAGGTGACTTTCGAACAGAATGGCAGGCAAGAAGGGCTACAGGGAGGAAGGGCAGGGCGGCTACCCAGTATCTCCAGGTTGCCATGGTAACCCAGAATGGTCAACCACTGCTTCTGGGAGAAGGTGAGGGAGGCCTGGGTCCCATAGGAAAGCCAAACACCAAATCCTCCTAACATGACCCAAAACATCACACAGAGATGGCACAACTCTATTTTGGGGGCAAACTCTGGCACAGAAACTGGTATTTAAAACCCTGAGCAGCTGCTAAGAAACAGCAGTCCCAACCCCCTTCCCGAAAGTAGCTCTGGGTATATTTTAATAAAATGGTGTAAAAGATAGGGTGGAGTTTTGTGTATGTGTGTGTGCATACTCGTGCGTGGGTGTGCACATGTGCCAGGTTGTTTAACAAACAACACACAGTCGTTAGCAGGCAGAACGGCAAGACTTCATATTTATTTTATGTCCCATTAGGGAACAGTTAGTGGCTTCTTTGGAAGCTGGCTGGGGTTGCTTATTAATATTTTAGATTGCAATTGTGCTAATAGAGTCATTTGCTTATATTTTTAACGGCTCTAAAGATAACAGACATGTTCTATTTTGGAAGAGGCCACCCAGCCACTGAGAGATTGTGGAGGGTTTACACACAGGCAGTAACTAACAGAAAGTATCTGATGAAGAGACTCCACCAGTCACTATCCTAGGGAAGTGAGGACCACGCCCACATCTTTTTGTCCTTGGTAAGGCACTCCTGCTAGCTACAAAAGCAGGGCACTATTCCTCTCTGATCTTCAGACATCTGCAACAGGGTCACGAAAGCCCCATTGTCTGTCCTTAGTGTGCCATCCTTCCTGTGTTCTGTCCCAACCACCCTTTCCAATACACCCAGCGCCTCTCTCCCTGTAACCCTTCCCCCAAACCAGCTCCGCTGAGGCCATCATGGGACCAGGACTAAACTTAGCAAGTGTCTTTCTCCTGGACTTGGAATCTACAAGGACATCAGGCTTGTGGTTGCCAGGGAACAAGTGAGCACCAAACTGACCTGAAGATGAGGTCTCCATGGAGAGATAAGTGTCCAGAGTTAGAAAGCCCTCCCTGGGCATATCATGTGGGTGGCTGGATCCAGCTGTGCCTGCAGATGATCAGTGCAAGGCTTTTCAACTACCAAGGCTAATAACTTTCCTCAGGCTGGACATGGCCCACAGCTTCGGCCTCTGGTTGAAAAAATAAAGGCTGGCGAACTGAGCAGCCACTAAGTTTGGAGGGGGCCACAAGAAGAAAACGCAAAAAGAAGCCAGAGCTCCAGATGTACAGCCAACACTCTCTGAGCACCAGGCATGAGCTCATAGCACAGTATCCCCATATCTCAATCCCATAAAGACCCTTGGGGTCCGATGCAGATGTATGTATGTATGTATGTATGTATGTATGTATGTATGTATGTATGAATGTATGTATGTATTCATTTGAGACAGATTTCACTATGCAGTCCTGGCTGATCTGGAACTCTCTATGAGGGGCTAGGTTGTACTCATATTTAGAAATGTGCCTGCTTCTGCCTCTGGTGTGCTGGGATCAAAGGTGTGTACCACCATGTCCACCTGGCCTGCTATGCTTTCTTTGTTCTAAGACTATTTATTTATTCATTTGTTTATTCGTTCATTCATTCATTCATTCATTCAATGTGTGTGTATAGACATTACATGTGTGCAAGTGCCCACAGAAGTCAGATGAGAACATTAGATTCCCCTCAAGTTGAAATTACAGGCTGGTGTGTCCTGCCTGCTGTGGGTGATGAGAACAGAACCCAGGTCATCCGCGAGAGCAGCAAGTGTTCTTGACAGCTGAGCCATCTTTCCAGACCAATGCTAACTGTTAAAGACAAAACTGCCTTACCTTTTAAACAAAAGTCTCTGTGTCACTACAGGGACAGTCAGACCTCTGGGGTGCCCACACCCTTAGGTTCTTGCCTTTACTATGACCTGTGCTGGGTCTTGTTGAGTGGAAGTGAGGAATGAGAACTTCCTTTGGTCTGCAACCATGGCTCTGGAAGGCCACATGTGCAGTTCTGGCTCTCATGGCTTCCTTCTTGGAGTACATAATAGAGTGATAAGGCCTGGGGTTGTTTTAGGGATCCGAGGAAAGCCATGTAAGACATCTGGGTCAGGCTGCCATCCCAGTAAGGCTGGTTTAGGGGAGCTGCTGCTCATTTTTTGGGTCGGGACCTTTGTCACAGTGAGAGAACAGTTTTTAGAAGGGGAGGGGGCACTAAGGGTCTCACTGTTCAGGCCCCGCCCCATATCCAAAGCTCCCCTAGCCAGGCAGTTCTGAGAGGTGCAGGGACACTTGCTTGTCTCAGTCCAGGAAAGGGGCTTGTCCAAATGAGGGGTGTGGTGCAGTCACCCCCATACCCCTGCTGGGCTTCCAGCCACAGCCAACCCGCTTCTTCTGTTGCTGAAGGGAGTACTTTAATTTGCTTAAAACAAGAAGCTGGCATTCTTGACACAGACAGGAGGGAGCCTCCCTGTGCATTTGAGCAGAAAGGAGGAAGTGGGATTACAGTGGAGCTTGCCCCACTGCCTACAGGAGGCACTAGCCCCCGGCCCCCCATCCCCCGCCCCGCCACCTGCTTCTCTAAGTCACAGAGTGGATCAACAGCCACCAGACAGTGGTGTATCCCATGCTCCAGCCAGTGAACAGCACCAGCCCAAAACGTGTTTCTGAGGTGTGTAAAGAGGGACCCTTGACCTGGAAGATAAATGGGCCAAAGCCCTGAACTGATGTGAGGCAGAGGAACGGGCACACAAACAAGCACACAGCGTGGAAGTAAGGCACACAGCAGCAGAGAACATAGCCGCTTCCAGGCATGGCGGTGCCCACCTGCAGCCCATGGCCCAACATTGTAGATGGAAGGGAGGGAGGGAGGGGGGCTACTGATACTGATGGCCATCAGCTGTGGCATGGAGTTTCTGCCACTGCAGTCATCCCAGGTGACTCTATATTCACTATAAGATGTATTGGGGAAATGGTTGCACTGCTGCGGACAAAGCTAATATACACAAAGGCAAAGTGACTTTCTCAAGGGACCCTGCCATACCAAGAGAAGAACTGGAGAACCAAATGGAAGTCCAGGGGGGTACACAGAGCAATCTAGGGGCCTCCTGGCATGGGAGGGGAGCACTGGACAGTGGTGGGGGTTTGGGGGAGTAGAACACTCAATCTGTGCTCATAATAGCAGGGCTCCCTGAGCTGGAGTGCCAGGCTTTGTTAGAACTAATCCCTCTGTCATTGCTTTACCACTTTGGTCACCATATGATCATTAGCCCCATCATTGACCTCACCACAACCATCATTAATATCACCATTAGCACTTTCATCACCATGACCACCGCCACTATCATCACCACCACCACTATCATGTATATCATCAGCATCACTATCACCATCATTATCGCTATCACCATCATTATCACCATAACCAGGGCCATTATCACTACTGCTACCACCATGACTGTCATGGTCTTCACCATGATGGTCATCGCCACCATCATCATTGCTGTCCCCATCTCCATGATCATCATCACAGCACTAGCTGGAATATCAATACCACCAATTATACCCTCCCCACCATGAATAGCACCGCTACGGCCATTACCCATGTTGCTGGGAACATCACTACCTCCTGACTGCCCAACTCTACAGCTACTGAATCTTGTCACCCCACCAGGGTGGCCGATGTTCTGCAGACACTCCAGCCTTCTCTCTGAAGGGACAGACCTCTAGCCCAGGCCAATCTATATTCAGGTGCTGGCTCAGTACTTACTAGACATACACCTCTTTGGCCCTTATCTGTAAATGGGCACGGGGCCATCATCTCATTTATCCCCAATCCCAAATTTACTTTCAAGGCCACAGGAAGACACCTGAAAAATCTAAACCAAGGGCTGAAGGGCTGTTGTTATAATGTGAAGACTTGAAGATATGTGTTTTGTAAAGGCCCCACACCACTGGGCTGTGAGTGACACCAGAAAATACTTAGGGACTATTGTTGGCAATGAAACATGGTCATCAAGAGAGCAGATAAACCCTAGAGACTGACCCAATGCTGACAGTGAGGCACGGTCACCAGTGGGCAGGCCTCTAGCCCAGGCCTACCACAGCTGGGGAGCAGCCTTTGTTATTAAGACCACACACAGGAAGGACAAGGCAGCAGCCAATTTGCCATCTGCCAGAATTTCATGCAGTCTGCATGAGAGGTCTCAGCTTAACACAACTGTCCCATGGTGCATGGGGCCAGGCAGTAAGGCAGTATTCTGAGAGAGATGACTCTTGTAGGGGCCTCACTCTAAGACACCAGAAAAGACCCTGCAGGGGACCATGAAAAGACCATTCAGGACTCAGGCATTTAAGTTCAAATCCCACCACAGAGATTTGTTTGTTTGTTTGTTTGCTTTGTTTTTCGAGAAAAAGGTTTTTCTGTGTAGCCTTGGCTGTCCTAGACTCACTTTGTAGACCAGGCTGGCCTCGAACTCACAGAGATCTGCTTGCCTCTGCCTCCCCAAGTGCTGAGATTACAGGTGTGCGCCACTGTACTTTGCTCCATGTGATTCCGGAAGCATCTTGCGGGTCCTGTCATCTGACAGGCCCTGGCAGGATACATGGCTCACAGCACCCCAGATGTCCCACTGGAGTACCCATGATTGAAGCCTGGTTAAGTATGTAGTACCTTTTACCCAAGACCTGGCCATCTAGCCATGTGACCACCCTGCTCTAATAACAGCTCTCGGGTGAACAGAGTCTATGTGTCTCTAGGGCTAGGAACAGGGATCTTGTCATCTTTGGCCTTATATGGCCAGTGTTCATCAAAGGTCAGGACCTTTGTCTCAGCAACTAAACTGCTGGGGAGACATGGGGTTGGCAGACAGTATTTTCTGTTTACTGTCATGGAAAAAATGACACACGTGTGTGCTGGCTTCCCATACTGTGTCATTCGCAGAAACCAAGTGCCAACTTGGAGTTCTTTCTCTCCTTTTAAGACAAGGTTTCACTAGGCTGACCTTGAACTCACTGTGTAACCCTGGCTGGCACTGAACTTGTTTTGTGACTGTCGTGTCTCACCTTTTGAGTGCCAGGATGATGTGTATGCTACTAAGTGTGGTGGACTTTATCTTAGTTTCTTATTCAAGATTCATCTCTAGGGTACCCCTGTTTCAGCTCAGCCTTAGAATCTGAAGAAGGAAGCATCCATCTGTCACATATTCCATCAGTTCTAGTCGACGAGCAAGGAAATTGACATTTCAGTAGACAGAAGAGGCCCTGGGGTTAGGGTGCTGCCTCATATACTGAGGTAGTGGGCCTATTTGTTACAGCAGCTGATATGGTGCTGGCTGATACAGGTGGGAGGCCTGAGAATCTCAACAACAGCTGGCCTGTTTTCTGGTCTATTGCAACACCACATTTCCAGAGATATAGGAGCCAATGGCAATCACTTTGTCCTTGGCATGTGTCATGTAGGGCAAAGAAGAGCAAGGCACTATCCCAATCTGAGGAGCTCTTCAGGAAGATGGGAGAAAGCTATGCACAAGTTTAACCAGAAATTTCTAGAGTGCTGCCTGCTACGCACATAGCACTGTTGTCACGGGCTACTCTACTCTGCCAACTCCATGGGCTGATGTGTGAGAATAAGTGAGAGTCTGTAAATTGGGCCATGCTGTTATCTCTCACACACACAAAAATGTGAATATGATGGTCATAATCTCCACAGACCCTTCTTCATCCCAAGCCTTCACAAGCCACAGAGCTGTTAGGTAACCTTGGCAAGGGAAGGGTGCTGGTTAATTCTGTATCAATGTGACATGGACTGTAGTCATCTGAGAGAAGGGAATCCCGGTTGAGGAAGTGCCTCCTTAAGATTGGACTGTAGGCAGGACTGTAGAGCATTGTCTTAATCAGTAACTGGTGTGGGAGGGCTCAGCATATTGTGGATGGGGCCATCCCTGGGCTGGTGGTCCTGAGTTGTATAAGAAAACAGGATGAGCAAGCCATATGAGCAAGCCAGTAAGCAGCATCTTTTCGATGGCCTCTGCATCAACTCCTACCTCCAAGCTCCTTCCCTGTTTGAACTCATCTTGACTTCCTTGATGATGAACAGTGATGTGGAAGTATAAACCAACTAAACATACATGCAGGCAAAACACACACACACACACAATTATAAAAAAAATTAAAATACACCAGGGCCACTATTTGACTTTGCTGTTGGTCCACAGCCTCCGACAACCATCTTTAGGTGACAGGAATTCACTGTCACACCTACAGGCAGAAAGTGCCCTCATATGCCCCTTCTTGGCTGGGTTCAGTCCTTGAACTGTCTCCTATTCTGTGGAATGTTCAGGAGTGCTTCCACTTTGTACAAAGACAACAGCTCACCCAAAGCTGACCTTGTATGGAAAATACTGGCTGGCTGCAAACACTGAAACAATATTTGAACCATCTTTTCGATTCTATGCATATTCGAGGTCTTCAGATTTCCAGTGTCTGCCCTCCCCCCCCAAAAAAAAAAACTACAAAAAGTACTAACTATAAAAGGAGGAGAGGGTGAATAAACTGGACTTCATTTAAAATTTTAAAAACTTCTACTCAGTGAAAACACAATTTAAAAAACAAACAGGCAACTCACAGACTGAGAGACACATCTACAGCAGCTATGACAAAGCAGTGACAAGCAATGGTCCATACGAAATCACTATACACCCAGCACAAGAGGTAAGAATTCCAGTTAGAAATGGCAAAAACTCTTGAACAGACAGAAACCTCTCGAAAGAAGTCATGCACGTGGCAACCGTGCAGAAGGGCACTAAACCACAAAAGCATCAGGGAAGCACAAGCGACCCTCAATATAAGGAGAAGCATCACACCCACCAGGCTGCCATGGGAGACTGACACTAACAGAGGCTGACACCATCAAATGCCAGTGTTCAGGCAGGGCACCCAGAATTTTCCAGCACCGCTGCTGTAGGTATGTGTCTGCCTGGAAAAATCAGACGATTATATCACAGTCCGTCCTTCCTTCCCTCCTTCCTTCCTTCCTTCCTTCCTTCCTTCCTTCCTTCCTTCCTTCCTTCCTCTCCCTTCCCTTCCATTAATTTTATATTTAAGCAAATATTTGTGTGTGCAGACGTACAGTTACACAGGGGTACACGCATGCACAGGTGCATGTAGAGGCCAGAAGACAACCTCTGGTGTTGGTGTTATCTTCAGTGACATTCTCTGCCTTGTTTTTACATCGAGTCTCTTACTGGCCTGGGACTCACCCACTGAGCTACATTTTATAGCCAGTGATTCTCTGTCTTTGTGCCCTTGGTGCTGGGATTACAGGCACAAACCACCACAGCTAGCTTTGTTCTGTGAGTTCCTGAAATGGAACTCAGGTCCACACAGGACACACTCCACTAACCGAGTCATCTCCCCAGCCACGTGTAACAACTTCTTACGAAACTAAACATGTTCCTATGATGTGATAGGTCACAGGTTTTCAGGTTGTCACCCAGGGAAGTGAGGAGAAGTGAAAGTAGACATCTACAGAGAGGTTTGAAGAGGCAATGTGCCCGGCATCTTAGTTTACATCAGCTCACACAAAGGAGTCGTCAACCAGCGATTTTCAGCAAAGTGGAGAACATTGCTCACATACAGTAATAAATAAGGGAATGCTACACAGCGACACACAGGCTACCACAACGCAACATTGTAGACAGTGGCTGAACGAAGAAGTCAAGACTAAGCCTGGAATCCAACAACAGACACAATTCTTCTGTGGTGACAGAATTCAGAAAGCTGCTTGGCCTCTGGGGGGATGGGAGAGATGACGGCTGGACAGCAGTCAGGGAGAACTTTCCATCACTGTGACAAACTTTCTGAGCTTAGTTTATAATAAGGAAAGGCTTACCACCAGAGGCTCAACTCTTGGTCACTTGTCCCTGTTGCTTTGGGTCTGTGGCTACAGAGCATGCTGTGGGAGAGTTTGTTTACTTTCTGACAGCCAGGAAATAAAGATGGAAGAGGGGTGAGGCCCCCAACATTTCTGTCAATGGCCATGCTTCCACAATGTCATTTTGTCTCACCTAGCCCCCACATCCTAATGATACCAGGATTTCTCAATTAGTATCATCATAGGTTGGGCTGAGTCTGGAGCAAAAGACCTCCAGGGGGACAGTCTAGACTCCTGAGGGGACAGTCTAAACATAAGCTAGAGCACTGAGGAAAATGTACATTTCTATTGCAGCTAGAAACATAGGCAGAACACGTCAGAACATGTCAAACCCTTTCCAGGATCCATGTGTGTTACTGAACACATGTTCAACTACAAAAAAAAAATTACTAGAAAAATAGCCACTGCCTTAATATACCATGTTTGTCTGCTGCCCTCCCACCCTAAAAGCCCAGCCCAGTTCCACTCCCATGAGCTGCTGTCCCCATCCTCCACTCTCCCAGGATGCTGGCAGGACTCGTGCTTATTTTGTGAAAAAAAAAAAAAAAAAAAAAAAAGGTGGTTTTGGTCACATTTTTCAATGGCCTTGGAGAGAAGGTCACCCACCCAAAAGATGACCATGTCCTAAATTCCAAGACCTGAGATGTCACCCTATTGACACATGGATACTTAAAAGGCAATTGAGATTGCAGCTGGAATTGGAGCTGCCTATTAGGCAGCTTGGACCTCACCTGTCTGGGTCCTAAAAGTGGTGACAAGGAAACAGTGAGAGGGTCCGAAAGACACAGCCAGAGAGTGACCCCACCAACAGCTGCTGCCTCAGAAGTGGGAAGGGGCCACAGACAAGGATGCAACTTCTGTAAGCCAGGAAAAGGGGAAACAGGTTCCCCTCCCCCAAACAGAGGCTCCAGGAGGAGCCGTTCCCACTGATGTCTTGACTGAAGCCAGGTGAGACCCCTGAGTCTTCTGCCTTCCACACAGCAGGGGGAAGGACTTATGCTGCTAGCGACACTAATTTGTCATCTCGTGCAGTTTTTAGGACCTTAAGAGGCACGAGGCTACGTAATTTAATTCTTCCTCCTGTTCTCAGTGAGACCTGGAGGCGGTGGTGCCCAGGAACAGGTGGCACAGACTCACACGACATCACTGCTCTGTGACAATAGCTGGGGCAGAGCATCAAGATCCACCCTGTAAGGATGGTTCTCTGGGGGACCATGGAGGCAGCACTAACCCAGATACACAACTCCGCTTGACCAAGGACACCACTGTGTGCATCTGAGTGTGGGCATGAAGTCCCACAAGATATCTCGTTGTCACCCTGGAAGTGCCTGCCATAGGGCGAGTGGCAGTGTGGCAGACTCTACTGTGAGGATGCTGCCAGTGGGAGGCAAAGATGCTATAATATCTCCCAAGGTAGGCAGGCAAGTGGGGAAGCTGTTCTTCTCCTCCCAGCCTACTCTAAGCCACTATTCTACAAGATGAAGAAATCAGGATGACCCAATGACCCCTCATGTAGCCCCCAGGACTCCCCTGGTCAGGTGTGGCTCAGAGAGTGTTTCCAAGGCAAAGCAGATGTTGGGGCAACCCAGTCACTCTGAGTACGGGAGGGGAGGAAATGATGTCCCCCACTCCAAATACCAGGTCCTGAAGAGACAGGGAGAAAAGACAAGGCCATAGATGGAAGGAAGCAGGGTAGCCTGCTTTGTAGCGGGTAAGCTAGGACCAGACCAGAGCTAGACAGGGGTTAGGCCTTAGGAAAGACCAGGCCATACCTGGCGATAAGTCTTTTCATGACCTCATCCAGCAAAACCTGTTCCTGCCACCCACTTCCAACCTTGTTTTTCAAGGTCTGGAGCTTGCGTAGAGTGCAGAGCCCTGAGTTCCATCCCACCATATCCAGCACCATATGAACCAGGTAGTATATGCCTATAATCCCAGCACTTGGGTGGGGAGACAGGAGCATCAGAATTTCAAGGTCATCCTTACCTACATGGGGAATTAAGAGGCCAGCCTGGGCTACATGAGACCACCTCAACAACAAAAACATAAGCAAGCAAACGAAAGGGCCTGGCATGGGTCTAGTATTAGATAACACAGAAGACAACCTATCTGTTGCCACAGGAGGAGGCTTAGGACACATAGAACCTACTGTTTCAAGGCCAAGTTCTTAGAGAGGAAGCGTTGGGAGTGTTGAATAGACTGTAAAGCAAGGCAGGCCTGAGGGAGCCCAGTGGCAGGACCTCATCATGAACACATCATGAAGGACACATTTGAGCCAATATCAGGGTCCACAGGGTCCACACAGACAGCGCAGCCAGTATCTATGGATGGCATGTGGTTGCTCTTAGGGGTGCACCGTCAACCCAGGAGTTCACACAGAAGAAAACAGATCTTACAGGTGACCACAGGTCACCAAGGAGTCCCTTCTGCCCTAGTCTCAGGTCTCTCACTCAGGTCACTCCATGTAAGCAGCCACTGGCATTGTAATCAGCTCAATCCTTTTCAACCAGAAGGCTTTTCAGCCAGAGCAGGTTTGGGGAACAGTGCTAATGCATGGTGCCAGGTCAGCTTTGGCTATGAGGGTCTGGAGAGTTGTGCCCTTCCATGGAAAGCCATCTGTGTTCTAACACCCAATCTGGAGGCAGAAAAAGACATTCACTCAGCCCCAGAGTCTCCTGAGGGTGGCAAGGACACACACTCCAAATTCATGCTCCAGCTTTGCACCAGACATGCAATGAACTGTCCTTTAATGGAACCGGCAAGCCAGCTTGCCAAGTGGTTCTGGTCTAGACGAAGCCCATTGGAACAGAACCAGGCAAGCCAATTACAAGGATCTGGAGAAGCGCTGGGTGTATGACCTGCCCTCCTTCCACTGTGTGGCCTCAGCCACAGCACTTGCCACCTGCTCCAGCCGAGCAGGTGATGTGACCCTGAGATGTGACCCGGCCCTATTGAGGCCGCCTTACCTGCCTGGCTGTCCCGGGGTTGGCATTGCACCTCTTCCACACATTCAGCTGGGAACCACCCGATGTGGCCACGGGCGCTGCCTTCCCAGAAGCCACCCTCGCCGATGCTCAGAACTAGAGGTGACAGAAAGGAGAAAGGTATCAGGAAGGGGGGGTGGGGCAGACAGGACCAAGCCAAAGGAGACCCAGAAACTAGACACCAGATAACAGGAAGAGGGAGCGAGGGCCTGCACTGCCAGCAACTTGTCAGATGAGGCCCAAGCATCCTTCAGCGGACAGTACCAAGGGGGCAGAGCAGCCCCAGGGACCTCTCCTACCTAGTGGTGATGGAGGAAGAGTGGGTAGAGAGCTCTCTCTCTCTCTCTCTCTCTCTCTCTCTCTCTCTCTCTCTCTCTC
>OU015757.1:23762128-23800410 GCA_907169655.1 Acomys percivali | reverse complement strand
CTCTCTCTCTCTCTCTCTCTCTCTCTCTCTCTCTCTCTCTCTCTCTCTCTCTCTCTCTCTGTGTGTGTGTGTGTGTGTGTGTGTGTGTGTAGTGTGTAGTGTGTGTGTGTAGTGTGTGTACAGGCATATGCATGTGTCAGAGAACAATTTGGGCCTCATCTTATCCACCTAATTATTCTTTTAAGGTTTTATTTATTTTTATCTTATGTGTATTCTGCCTGCATGCATGTCTGTGCAACTTCTGCATGCCGGATGCCCACAGGGGCCAGAATATGGCACCAGAAACCCTGAGACTGGAGTTACATATGGTTTAAAATCACCGTGTGGGTACTGGGAATTGAACCTGCGTTGTCTGGAAGAGCAGCCAGTGCCCTTAACCACTGAGCCATCTCCCTACCCCTGGGTATTTGTATTTAAATTCTGCTGCTGAGCATGAGCTTGAAACAAAAGCCCAAAGACACGAGGGGCCCAGGATCCCGAGGACCCCACCGTACCCTCTAGCCCCTTGGGATAAAGATTTCAGTTATGAGGGCAAAGCTGGGATGACCTATTCAGAATGAGATGAACATGGTTACACAAAGGAGTTTGCTATCCTGTCCACACATCTCAATCTGTCTTTAAATTGCTTGAGACTTGAGGCCTTGCGGTGGAGAAAAAGAGGTCCTGGCACAAGTATTTCCTCCACATTATTCTGACCTTAAGTGGTAGATAAACATCTACCCAGTCTGTGGATTTGAAAAGGACAGAACAGCAAAGTCTGGCTTGGTGAATTCGTGACTATTAATTTGAGGGAATGATCCAAATAAAAGAGACAAACCGCTTCCCCGCTGACTGATACCATCGTAATGTTTGAAACAATTTCCTCAAAGCATGGACTCAGGGATGCAGTCCTTGTCCTCCAGAGCTCAGCTGAAGGACAGCTGGCTCAGCCTCCCAGCTCTGGACCCCAGCAGGTCATCTTGGGTCCTGGTCCCGGGGAAGAAGGGCTGGGTTGTACAGTGAGGCCCGTGAGAACATCTCCATCCTCAGAGCCTTCAGTGAGTCAACCCTGACACTTCAAAGCACCCAGCAAGAAGTGAGGTGGTAAGGTCAGGCAGGCATCCCCTTCTGCCAGCTATCTACCATGCCACACTTTATCTGGGCCGTGTGTGGGATGACTTGTTTATCCCTGTGCCTCAGTTCCCTCAGTTGTCAGAGAGGAATACTGTTTAGCTCATTGTGCCACTGAGTCAACAGAGACACAAGAACGGCATCCTACTTGTGGACATCCGGCCATACTGCCTGCTCTGGAGGATGCCTGTGTGTAGCTTTGCAGTTGATTCCCCTCAAGTACACATGGTGTGTCTCCAGGACGAGACCCACAGAAAAAGCAAAAGACTTGTGAGTATAGGCAGGTGCACGCAGTGGTGCCATCTGGTACTATAGGGCTTACCACCTCTGCTCTCTGGAGCATTTTTGTGGCATGGGAGACAAGGAAATAACAGAATGCCAGTGTGAGAGTAAACATGTCTGTGTAAGAATAGATGTGTCTATGGGGGGAGTGTCTTATGGAAGTGTGTGTGTGCCTGTGTGGGAGTGTCTTATAGATGTGGGTGTGTTTGTATGGGAGTGTCTTGTGGAAGTGGGTGTGTCTGTGTGGGAGTGGACACACCTTGCCTAGTAAAGAAGGAGTCAGGCTTAGCTTCCTTGTAAATCAATGATTTAATTCAGAATAGCTAAGACTGCTCTCCTTGTTTAAGGCAGTGTGTATAGAAGAGGGAGTGTCCTCCACACAGCAGAACAAGAAACTGCACTGGGATGGGAGTAATGAGCTTAGGCCAAGGAGACTCATCCAGGCCAGACCTGAGGGCAGAGAGCAGACCAAGGAGCAGCTGCCTCTAAAGGCCCTGCAAGAGTCAGGGAAGGGCCAGTACTTCCGATGTTTATAAGGAGCATGGTGTGAAGACACCACATGCCAGCAACCTTCCTGTGGAGGGCTGCACTTGGCACCCAGAATCTTCTAGAAGGAAGGACCATCCTAATCTGTCTCAGCACAGTACTGTAAGTCACTGATGGGAGTGAAGAGTTCCCTGCCCACTTTCTACAAGTCCAGCCTTGCTACTCCAGCCACTACAGGGCACTCCCCTCTAAAGATGAGCAGAGCTGGGGTGTGCCCTCCCAGCCTTGCCTGGGTATGAAAATCAGCCAGCAGTCTGGAGGAGTGAGGACCTGAAAGGTGTCTTCCTGCTTGGGACACACCCTGGGCCATCCCATACATATGCCACCTCCAGCTTGGATTCAGCCTCGATGTTCAGCGACTCTGGCCTCCTGGGCAGCTGGCGCTGCAGCCCCGAGGCTGCTGCTGCCCAGGACCAGCAGTGGCTGTTTCCAGCTGGCTCCCAGTGTTACTCAGGCAATGATGAACAAGTTGGAGAAATGCCAGGGACCTGCCTACTCCAAGCTTTCTCCATGCACTGTCCATGCCTGACAATGGCTCCAGCTGCTTTGTGTTTGAGGGAATGGCAGCGAGGGGCACAGTCTGGAGAGGATAGGCTTGTCCGATAGAGTCCTGGGAGGCCTTCAAAACCTGGGCTTTGTGGGCCCTTGGGCCTCTAGCCTGACTGCCAGTACCACGTACGTGATGTAAGAGTCATACAAGCCGTGTAGTCAGTGATATTACCAGGTCAGATAGATGGAAGCCTCCTGGCTGCATCTCTACAATGCCCTTCTGCAATCTGCAAAGTCAGGAGATGTGGGATGTATCTCAGGAGGCCTCAGTACTGGTGTGAACAGCAACTAGCCAGAGCTATGGCTTTTTATGTGCCTGCTGTGTTGATAGGATTAGAATGGACTCTGGTTCAGGGAAGGTCACCATGTAAGGGTGTGTGTGTGTGTGTGTGTGTGTGTGTGTGTGTGTGTGTGTTATATGATCATGTAGATGTGCACATGTACATGTATGTGTCTACCTGGTTGTGTGGTTGAATTCCATCTCTTCTTCATTCACCTCCCACATTACATTTTGAGACAAGGTCTCTCATGCAACCTGGAGCTCACCCATTCTACTAGACTGGATGTTCGGGGGTCGGGGCTCCAGGATCTATCCGTCTCTATGCTTCAAGAGCTGATATTTCAGATGCATGGCTCTTTACAAGGGGATTAGGGACTTCAACTCAAGTCTTCATGCTTGCTCAGCAAACACTTTATAGCTGGAGCCTCAGCCCTCACAAGGACATTATAAGCACCATTTAGGATGGGCCTGAGTGGACATTGTAGATGAAGTTGTCAAGAAGACACCTGCCCAGCTGCCTGCCCACTACACCTGCAAAGTCTGCATCCTGTGTATCACAGGTGAGTCTCATACACCATGCACCTGTTATAAGATCAACATGTACCACCCACCTGTACAGGAAAGGGCCTGGCCCACGGTGGGTTATATGGTTGAAATGCAGTCTGTATCTCAGGGGAAGTTTTAAACTCTTGCATTAAACTACACTTGCACAGTTTAGGGGCCTCATGGGCATGGTGAACAAGCATTCCACTAGGCCCCAGTGTGGAGAACAGTTCCAAACCCTGATGCAAACAGTCACCATCTGGGTGTGTGTGTGTGGAGGGGGCCTAGACCTTGTGCAGGGCAGCTAGGCTCTAGAGGATGCTCCCTTGAGGAGGAGGAGGAAGGGAGCTTTACAAGCATCCCTGTGCGCCATATATCCTGGTCTATCTTGGGCAAGGCACAGTCACCACAGCAAGGGCAGCAGTGGAGGAGAGTGAAGAGAAAAGCGCACACAGCGAGACAGAGCACTGGAAGGACCAGACAGCTAAACTGGAACCACAGACCTTGATGATGGTGGGGACACTCCATGCCAGGGAAAGGGCTGGCGACCAGAACACAAGCGAAAGTCACCGGGAGCGTGAATGAGGAGGACAAAGCATGTCCTTGAGAGAGAAGACAAAAGCGAGTGGATGGAGTATAAGCCTCTGGCACGTGCCTGCTGGTGGAGCGATCAGACAGGAATGTTTAATGCGGTGTGTATGCCAAGCCACGTTGCTGCTGTTGTAAAACAGCATGCTTCCAATGACTAGAAACCCCAGCAGAGTCCTAAGAAGGCGCCGCAATGAGAAAGAAGCAATTTAAAGCACACGCTCAGAAAGTGCAGAAAACATCATTTCTGAAATTATGAACCTCGCAGGAGGACCGAGATGGGGGAAAGGGGCTTTCGGAGGAAAGAGTAAGTGAACTTGAAAGAGAAGTGAATATGGCACTAGGGACCTGTTAGGGGCACAGAGGCACAGAAGCCGAATGCCAGGGCTAGGAAAAGATGGGGTGCACACTCTCCAGAACCTCACAGTAACCCCAGGTGAGTACACAGATAAGGGAACTAATGTGTCACTTGCTGAAGGCTGAACAATGGCCAGGTGGGGAGGGCAGGGTCAGAAGCCATCTGCCACCTCTGAGGAGCCTCAATTTCACCTTGTGTCCAGTGGTGGGGCCTGGACATGCTGAGCACATGAAGGAGCCCTTCTTGTTCCACCTGTGAGCTCTATCTTCTGCTGTGTGACTCCTGCTGTCCCCACCCGCCTCTTCTCCAGTTCCCTCTGTGGCCTTCAGCCACAGGCTTTGACGTTGCTCTCTACCCCCCTCCTCATCCTCTATCATATGTGCTTTCCCAACGTGTCTCACAGGCTGCTCTCACCTGCACAGGAGCAACTGCTCACCCCCTAGGACCCCTGGGACAATGTTGGACATCTTAGCCTCAGAATTCTGCCTGGAGCATTTCTTGTGCCTGGCTGATTTCCTCTGCTCATCAAACCTACACCTACGCCATGGGCTGCCCCAATCTCACTTTCTCACGGGGTTTTCCGGGTGGAAAATGGCTTAACTCACTAAGCCCCAGTTTGGCTCTTTCCTGTACTTCCCATAATGGACCCAGGAGTGTGTGGGCATCTTCCATGCCTAATGGCTTAGCAGTGAGGACACTGAATGAACGACAACAGTGATAGTGAGAGCAACTATGCCAGGCTGGGCATGGTGGCGCATGCCTTTAATCCCAGCATTTGGGAGGCAGAGGCAGGTGGGTCGCTGTAAGTTCGAAGCCAGCCTGATGTACAAAGTGAGTCCAGGACAGCCAGGGATCCACCGATAAACCCTGTCTCAAAAAAAAAAAAAAAAAAAAAAAAAAAAGAAAGAGAGAAAAGAGGGTAACTGTGCCCTCTCAAGTGTCTACATTTCCCATCTTGGGCCCTGCTACCCCGATGCCTTGGCCTCCAGAAGACTCACCAAGGTGTTTCATAGAAACAGAGAGGCCCTACCTTCCCCAGAAGCAGAAGACAAAGACTGACCTTTGACCCTGTCACCTCGGTGAAGGGGGATCTCGCCGTCGACTTGGGGTTGGTATGGCTTGATGGCGACGAAGAGTCTCCCAGGCACTGCACTGTACAGCTTCCTCCTGGGCCCTGGGTACTCAAAGGTTGAGAGGGAGTCCTTGTTGGCACCAGGAGTGAAGGGCAACCTGAATCAGGCAGCAGGGGGGAGAAGAGAGAAGAAGAAGAAAGTCACACTTTCCAACCATAGGCAATGTGGTCTACAAACCCTGGGCATGTACAGCTAGCCAGCAATAACATGGGTGGTCCAGGGGCAGTGTATGTGTTGAAAAGACTCAAGAGGACCCAGTGGCTGCACTTCTGAGCATATCCCCAAGGAATATGTCTCAAAGAGACATTTGTATATCATGTCCCTTGAAGCAGCATCCACAGCCCAGGTGTCCACAGCTGGCTGCTGGATGAACAGCACATGACTACCCATGCAATGGAACATTCAGTCAAAAAAAAGGATGCACTGACACATGCCACAACAGGGATGATCCCTGGAGACATTATGTTTGACGAAGGCAGTCATACAAAGCCATTAGCTGCATGACCCCATCCCTACTGGGAGATTCATAGAGACGGAAAGTAAGATGGTGTGTCAATGGTACACAGGGACAGACGCTTCAGTTGGGAAGATGGAAAGTTCTGGAGACGCATGGTGGGAACATCTTTGGGACACTGTGACCACTGAGCTAGACAGGCACAATGGTGAAGATAGGACATCTCGTGTCTTACTGCAACATAAAAACAACTGAGGCACTGCCATTGGGAAAGCCCTTGTCGTGTTTTTCCAATTCACTCTGAGCATTGGTCACACACATAAGGATACATATGGAATCTTCCACCAAAAGGGCTCATGACCATGGGTATCCCGCCAGCTACTCCCAAGAGGCCCAGGCCCATTTCCCCACAATGGTAAGAAGCCTTAATTGAGATCAGCAATGGGACACATAGGTTGAAGGTTCTCATGCAGATCAATCTGTGGAGTCCTCACCATGAGGCACAGTGGAATGGATGATGGACTGACTGTCGCATGTTGAGGACAAGTGATCACCCATGTCCTAAGCAGGCACAACCTCAGAGTGGCCTCCTGTTACTTCTCTTTGCAGAAAGGGAGGCTTCAGAAACAAACATGACCACATAAAGGAACATGCCAGGATGTCACAACATCCCAGAGATTCCTGGTCGGGGAGGCGACACATTCCTGACACTGGGACCTTCCGAGAGGGTACTACTAGCCAGAGGAAATGAGTGGGCATTTAACACATTGGAGAGGCTCAAGAATGAGACTCACATCTAAACCTAGAATAGGATGCCCAGCCCCCAGCTCTGGTCTCTGAACCTAAAGATGCTGTGGCCTCTGTAGCCTCAAACTTCCTGCAAGGAAAGGAAGGAGCCATTTACCACCAGGACCAATGGGAAACTGGCTCACAGGGGACTTTCTAGATGCTGATGGAATGCTCTTTGATTAGTTAAGGTGAATTTCTGTCCTAGTTTCATGTCTGTTGCTGTGCTAAAACACTCTGACAAGAAAGCGATATGGGGGAAGTAGGGTTTATTTGGCTTACAATTCTGGGTCACGGTCTATAACTGCAAGGAAGTCAAGGCAGAGACTTCAAACAGCTAGTCACGCCCCACCTAGTCAAGAGCTTAGAGAAACAAGTACAGCTAGCTTCCTCCTCTCTTATTCAGCTCAGGACCTCAAGGCTAGGGAATGGTGCCACCCGTGTCTCCCCATATCCATTAAGGCAGTTAGAAGAAATTCCTCACAGGCATGCCTACCCAGGCTACCTAGGCTTCCCAGGCACCTTTTGAACTGTGTTGCCCATGAGTGGAAAGGCCCCGTGACTTAGGGTGCTCTTACAGAACTGTAGAGGTGAGCTCTGTCATATCTGATTATAGTTCTTACTTTATCTGCTCAATAATGAGATGAGTTATCTAGTCTATTATTGGCCTGTGGGTTCCTACTTTTCCAACTAGCATGACCACGAGATCCAGCCACTGGATCCTGGTTGATGACTTTGAGGAATCCAGTCTACAGACGTGAAATTGGGGCTGTGGCATGCTAAATCTAGGCTCTCATTCATCATGTTGATGAGGGCATCTGAGTACTGAAAACACAAGCTCTGCCTGGCCCCAAAGCCTGGATCTGCCCTTCATCCATGTAAAGCAAAGGAAACAGAGGCCAGGACTTCTGGTTTCTTCTACAACAGGTGCAGGGCCTGGAGAAATACCTGGGCTCTGTGGACACTGAGGGAGGTGGAAGGCTGTATGTAGCTGGGGTTCTCCTTAGCAATGCACACACACACCCAAACACATACTCAGGGATTTCTAAATCATAGCCATGGATACAGTCATTACAGAATTCTGGAAGCATAGGTGCCTGGTGGGCCATGTCACTACCAGGATGCCAGCTGTAAGACAGAGGAAAGGGTATAGCTTCAGCCTCACTTCCTTAAGATAGCCTCTTCTTGCCTTGCCAGCCACGTCTTAGGGTTTCATGGATCCATCCATAATCTATCTATCTTCCCACATATCCATCATCCATCCATCTACTCAGTCATCCATATGGCCACTCACCCACTCATCCACCTATCCACACCCATCCACCCACCTATCCACTTATTCATCTACCCATCCACCCATCAATATATCTATCCATCTATCCATCCACTTACCATCATGTCCATCCACCATCCACTGTCCATCCATCTACTTTGCCATTGTCAATTATCTGTCCATCTACTCATTTGCCCACCTTACTGCATCACCAAGTACTATTGCTTCATTCACACACTCAAATTCCAAGAGACATTGTCTGAAGCCCAGTATCAGATACAGAAAAAGTTGGAGAATCTCTTAAAGCCTCACTTTCCCCATCATGAGTGACTATGAGAGAAAGTCAACAGGAATCCACTCCACATAGTGCAGTGTCAACTGCAAAGCACATAACAAAATGCTAGGGTGCTCTAGCTAATTCAAGCCAGTGTCTGAATGTTATTCTACACAGAAGTCAATGTAAACACAGCCCTGGGTCTCTGTTTTCTAGACCATTCTACAGACAGCTAGCTCTGAGTCATCAGTCTGGAGGCCCAGAAGCCTCCAAGAACAGGGGTAGGGGATCATTGGTCATGGACCAGGGCACACACATAGTAAGGCTCAGTGGTGATGAGTGGTCCCCTGTGGGTATCAAAGCATCTTCACAATCACTATTAACTTTTTTTTTTAACTTTAACTTCATGAAGTGCCACAAGGCAGTGGATAGAAAAATTGAGCCCATTTACCAGATGAGAGAGAGGTTCCATAAGAAATGACCTCACATCGGAGTCAGAGCGCCCTCACATCCTGATGCTCTATCCTGAGGTTTAATAAAAGACAGGAAAGACTGTACCTCAAGGGAAGGTGTTTTATGCTCCTGGCCAGGGACTATGCTTTCCTTATGGCAGCCTTGAGCAACAGCAGAGCCGTGGCCCCTTGATGGCCTTAGGTAACGGGTAGCCTCAGACAAGCAGGCCTGAGAAGCCAAGCTAGGACACACACAGTGTGAGAATGGTTCAGTGGTTCCCCAGCCCTGGCATCTGTGTTCCCTTTATGCTCTGGCCAAGAGCAGCCAGATGGAACATCAGCCAACTTGTTTTAGTCTGAGGGTTAGTTTGCTGGCGATTCAGTACCAGAAAGCTAACATTCTGCTTTGTGGGGTGACTGGGAAAGGTAAATTGGGCCATTTCCCAGCTACCCTGGGTGAACAGGAACCACCCACACACTGAGCTCTTTCCATTCATTCACTCCTCTATCAGTTACTCATTCATTTATTCATAACTTCCCAGGTGGTCCATCACAGAACAGCACACATACACCCGAGCATATAAGACAGGAGAGGCCTTGCAGGGCTCATAGTGAACTGGAGTGTGTGCCAACCAGGTGTGTCTCCGTTGAGACCAGGGTGGCAGGCAAAGTCAAGGTTCGAGTGCACATAGGCCTGTCTGAGCTAGGGTGAGAGTCAGGCAGTGCAACTGAGGCCACAGAAGCTAGGTAGGGACTAGGGCACCATGGTTGTGGCAATAGGGAAGGACTGGAGTGGTCTAAGCTGGAACAGTCTATAAGGAGGTGCTGTGGCTGTTCTTGGGAAGATAAGGGCCGGGGCTGATGTGCAGTGTCAAAGAATTCTAGATAAGGTCAGGAAGTCGCCTGGCAGAGTGTCTCCTTGGGAAAGGGCTGGGATAAGGGAGGCTGTGAGAGCTCCTAGCTGGGGCTTGGGCATAGCCGATATCACATCCATCAATAAAATCTTGAACTCTGGCTGTGGGTCAGCTATATCACCACCCATCATTGCTATGCCTAGAGACTCTACACATGCCACACTGTTCTTTTCTGGCCATTTAGGACTTAGAAGAAGGAACACAAAAGCACCAATCACACCAGGCATATACAAGGACTAACCATCATTCAATGGGCTCACCTCACTG
The DNA here is from genome assembly GCA_907169655.1 of Acomys percivali. Taxonomy (NCBI): domain Eukaryota; kingdom Metazoa; phylum Chordata; class Mammalia; order Rodentia; family Muridae; genus Acomys; species Acomys percivali. Next base: position 23,790,601 of record OU015757.1, on the reverse strand, counting down.
GCTTCAGCAGGGGCATAGGATCCAAGGTGCAGTAACGGCCTCCAGTGGGTAGACCCACTGTATCTTTGAGAGTGAATAGAGTGAGGGCTTTTCCAACTCACAGGTAGGAAGTGGGATACCAGTACTGTGTTGACAATGGAGGAGTACCTCCTTTGTCTGGATGGCCAGCAAGCCTTTCTAATGGCTCTAGGTGGATGGGAGAAGGTTCTGCCCGTATGCAAGGCCAACCCCAGAGCCCTCTGCCCTGCAATAATGGCTACAACCCCATCCTTTCTGACACCCACTCCTTTTCTATTAGATGGCTCCAATCCTCCAGAGAATAGACTTAGCTCTCCCCAGGTGTGAATCCCATCTTGTGTGAAGCCAGTGCTGTTACCAATCTGTCTCCTTTCCATGCGAGGTGGGGAACACAACACGTTTACCTGCACACCCGGAGTGCCTGGTGCAGAGGGCTGTAACTCCTGCACCAGGCAGGGCCTGCCAGAGTAGCCACAGACTACTGCACTCTGCAGAACACACAAGGAAAGGGGGTGTCTGCACCCCCAGATTCCACAAACAGCCAGGATGCACCAGCTCCTACAGAGAATATCCCTCACTTGGTCCCACATCCCCCAACCATAAGCCTGGTGGTCTTAGCCACATTGCTCTGCTGGTGTACCAGTGACATGCTATCACATACAAGGTGTAGGTGACAAGAGGGTAGCTAGAGAGATCTAGACTCCATATTAAATCTTTCTCCCTCCCTCCCTTCTTCCTTCTCTCCCTCCCTCCCTCCCTCTCTCCCTCCCTCCCTCTTTCTGTCACTCCCTCTCCCTCTCCTCCCATCTCTGTTAGTACAGCCTAGGGATCAGGAGGGATGCCAGGGGAGGGAGCCCCTTTCCCTCTTTGCTGAGGTAACCATGTCTCTGCTCCACTGAGTGCAGGATTGAGTGTGTAGGTCCCCGTGTTCCTATGGAGCCAGAGGGAGACCGTATGGGTAGGCAAAGATTAGAGCCACAGGGTAATCCAACTGTCACCCTCACATCCGTGTCTGATAGGTCAGGATGCACAGGCAAGGTGTTTACCCCCAAATCTACTAGAGTCTGCAGGGTAAGTACTAGAGTGGCCTGTGCCGTCTGAAGTCCATGGCACATATAGAACGTTCTATGGTCTCTGAGCACCTTGCTCTGCGATGTGTGGTCCTTGTCTCTAGAGGGTGTTCTTTTTGTGGGGGGAAAGGATGACAATGCCAGTGTCACTACCCTCACCTGATGACCTGAAAAAAACTAGAGCTGGGTGGGGCTTGGAAAGGGCAGCAAGTCTCAGATGGACACAGCTGGTGAGGGGCCTATGAAACCATTGTCTTCCAAGTGATCTCACCAGCCCCTTGGCTCCCTGCCAAAGCTAAAGTCACTTAAGACAGATAAAACAGTAGTGGAATGTCCCATGAGGAGTACAGTCAGATCAGCTTGAAACGTTGAGCATTTTCCCACATCTGGGCAGCTGAGGGAAGCTCTGGGAGTACTGGACTGACCCAACTATCCCCCCCCCCCCTCCTAGAGTTCCCTAGGGTAACAAAGTCTCCCAGGAATGTCTCAGGATTGTTGTCTCAGCTGTGCCTCTAGGTGCCACTAGAGGGCGCTGCCTCTGGAGAGGTGAACACAGAGACCCAAGCCTGTGCTATGCAGGCACAGGGCAGAGGCCTTGGACAAGCACACTGCTTCCTACCCTGTCTGGGCCAGCCTGTGCTAGGCAGAACAGGGCAGATGAAAATGAAAAGGGAAGAGACTGAGGAAATGAAGACAAAAGATAGGAAGAGAACGAGAATGGAAGAAACTCCCATGACAGGTGTCTCTAACTCTGCTTACCACAGGGACCACAGGAAGCCGGTAAGACCATTTCCCGCTGCCCTGACTGAGTCTCTCTCATGGCTGCCAAACATGGCCCCAAGGCCCCCATAATCATCAGATCCCTGAGAGTCTCTTCTCTTGGTTAAGAAACTCAGGAAGGCAAAGGTGCGCTCAGGAGCTGGACCCGGCAATGCACGTGCTATGCAGGGTGGAAACCCCTTCCCTAAGGAAGACCCAGACTGTGATGCCCTGGCTGGTCCCCTCAGCCTGCCCAATTCTACCCTGTCACCTGGGGCTGCTTCAGAGGTGGATGGAGGGGCTCTGAGCCTCTGCCATGCTAGGCCAATATAGTTCACATTTCAGTATAAGCCAAGGATGCTGGTGTCATCTGCTGTAACATGGCTCTGAGTTTTGGGTTTTTTTCCCTCCAGGCTGAGCTTTCTCAATTGCTGTGAGCTTGTGGTCACTGGTGTGGACACAGTATGTGTATGACAGAGGGGAGCTGTGCTGGGGGGAGCACTCGGCACACACTGTACTCTCTGCTCTGACACCCTAAGGCCTTTTCATTTCAAGGACCAAGGAATCAAGGCACTGGAAAGGACATAAAGCCCCTGCACAACTCAGCTTCCCTTAGCCCTGCTAAAGAGTAGCCATTCAGAGTACCAGGCTAAACCTGGAGTTCTCAGCCTCAGAAGGCAGAATTCAGCCTGTGTTTTCTGGGGCAGCCTGAATTGAGGAGCAGGGATGGTCTTGTCTCTCACGGAAGGCCCTGCCCCGCTACCCAGCTTCTTCTTACCCAACATGCCAATGTGGCTGTGGCCTCTTGCCATCCTCGCCAGTGCCACCGAGCCTGTTGAGTGAGGGGGAGCGGCTGCGGGGCCCAGGGGTGTAGCTTCCAAGGCTCTTGGGGGCTCCATCAGGTTTGCTGGGTGTCTGCTGCAGCAGCTGAGGAGAGAGGCTTCGGTGGGAGGTGGCGGCAGAGCAGACAGCCCACTCAGGTGCACCAGCATGGAGGTTGTTGTCACTGTTGGAACGCAGAAGAACTCTGGGGGCAGCCAATGTGTTGGGGGGCCGCCGCCTGCGGTTGGAATAAGCTGGGGCCTCTCGGAAGGGCACTGGGTTGGGGGGGGGAGAAAAAGAGAGAGGCAGGTGAGTAATGCCCGGAAGACAGGATACAGGGAGGCCCAGGTCTGTATGCATCCAAGCCCTGGGCAAGCTCAGGGATGGGCCCCGAAGGCTTGGTGCAGGAACTGTTGCCGGGCTCCCGAAGGCCTGACATGAGCCCCATGTCACCCCAACATGAGCGCAGAGGAACACCGAGACGAATAAGGTCTCCAGCACATGGAAGCTCAAACCAGGACCTCGATGGAAGGGACTCAGGGTCTGACCTTCCATCGGGCCAGCCTATGCCTTCAGCAGGAAGACACGGCCATGACACATATAAGGATGGGCTTCCCCTTGACACCAAGCAATAGAACACGGCATTGCTCAGGAGCATGCCCTAAAAATCTGAATTTGACCTCTGTGGGCAGAGCTGTGTGCCCAAAATTCATACACTAGGCTGTAACCCAGGACCTCAGGATGCGACCACATGTGAGGAGAGGTGACTGCACTAAAATGGGTCACTCGGATGACCTCATGTGACAGCGGTAATCAGGATCCAGAGATTATGACTGAGACACAGACAAGATGGCCTTAGGATAGAGAAGACATCACCTGTAAGCCACACAGGCCTCAGAGAACCAGTCCTGTGTCATTTTAATCCTGGACACTCAACATCCAGGATTGAGAATACTGGGCACTTCATCTTATGTACTACCCGGGCCTACAGCCTTGATCGCAGTATTCCCAGCTAGGGAAGCCAGCCACCTTTGCCCTCCCCAGTCTCTTAGGTAAAGGAGCTCACAACACCCCAGAATCTTCCCTTTCTGCTCCTAGCAAGTGGGACCTAGCATCACGTGGTAGCAGCAGGTGGCCCTGCTTCACTGGGTGTCTCATAGAAAAGTCTAGGCAGAGCTGGGTCCTCACACTCCTGATCTCAACATACCTGGGGATCAGATAAGGCAAACCTGGGCACCCCAAGGAATGGCGTTCACACAACAGCTACCCTTGGCATTTGGCTGCTTGGCCAGTAACAGAAATCAGTCTCTTCATTACAGCCTCTCAGAAGCTCCCCTCCTCCAGGCTGCAGGGACCCTAGACACCCTCAGCTTGATGGCCAGAGACACTGTACCCCACCCCCCACAACCCCTTGATTGATACCCAGTGATGTCTTGCTACAGGATACATCCTTAAAACCTGTGCTGCCCAAGGCTAGAGCTCTAGTCTACAAACTGGACCCTGGGAAGCTAGAGAAAACCAGCACTTCCAAGAGGAACTGACCTGGGTAAGGGCCCTGACATCAAAGGAGAAGCAGAACACCACAGTTTAGGACAGCCTATGGCAACAGCTGCCCAAGGTCAGGGGTTAGAGGTGAGCACCTTACAGAGAGCTAAGAGTCCTTCTCCATCACTGAGTCCATGCCTTTCTAGTTGTCTGGACAGCAGGAGGATGAGGACATGAGTGGCATTAGAAATACGTGGCTCCAGCACAGTTCATGGGAACAGGATGGCCTTGGAAGATCTTATGGGGTCATAGGTGGCCCAGCACAGCTCACAGGGGCAGAGGTGACTCAAGTCCAGTGAACAGGGACAGAGGTGGCCCTGAAGGAACTCATGGAGACAGAGGTGTAACTGCAGGAACACCCAGGGACAGAGTTTGCTCAGAACTGCTCATGGGGATAGGGTGGCCTTGGCAGACCTTCTAGGGATAGAGGTAGCCCCAACATAGTTCACAGGGATGGGTCATCTGCGACCTGGGACACTTCTCCTCTTTCCTAGGAATCAGACCTAGGTGCCAAGCTGGGAAGCCACGCAGCAGAGGAAAGGCTGCTGGGCTCAGGACTCATGTGATGTACGGAGGGAGTCCTCGTTTCTCCAGTGGGCAGCAGCACGTCTCGTGCACCCTGCTTTCTCTGCAAGCTTTTGATGGGGGCAGATGCTCATCTCACCTCCTGGCTATGTGCTATCTCACTCTCAGTTTCTCCAGCACGTGACTCACAGGGGCTGGCCAGGGACAGAGCAGGGACAACCAAAGGCTGGTAGAGTCTTCTCTGGAGACAAGAGGCTGCGCTCTCAAAGACTTAGGCCCAGAGCCCCGGCAGTCCACCTCCAAAAGCACCACAGCCAGGTCAGGCCACCAAGTGTGTTAGGCTGGGCACAAAGCAAACCTGATGCTGATGACACTGCCCAGAGCAGGACCTTGTGACGTATCAGAGTATTCGCCATGGAGCCTATAACTGTAACTAGCAGAGGAGCCTGTGGTGAACTTGGGACTTATAGAGGTGGGGATTTAAAAGGCCTTATAAAGGACAGGTGACCCCATAATCTCAGCCTCATCTGCCTCTCACTGAGATCAAAGCCTGGAGGAGTCTCTTGATATGAAAGCCAAAAGGCCAGCAGACGTGGAGAGGATAAATGGTCCCTGCACCTTGGTGCTTCTGGGAATATCCTTGGGCGAGGCATGTGGAGGGTACCAAACAGCTCCCAAGACATGTTGGCACCCTGCAACTATGCATCTGTAGAGTCACTCATCTCTAACAGACTGTGTCTCTGGCTGTGTAACTAGTTAAGTATTAATGCCCTTAATGGCAAAGTGAGGAGATGTGGGGGGACTCAACACCTGCCCATGGCAAAGATAAACTCTGTAGGAAAGAAAAGTCCAGAGAAATATAGAATCGACACAGCATTACTCAACACCCTAACTCATGGCTGCAATTCACGCTTTCCATGGGTTATAAAAATCAAAGTCCCACATGGTCAACTTTGGTAAGCCTCATAAGAAAGAGGTCTATTTATTCTACACCCATTTTGAAGAGCCAGGGTCTACAGAAGGAAGGGGGGAGCAGGATGTCCTCATGCTGGCGAGGGCATACAGACAGGGCCATAGAATAAAACAGCTGGGACATTTTTATACACATTTCACCCCAAAGACCAGGGAAGTGAGTCAAATGGACCCACACAGGTAACATTAGAGTTCATGTTTTAATGAAAATCACCTTGCTTAATGACCAAGCCTCATATCAAATTAGTTTCAAGGCTGCTGAAATATCTCTGGTGTTTAGTTCACAGTAAGCTTGGGTAGAAAGCAAGCTTCCTAATTTCCTTAAAGTCACCTCTTTGGGAAACCTGGTTTCATCAGAAAGTGAAGCAAGCTTGCTGTCTGACAAAACTCTCTGACTGGGACCATACACGCAAATAATGTTTTTTTTTTTCATGGAAAGTGTTAAAAATAACTCTTTTCCTGTCTGAAAATGATTAATATGCCACCCAACGGTTTCCTTCTCCCAGGCAATCTGCAAGCTCTTAGGTGGGTGGATATTTTCTTAGCTGTCTTACATGCATTTATTTATACAGTTTTTTTCTTCCCTACAATAAAAAAATCATACAAGGTATGATAGAGAGGAATTCTTCATGCACCCCATGGTTTCACAACCCAGGGACAGCCAGGCAGAACTGGCAAGTGGTACTAGAAGAGGATGCCATGGGTGCATCAGCCATGTGCCCTGACTCTCCTTAGCAGGTGCTCACAGCCTCCAGGTGACTGGAAGATGAAAACCAAAACTTCTTTTATTTTCCCTAGGACCTAGTTTCCCAATGTGTCCTCTGGCACAGGCTCTCCAAATGAGATGTTCTGGAATGTAGTTCTTCCAGAGGCTGGTGGCTCAGGAACACACTAAAATACAAAGGCACCTTCATCTGTGTTAATCTTCCAGACCTGACTAGCGCCAAACCGTATCACAAAGCTGGGGCAATTATTCCTTGAGCGATGAACTGCAACCAGCAATTTGAGGAGGCACCCAAGTCCCCACTCCCCCCAAGTAGCAGCCCACAGCTGCTCACTAGGCACCCCACGCTTCCTACGGCTTTCTCCTTACCTTCCTTCTTGGTGAAGGCATTTAACAAAGACTTCATTTTCCCTGTGACTTTGGCAGCGGTCCGCTCATTATATAACCCTCTCGGCGGGCAGGAAGGCTAGGCGCGCAGCCCGGCCCCTCGGAGCTGGCGCGGCTGGGACCCGGCGAGCAGTGGCGAGCGTCTGGGCGCTCTGCAGCCCCGAGCATCGCTGGGCATGCCAGACCCAGCGTGCTGGTGACAAAGCCCACCCCATATTCTGTCTGTCAGCTGTGAAGCAACTGTGCGCAGACTGAGGCTGCTCTCAGAGCCGGCTACCTCTGGCGGTGATCCTCATGTGAGCAGTGCCACTCTGCTGGGCGAGCAAGCAGGGCATTGGGGAGGCAGCACCATGCAGGGTTAACATGGAGCAGGCGACTGCGCGCAAGCTGGCGGCCAGGAGACACCCGGAGGCATTTGTGAGCCCGGAGCCCCAGTTATCCAAGGAAACCCGGCTGCTGCCGGGCGCTCCGTGCGCCTGTGGCTAAATATAAAGTACTGTGCTTTTTCTATTTTTTTTTTTACATTTTTTTAAAGAAGAAGCCAAGTCTATTTGTCAGCTAGCAGATGTGGTAAGAAAGTCAAGGGGGAAATATCTACGTTTCAGACAAGTCACCAGAAGATTCCTGACACCTGGGTAGGCACGGCAGGATTCAGGAATTCTGACAGTGACCTATTTCCCTTTGAAAGAATCAGACACAAGTGGCATTACTTCTCCAGCCCTCCCCATCTTGATAATGACCCTGAGAAAGCAGGACTCTGCCCACTGCTGCTTACATTTGCTGGGGGGCGGGGTTGGGAAATAATAAATGTCAAGGTAGTCAGAGGTAAAGCACCCCAACACAGGGTAGCTGGAAAACGTAGGTCCTTCAGAGCTGTTTCGCCACATGCCTCCAGCATCCACACCCCAACAGAAGTCTAAGAGAAGCAAAGGAAGATCTCCCCCAGTTGCAACCTTGAGAAAGTTCTGTCTGTATATAGCAAACCTTGAAGGGAGTGCTGCGGGTGGGGGTCTCACTGCTGTGCCCTGCAGTGGTGGGTCAGGGTATGATTTCCACACCAGAGTGAGGGAGCTTCCAGAGCAGAAGGGAGCGTGAGGGTCAGGCTCTGCACGGGGTACATCTGCCACTGGGGCACTAATTAAGTGTGCGCTTCTGTGGTTGCTAAGAGAACAGCTCCCCAAACCCAGGGGGCGGGTGTGGGGTGGGGGGGGGAGAGGAAAAGGAAGAGACAGGAAAAAGCAACTGGAACACTGAATTCAGTTCCATATGGTTGACACAGTTTATGTCAACAAAAATGGCGGTGTAAGGAAGAGGAAGCTGGCGTGCCCAAGCCGTGCCTAAGCACACTTGGGATCCCAGACACGCTCAGGATGGCCGGTGCTGTGCCAGGCATTTGCCTGTGAAGGGAGAGATGGCGCCTGATTCACTATGTGTGTCTGTGTGTGAGCTTCGTGTCGGCTGAGCATTTAAACATCGTCTCCATTGGGCCCACACGGTTCGTCAGCCATGTCAAAACCGCCCGGGTGACATCCTCCCCTGTAGTATCACAGAAGGTGGCATCAAAACGGTTCCTTGTGCTGGCTGAGAGACAGAGCGCTCACTGCTGCATCCCGCATTTGGCTTCTCTGGCCACTTAGACACTCTAAGCAAGGCTGAGGAGCTTCCAGGAGGACCTCTGCCCATGGCATCACCTACGAGGATGCATCTTTTAGGGACCAAGGATACCTTTCCTGGGTAGGAAGGCTTTAACATAGAGGTTTCTAGACTATCACAGAGGTCAGATTGGGATGGTGATGTCAGTGCCTACGAATACAGGAAGCCCCACTCCAGAGGCCAGGGACCCTACAAGTCATGCCTGCAACCACATGGGCTCAGGGGACTTGCCAAAGCTCTGGGAACTCTCTGGGACACCAGCAATGTTCCATCTGTTGGGGACCAATATATTCCAGAGAGCGTAAAGCTGCACTGGAGCCAAGTTTCCCTGGCACCCCTGTGGCCACTGTGTGGTGCAGAGAGTGCGTGCTCACAACTGGGATATAAAACTAGAGGCCAGGCTTGGTGCCACAGTCCCCCCAGCCCCGAAGATCCCACATCTGACATTGACCTTTGGTAGAGGTCGTGGGAGAAGGCCTCTTCCCAGTAGGGCTGTGCGACACCTCATACCTTTTCTGAACGAAGGAGGTGAAAAACCATGACAGAACCATCTTTTCCACACTGGGTCTCCAGCCTCAGGTATGTCATAAGACTGAGTGTCAAGCAGGTCCCTGTCCCATCTTCCCTACAGCAGAGCCTCAAACTCCCAAACTCCAGCAAGGCAGCAGTGTCACATGGCCCAGACACAAAGTCCCCAGCTGCCATCACCAGCAGCCATACATGAGGTAGCTGCTCCTTTTAGGTGCACTTGTTCACAAGTAGAATCTGCTGTGGAAATGTGCAGAGCCCTGAGCTGTCCAAGGGGAAGAGCTGGGAATATTCCCAAGTAGAGTGTGTCTCCACTCAGCTCCCTCAGTGCCAGCCAGCCCCAACCCCGAATTCAACGCCCCATCAGGCTGTAGAGAGTGAGCTGTGCTGGCCAGGAGGGCAACAGGTGTGGGGCACAGATGGCATGTGTGGGTAGGGGAAACCGCCAGGCTATAGATAGAAGAAGATGAAGACAAAGGACCCCACAGTGTAATCCCACACCAGAGGATGCTGTCTTCAGACACCTTTAGACATTTTGTCGGCTTGTTTTGCTCTGTTCTGTTTGTTTCCTTTTTAAACACGTGTACAGTGCATGCAGGTCCTATTCATCCCACTGATCCACTCCACTTCCTCTTAGGCATCCAACTTCAGGTCCTTGTTAAAACTGACCGAGTGCAATTATTGCTGCCTGTGTCTGTGCAGTGGTATGGGGCCATCCACGGAAGCGTGGGCTACCTATCAGTGGCTGCACGCCTACCCCCTAAAACAGTTCTCACTCCCCCAGCAGCCATCCACTGCCAACACACCTTCATCTGGGAGCTCCTTCCCATCCATGCTGGAATTCTGGCTGGCCACTGTGAGTTCACGGGAGCTACGGCCATGCAATGTTGGCACAGCGCTCCACAAGGTTCCGCATATCCTCCACTTTTGCATGCTTTTGGCTTTTCCTTCCATGATGCCCTGAGCCTTCGTGGTGGAGGAGTATAGAGGGGTTGTGACAGAGGTCCCATGCAGGACGGGGATTTCATTGTCACTTATTCTCAGCATTGGCCAGTTATGAGTTTGCATTTGCCACTGTCCATGGCTAAAATAAGCTTCTTTGACAAGGCTGAGAGCAGCTCGGATTAGAGCTGGGGTGACTCTGTGGAGTGGATGTGGCAAGCGGGACTGTGAGCAGGTGGTCTGGGGTCTGTGTGAACACCTGCAATGATCTGAACAGTCAGAATACTGAATATTCAACCTGGGGTAGGCTCCGCTATGGAGAGGTGGGGGGTACCTCATGGTGTACCCTGAGTATTCCTGCTGGGGGAGGGAGGCCACTTCTGATACGACCCTCCTATTGTGCTGTTCTTGAATATCCCCAGCAACAAAGGGGGTTTCTATCTGCACGTGGTGATTCTTGATGTCAGGTGCAGGTCATGGCACCCCTACCAAGGAGATGTTAGCTCTGTACCCCACCCTCCACCAGTGAATCTCTCCTCCTGGCTTCAGACAACAAACAAACAAGGTTGTCTATTTTATCTCTCATCTTAGGATGCTACTGCAGCCTGCGGCCTCCCAGCATGCCTGGCTAACAACATCAGCTGTGTGGGCACACCGGTCCCCTGCAATTAGCCACATTCTGGTTTACACTACTGTGGCTCTCTGCTTACAAGCCTGACAAGAAACAGCAAGACCAGTCCCCCCTCTCCTAGTACAGACCTGTCCACTCCATTCCCTGCGGTCTTTCTCCCTCCTGACCATGGGGACTCAGGTCCCAAGTGCCAACACAAGCTTCTCTGGAAAGTTGGAATGCTGTCAACCGAGGCTGCAGACTCCTGGATTCCACGGGTACCATCTTTAAGAACATGAGAAACTACAGAGCAGGAAGTAAAATTTTAAATTAAGGGAGAGATAAATTTTTTAAAAAACTGTTTCTCTTCAAGACTGCTAGAGATCCTTTGCTTACAATGTTTTCTTATGACAGGGTCTGAGCTTTCTGGAATGTTCTGGGGGCATCCCTATCCTGGATTCCCTGAAAGCAGCCACAAAACTCTCTAGAGATTTACAGAAGTAGTGTAAGGTGCCAAGACACCCTACTTCAACATTATAGGTCTGAAGATGCCACAGTCCAAAGCCAAGCATACCAACTTCCTGTTTCTCTCTTCTGCTTCTAGTGACAGGGTCTTTCTACGAAGATCAGCCTGGACTGGGACTCACCATCCTCCTGCGTAAGCACCCTTACAGTCATAAACTTTTCATCCACCAACCTGATTTTATCCTGGGTGACGGGACAGGGGGAGTACCTGATGCCCAGATGGCAGAGGGTCCTAACTATGGAGTGGTCTCTCCAAACTCCAGCTCTGCAGGAAGGTGAGTACCATTGGTGTCTGGGTTCCAGGTGTACTTGGAAAAACAATCAGACTGTGTCCCTGGAATCAGTTTTAAGAAAGAGGGTGGCCCCTAAATGAGCCCCACATCACCAGTTCTCTCCACTCCCCAGCCTGTATAGCCAACAGCCTGCACCCCTAAACCCTCCCTGGCCACGGGACTTCCTCTCAGAGACTCACCAAGCTCTTCATTTCCATGTCTTTTGACAGCTGCCTGACAACAGGCTGAAAATAATTTTACTTCTTGTACAAAAAAAAAGGCTCTCTGTGCATCGGAACATTTTGAGGCTCTCAAGTCCTGGCAGGGAGGACGCGGCAGGTGCTACCAGCACGTGGTGAGAGTCGGAAGTGCTCACTGCTGCTGATGACAAGCGTGTCTCCCCTTGCTGTGGCCTCACTGGGGGTGGGGGATGGGAGTCACCGGGCAGTATGAGTCAAGGCACTGTCCTCTGCAGCTGTGGGCTAGCTGGTCAGGCACTCCCTCATCCCTCAGTTTCTCCACTGCCAGAACTAGAGGAATTTTGGCAAGTCTCAGCACTAGCTGTGGGGGTTACCTGAGTTCATGTTTTCAGGGCAAAGCAAAGTGTTCCCACACACAGCACTCTGAAGAAGAACCATCCAGTGGGGAGTGAGGCTCTGTGACCCCAGCAGTGTCTGTTTCTGTATAAAAGGATGTACCTGGAGCTACCTCATGAGAGGCGGCAAGAGTTCAAGCGTTTCTATTTGCAACCATGCTGTCAGTAACGGCTGAGTAATATGTGTCATTAGAACTCGTGTAATGGAATCCGGGGACATGGCTCGGTTCACATAGCCTTTGCTTGGCATGCACAAAGCCCTGGGTTCAATCCCCAGCACAGCAGGAACCAGGCATGGTTGATAGGATTTACACCTGCAAGGCCAGCACTCAGAGGATGAAGGCAGATGGGCCATATGTTAAGGTCATCTTCAACTGTACAGCAAGTCTGAGGCCAAACTGGGCCTCAGGACACCCTGCTTCCAAGCAACAACAAGAAGACCCCAGCCAAATCAAACTACGGGTCATCAGGTGGAAAGATGGTAGGCAATCTCTTCCCCCACACTGAAAGACATACAGCCTCCTTAGCATGGCCAAATGTTGCTTTTATCCTTCAAGACACCTCCCTGGTTGACCCTGTCATTGGAGACACTGTCCCTCAGGATTCCTGGTGCATCAGTCAGCCCTTTGGGCTGCCAGGAGTGTTTCCTCTTCCCTTGAAAGCAGGGAGGTGGGAATTCCCAACATGCTGGCAACTGAATGAATGAGGGAAGAGTCCAGTGGCCACCCAGTGGGTTCCAGGCACAGCAGGCTGGTACGTCTCCATCCCTATGTAAGTGGCATGAAGCAATAGTCAGCCCATTGCTCTGCCCCACTCCGTCCCAGGGCTTAGGCTGAGGCATGCCCACATCGACACACTAAACAGTTGCCTGGGGACCTGGGAAAGCCTGTGCAAGAGGACTCTGAGGATGCCCCTGTCTTTGTCATTTGAACAGGAGCACCAGAACTCAGTTCCCAGAATCCTCATGGTGTCTGTAGAGTTTCCTGTGCCCTTACATTGCTCGTTGAGAGAAAGTCCACAGCCAGTCCTTAGCTTCTAATGCCGCTTGGATGCACCCATCTGATTCGCAGAGTGAAGAGTGTTCTGACATAGGGAGCACCATAGCAGACACAGGAACAGAACCAGGCTCCACGTGGAGTCTACTTGGTGCCACTAACTGTCTGCCACCTCTGGTGACTGCAGGGTAGATGTTGCACCAAGCAGCTCACAGGTGGCTGGACCTCAAACTGGAAGCAGGGTCCTGGGTCTGTCCCCCAGCTAACCACCATATCCTTTCCAGCCTCCCCTCTCCTGCCTCCTTGGCTATAGCGCCCTCTTGCTGGCGCTGGCTGAGGAAGCTCAGGAATTTGAGTCCCAAGCTAGGCTGTCCTCAAGGCCCCTGGCCACTAGAGGGAAAACTGGTCCAGGGACACTGAGTACATCTATCATATCTGGAGCAGGACTTCCTGAGTTCAAATGTCACCAAAGAACTATATTAGCCACCAAAAAAGTCTTTGAGCCCCAGAACTCTGCACCAGCAAATGTGCTTTAGGGGGCTATGCAGAGGTGGTGGTGGGGATTTGCTGAGCACAGAGCTTGCACATTATACAGAGGAGCTGTCACATGATCACAGATGAAGCTGGACATGGCTGTTCATCACTAAGATTATTGTGAAACCGTACTGGGAACAGGCCTCAGGTGTGCTAGGGGCAGGTTTCAAGGCCTCTGGGTCTCCCTAGAAAGCGGAATGACTGTATATGTAAATGGCAGGGGCACTCGCCCAGAACAGGATGATGCTCCCTTCGTCACTGTACATAACTTCACATCAGACACCCCAGGAACCCTTGCCAGAGAGGAGAGTTGCCTCAGTGTCTGAGGACACACTGAGGGTGGGTACTGAGGACATATTGGCTATGTTCATGAGGCACCATGCTTCTCTTCAGCTCTGGCCTAAGATCTCAAGGCACAAAGCTCCCACCCCACCCCACCCCATGTGGTGTCATCCTAGTGGAAGAGAAGAAAATGGGAGATTCTAGAAGCATCTAATCAAACTTCCCAGGCTCTGGATCACAGCATACCTTGATGCCCTGAGGCAATCTATTTTCCCACCCAAGCCTTCTGAGGTTCTACTCCAGGGGCTCCGATTTCAGGGGAGGAGGGCAAGGTAGAGAGAGAGTACAGAGATTGCGGAGGCAAGGGAGTGCCTAAGCTGATTTCAGCACCAGCTGCCTAGTCTGACAGAAGTCCATGGGGGAGCTGAGAGGAAAAAGAGAAGCTCCAGAGGATCTCAGCGCCCCACCAGACCCCAACTCCACCAAATGTCAGAAAGGAAATTTACATGGTCTAGGACCCTTGGCTAATGGGATCTGAGTAGAGCAGGGAGGCAGAGGCAGATGCAACCGGGCAGGTAGAGACCAGAGCCCTATTCTAGCCCAGCCCCACCACACTCTAAGCAGCAGACCTCACTTCCTTCCCTAGTAACTTCAGATGACTGCAATTTAAATATTAGTAGGCAACGTATCCCTATCTCATGGTAATTGGTGAATGAGTCATACCCACATAAATAAGGCCAGATATTAAAAGGCGTCTCAGCAGCAACACGGGGTTAGCTTTGCACAAAAAAAAATGTGGGTGTCTGCGGTGTCTGCATCATGCCTGGCAGAAGCCACTGAGGGGCTAAACTCTGGGAAGGTGCATAGCAGCTCAGGTAGAGGAGTACAGCCAAGGAGAGGGTCTCAGAACTGACCTGGGTCTGGCTGGGTTTGGACAGGTAGGTGCCAAGGGGCTGAGTGGGAACTGGGGAAGAGCCTCTTGCCAGTAACCCAGCCTGCATTGGGCTATGTGTCCAGGACCACAGCCAGTGCTGAGGCACTGGAGGCCTGAGGTGGCCTGTCCAGAGAGAGGTAAGAGAGACTGAGATACATTTTGGAAGGATCCTAGGTGTCGAACGCTGCCCCATCAGCCAGGTCCACCTTGCCCTGCCTTCTCAGGATGCCTACTCTGCACTTGGCCTCTAAGGTTGGTGAAACTTACTTCCGGATCCCATTCTGAACTCAGACATCAACTCCACTTGTGCCCCTGGACTCAGCCTAGTCTTCTCCCACACAGGCCTGTCTCTCACCCCTGGAAGCCTCTGGTGGAGAGAAAGGCATGGGTCAGGTTTTGGCCTCTACCTAGAGCAGAAGACCCCATCTGTTCGGCTCCCCCAGAAGAGCTCTAGAGACCTGCCTTCCTGCAGGAACCCCTCCCCCAAGATGGAAGGACGCCCGAAGGTCCCCTGTAGACTTCAGAGAGACAAAGATAGCCGTCTGCAGGGAGTAAGGCAATTACCAGCAGCGCTGATTAGCAGAGCCAAGTCCGTACAGCCGCCCTCCTTCCCTGGCCTCCAGCCCTGATGGGTCCTTCTGTCCAGCTCCTAGGAATTCATGAAATTTGAGCCTAGAGCTAGCCAGTGGGCATCCTGGGTCAATGTGTGGCCCAAAGTGGGATGCCAAGATACAGTTTTCTCATCTGAAGATAAGAGAGCTTTAGCCTGCCTCATAAGTTCTCAGAGCGTCCTAAGGGACAGAATGCCTAGGAAGGGCTTTAAGACCCAGAGAGACCAGACTCACCCTTGGCCGCCATTTTGGAGATGGGGAATGGGCACTGAGCCCACCCAAACTATGTAGCTCAGCATCTTCCCATCACAAGCATGTGGCCTGAGCTGCCTGCCATCACCCTCCTTGGCTGGAAGCCTTATGAAATAACCCAGGGATTCCAGAGACTCAGGCAGGTATTCCTCTGCAGGTCCAACATATAATAAGGTGCTTGCATCCTGTCCATAGTGGGGCACACAGGCCCAGCTCTTAGCTATTAAGAAGAAGCAAGGCTTCCTGGCCACCATTTTCTGGTTGAACTCTCTGGGAGGGAAGACTCTGCCGATAGAGCTGCCTTACCCTACATGGCCACCTTCCTCCTCAAAGCTCTTCAGCACATCCTGGATAATAAAGCAGGGCTGAAGGATCCAGGGCTATGCTGGATGGATCCCAGTGGCTGCATGCGCACTGTGGCTCCCTGCATGGCAGCTGAGCCCATCTAGTATAACCAGAGCAACCTGGCCTCCATGCTGAGGCTAACAAATGCAGCTCCTGTGCTGAAGCCCAATGCTTCATGGGACAGCATCTGGAGATAGGGAGGGCTATTGGATTGGGTCAGGTGAGCCCACGAAGGGTTTGTGATGTGTTGTCTTCTAGGACGAGACACAAGAGAGGGTCTTTCCCTCTACTTCTGCGCTGAGTATTTTTCCAGCCTCTTCAACTGTCAGCTAAATAACTCCCTCCGCCCGTCTTTTTTTTTTTTTTTTTTTTTAATAAAGTTAACTTGCCCCTGGCATCTTGGTAATGACACAGATAAGGTACTTCAAAAATCATTTTACATTATGTGCTAGCCATTCAATATTTTTCCTCCATTGCATATATCAGAAATTGAAGCATCATCATCATTGTCGTCGTCATCATCATTACTACCATTATTGTTTGTTTGTTTTTTCTTTTTTAAGACAGGGTTTCTCTGTGTAGCCTTGGCTGTCCTAAACTCACTTTGTAGACCAGACTGGCCTTGAACTCAAGAGATCCACCTGCCTCTGTCTCCCCGAGTGCTGGGATTACAGGCGTGCGCCACTGCACCCTAAGAATTCACACTGCTTTCCTCAGCAAAGGGTCTCTCTTATTCACTACTTCACTATAGAACAGAGCCCAGCTCCCTTCAAAGATGCCTTTAATGTTCATCCAATAAATGAGTAGATGAAATGAAGGCTCTCCTCCACCTCACCCTGGGCTTTACTAGTAACAGAACCCCTCATTATACAAGATAACTGTTTCTAGAACTCTTCCCGCAATGAATACTCCTTCCTATACCCATGTCGTGGACCGTCTCAGTCGGGTATAGGTCCTTGGGATCAGGAGTGCTCAAAGCATCAGTGGGCAGAAGATAGGTAAAGTGACACTCAGACTCAAAATTCCCCTTATTTGGTCTGTTTGTCACTTCGCCTATCTTCTGCCTACCAAAGCTTCAAGACTCCCGACCCCAAAGATCTATACCCAACTGAGACGGTCTGCAGCACACCCGGGGCCTTGTGGAAGGTCTGGGGTGGAGGAGGGAGTTGCACAGTCATTCTCGTTCTAGGCAAACCCACTGATGTGATAGGAGCTTGCCAATGGGTGTAGATGCCTAACAGAGGCAACGTGAGGGAGGGAAGGCTTATCTGGGTTAAGGTGCAGTCCATCACGGCAAGGGAGGCATCGTGGCGGCAGGCAGCTGCTCATGTCCCACCCACAATCAGGAAGCAGAGAGAGATGAACACCGGTGCTCAGCGCACTGTCTCTTTCCTGTTCAGTCCTGGGCCCTGGCCATGTAGACTGAGTCTTCCTTCCTCAGTTGGGCATCTCTGAGTGAGCCCTCCCAATCATCCATGGGGGTGTCTGCTAGATGATTGTGTTCATATCAGTGATCAAGATTAATGGTCACACATGGCAAAATGGCCTCCTTCTTTTGCATCTGCTGACCTCCGATGCCACATTGGGCACTATGTATCTATCGGATGTGGCACAAACCATGTTGAGCACCCGCGACTCACCACTCGAATGTCCCACGTGCCTCAGTCCCTGAGAGGATACTTGCATACTGAGAGCAGTGCCATGCTCTGAGCATGGACTGGTAATCTACAACTTGTTAGACCCAGTCAGTCCTCCATGTTCAACACCTGCTGGGCAGGCTGAGGCCCATGGGATGGACACCTCATCAGGATTCCAAAGTGATACCAGAAGTGGCAGAGGTCACACGAACCAAGCTATCCTCCCAAGCCCTCAATGCAGGGTAAAATGCAGCCAGGGAAATGGAAAGGTCCCTCCTGCCAGTCCACATCTCCAATTACTGTCGGAGGAGGACAATATGACCTGTGCCCTCCACCTCTGTGACTTTCCATGCCGGGATATTCTCCCCACCTCATACCACTATGCCAGTGAGAAGAACCCTATGCCAGGGTTATCCCATTCAGACCCCATCAGAGTGACCTGGCCCAGATCCAGTCCCAATGCATCAGTGACTCCAGGACAACCTCTCTCTTAGCATGTGTTTTCAGAGTGCCCCTGGGTAGCATGCATCTTCCTTGTAACAGCTGCCTGTGGGATGCTTCTGCTTGGCTACAGGCTTTCCTCCTGAACTGTCCTCGGAGGGCTGGTGAGGGGTGTTTGTGGCTGAAGGGACAGCTTCTAGTAGTATCACATGGAGGACACCGTCACCTGGCCATTGGGATTGCTGGCTGCCTCTCTACTAGGCCTCCCAGCAGTGCTTCTCTCAGCTTTAAGGATGCCTTGGCTTCTTCCCTGAGCTGCATGGAGGAGACAGGTTCTATAAAACTCAAGTTGTATGCTCTTCAGCCCTAGGATCCTATTACCTGGCCGAGCAGGGGTGCTCATACCCCGCCAAGGAGTGTGAGCGAGCTCCTGACACAGCTCTACAAACCTACCACTGTGCCCAGTTCTTTCTGGTTCCTGAAGCCAGAGGGGACTTTACACAACATGTCACTTGAATCTCATTGACCTATGTAGATGCACAGGTCCAGAGGGAATAAGGACCTTGGTTCAAGAACATAGCTTATCCTTGTCACAAGACAAACCTGGATAGATACTCTGCAAGACCCCCATAGTTACTGCCTTGGTCTTGAGGTTCTAGACCATCTCTGGGGCTCTTCTAGGGGGTATTCCAGCCCTTGTTTGGGCCAGGGTTTTCACACAACAGTGGGTGTATCAGGAGCACACACAGATGTCTATCAACATGCCTGGCTTCCTACTATGTAATGTGTGCAGGCTCCTAGGCAAACCATAAGGAGTCTACCCAACAGCCTCTCTGTGCAATGGTTGGGACATTTCTTGGCTTAACATCCCACAGTGGTGGAACTGAGTCCAGTTCTATTGTGGGAAGCCACAGCAGGGAATCTGAAGTCAGCATTTTAATAATAAAGTCCAGCCCCAGTTCATGACAAGGGCTCACAGCACCACCCAGTGTGGATCCATGAGCATGTGGTCATGTGCCCTCCCTGCCTTCTGTCCCTGACTGTGCAAGCTGCTGATCAGTCCTCCCTGGGTGTCAGGGATTTCCTGATGCCAGTGGCATCTAATATTAACCTGACCACGAGTGCAGCCTTGGAATTTCGGATTTGCTTCAAGGTTAAATCAGTCATGGTGCCTCTTTAGTTTCCAAAAACCGGGTATTTGGAACCAGTAAGGTGAAGTTAATTTGAGTCTCAGAACCAGTTCCCAGTGTCCTCAAGAGCTTTTCATGTTCTGGGTGTCTGCATCTCAGTCTCATCTAGCCCAGGCTAGCCTCAAAGTCTCTGTATAGCTGGTTATGACCTTGGACTCCTGATATTCCTGCATCCACCTCCCAAGTGCATATACCACTACACCTGGCTTCTATTATGCTGGGTTGTAACCTAGGGCTTTGTGCATGCTGGGTAAGCAGTTTACCAACTGAGCTGTAGTCCCTGCCCCACCTTACAAGCTTTATCAACAGATACAGTGGTCCAAAGAGGAAGCTCTCTTTTCCACTAGCTGCTGCCTCTGGTCTCCCAAGGCCCCCGATAGAAAAAAAGTTGGATTTGTTTGTTGCAGTAAAATCCCCTCCATGGCTGTGCTCTTTCCTGGTGGTGTAGGAAACCTCATGCTAGGAGCAGAGGCCCTGAGAAGGCTGTTTACCCTCCTGCCTCTGTGGTTGGAGGCCAAGTTGCTCACAGTAGATGGTAGATAATGCTCCTCCTAGGAACAGTGATGAGGTGTACGCACGTGCCACTTCTAAGTAGCCTAAAGTAGATAGAAATAGAGGGGAAATGCTGGTCCTGGACTAAGCACTGAAGACAGAAGTTGGGCTTCTTCCTCATGAGTTATTTTGGGGTCATCAAGCCCATCTTGGGTAGATGCCCTTGTCACACTCTCCCCCATCTTGAAGACATAGGCCAGCATTTCTGCAACAGCACAGGGTCCCCAGGGGGTGCAAGCTCCCAAGGGGGGTAAGCCCACACACCTTGCCTGTCTGCAGCCAGCCCTACTGTTCTGACTGATGGGGCCTCCACCACATCGGTCCCGCTCCTTTATACCCTTGCTTTTACCAACACCCCCAAGGAGCGCTCCATTTTTTTATCTGGGTCAGCAGCACAATTCAGGAAGCGTACACTCCCTGCTTGCTGCTGCTATCTGATGTGGCCACACATTTGTCCCAGGAGGATGGGGGAGGGGAGGGAAGTGTCCTGCCCCTGAACTTGATCCTTCTGGTATTACCCAGGAGGTGGTTAAAATGCTGTGCCAGCTTCTGCACCTGACATGGCCCCATGTGGAGTGGGGGACAACTCTAGCACCTGCAAAGGGACAGACCTTGAAGTCTGTCTTTCCTTCCCTCACAGCCAAGAGCTTTTGGCCCCATGCCACAGCTCTGTGCTGTCCCGTGTGGCATTACATAATGTCCCTGGAGGCCTCTCGCTGTCCTTTTCAGGCCAGGTTCTTCAGAGCTGGGTGAGATGCAATTGGACTCTCTGCTTGATCAGTAGCATGGCCTGGACATCTTTGTGCCTGTGGCGCTTGCTTCTCTGAGCCTTTTTCTTTTCTCAGAAGGAAGCCGCAGGCTAAAGGGCCTGCATGTGCCTATGGTTAGGGCAAATCGCTCTCCGGGAAGAATTAATTAGCCACTAAGAGTAAATTTTCCTTTAAAAATAAGATATCCCAGAAAGACATATGCATCCTTCTTTTTACCTGTCAGAACATGGAAACTACGGACCCCAAGGCAGTGGAACTGCCCCAGGGAATCTCATGCTGGCAGGGGGTGGGGGTGGGGGTAGGGTGGAGGAGGCTGAAACCTGGGGCAGCCAGGGGGGAGCTTGTCTCCCAGAGACCTCACAGAGTTCTGAGAACTTGTCAGACCATCTCACAAGAGACACTGAGCTGAGACAGTGATGGGTCAGTGACGGGCAGGACCACACTTTGACCAGGACTGCTTAGCGATGCACCCCTCCTGCCCTCTGCTTAAGCCTGAGCCTCATGTCCAGATGCTGAAGACAGACTTGGGAGTCACAGGACCTCTCTGTCCCTCTTCCCAGTGTGGCTGCATCAAATGGCTCTCCTTTGGCTCTTTTTCACTATTAGTTGTCTCTTTAATTGGCCTATTGAGGATGAGTTATCAAGCCTGGCCTGTTAAGACCGTTAGCAAGAGCCCAGGTTCCAACCCTAACAGCTCCAGTAGCCCTGCCAAAGCCAGAGGTCATCCTTCCAGCAGAAGACTACCATCAGCCTGGTGATAACAGGCTGGAGTTCCACTACCCTCCTCCTGGAACTTGCCCAGGTGGGCAGCAAGCACCAGATTAGAAGGTGCTGTCTATTGGCTGGCTGCTGGCTCTGGTCCTCTTGGGTGACCTGAAGAGAACTGTGATGGGGTTTTGGTGGACGGTGTTGTCTTGGCAACCGTGGACCAGGGTGGGATCCAGTAAGAGCCTACCATTTGTAGAGTCTGTTCCCAGAGGCCCAGGCCAGGACAGCAGGTTAACAGAGTGGGGCTGATGAGGTCGGATCCCATACAGAATAGGATTTGTGTGCTGGGTAACAAAGAGGGGCCCTGCGAAATTAAGAATCACAAGCAGGCCCTTAGTGAATGAATAAACATCTCCCATAATTACAGAGCTGGCAACCAGGAGGAGCAGAACAAAGGCGGAGAGATGAGCATTCCAGCTGCTTGCTGCAGGGCTGAAAATAGATACCCACTGGAAAAGACTGGACGCCACAGGGCGGAGTTGTCGTCTGTGAGCTCCCTGCAGCCAGACAGCATCACGAGCACAGGGCAGGAGGGCCACTGAGGAGGGGACACCTCACCTCAAAAGACATTTGGATAGTCTACACACACCCTGGAAAAGCCTGTGGCAGAGGGTGTTCCCCAAGGATGCCAGACACAGAATGACTGGGACTGAGACCAGTACCAGGGCCTTTGCCATTGGGAGGTAGAGCAGGGCAGCAAGGTAGAGACTGCAACACAGCTGACAGAGCCACTGGGCACAAAGGTGGCAGAGAAGATGGCAGGGGCTCTTAGAGGAGGCAGAAAGCAAAGGCTCCATCCTTCCCGGGTACTCTGTGGGGAGGGGCCTCTGAAACACCAACATCTCAGGTTATTAATCTGCGGGTTAATAGTGAAAATGTTGGCCACATGTTCTGGCCAACGTAGACCAGCTATTTATAGACCACTTGTTCTGGGATCATCACATGTCCCGTGCTGGCCTATCTAATGGCTACATCAATACAACAAGCGAGAGCATGATGCTGTGCCATAACTTTAGGGGGTGATCTTAGCTTACAGAGGCTAAACAGCCTGGGCCGAGACCCATAACTTTAAAGACTGCTCTTGGGTGACACACATTATCCTCCCAACCATCTGTGAGATTGTCGGAGTGGGACCCACACTTGGAGGGTGTTTGTTACACACCCAAAACAGGAGACTCCTAAGGACTGGCTCGGCCTTGCCCACATAACACTGACCAAGAATCTACCACTGGCATGGAGTACACCTCTGCCCAACTGGGTAGACATACCTCTCCCCAGAACTTCATAGCTTTTCTTGGGATCCCCACATAACCTCACCAGCCTTCTCTGGGCTCTTTTCTGCCATGTGCCCTTCAGTTTGGTATAGGTCTATAAGGCCCCTGGAGAGACCGGTGCTCAGGGCCTCAGCCTGCATCAAGGCCAGTTGTCCTTCTAACCAATCTAAGAACAGTCCTGTTGATGCCTGCCAGTAGATGCTGATGAAACTCTGAGGAAGGGCACCCCAAATGTGGCCTTGCTGAACAGGGTGGTAGAAGGTTTGACGGCAGCAGGGCCTGCGCTGTGTTTTTTGAGCTAGCAAGAAATGCTGGGAAGCACAGCTGTCAATCCTCGAATCTGCTGTCAGTGTTAAAAATAGCGGGGGGCGGGGGGGTGGGGTGAACGACTGTGCCAGGCTGCTAGGCTGCCTGTGAGGAGCCCCACTCACACCAGCATTTTTAATTAATTTTCAATTGCTCTGCAAAGGGGACAGCACTGAGAACCTGCCAGTGTGCTCCCTCGAGCTCAGCAGCGGCCCCTACCAGACGCCTCCTCTGTGCGTCCCCAGCCCCCAGCTGCAACCTCCAATTAAATCAGCTCACAGCTCCAATTCACAAGCCACATCAACGCTTCAGTCACCCATGGGCTTCAGAGGAGCACTGCCTGGGTCATCTTGAAATCTGGCCTCCAGGAGGGGCCCGGGCCCAGGACAGGCTCAGGGGCTGCCCTTAGTACAGAGACCCAGGTTGGAGGGAGATGACCCTGGAGGGTGCAGTTTGGAGTTCTAGCCAAGCGGGCCAGGTATGACTTTTTTGTTGTTGTTGTTGTTTTTTAGTCATGCTAAGAGATGGGGCTGAGCAGGAAGGGTGGGTCTATGTATATCGCCAGAGGACAAGAGTTTGAAGCCCACTCGTCTTCATTTTGGAGCTAAGGAGACAGGAGGAGGAGGAGGAGGAGGAGGAGGAGGAGGAGGAGGAGGAGGAGGAGGAGGTTCTCTTGGGACAATGTAGTCTTGGTGACAGCAATATCCTTCCCGCTTCCTAAAAAAAGGCAGGCAGAAGCCTGGATCTTCATGTGAAATCTCTCGATTTTTAAATACTAGTAAATCATTTCCTCTCCCCCCCCCCTTCTGAAATCCAAATGTGCCTTACTTATCATTTAAGATCTGTCCACAAGCCACCAGGAGCTGGAGCTGGGTGTCTGAAAGGCGGGCATCTTCAGGGCTTGTTCTCTCTCTGATGCGCCCAGAGGAGACAAATTGGTATCCCTGTCTATCAAGCAACTCCCTGTCAAGCTCAGCGTCCCAAGGCAGCCCATAGGTAGCCTTAGTGAAGTTTCTCAGAGTTAGATCCATGGGAGTCTGGACACCCTGGAGGCATGGTGCAATATGGGTTCACAGGCCAAACAGGTGGCTGTTTCTTTCTTTCTTTTTTTTTTTTCTTTGAAGTATTTTTTTTTTAATTAATTTATTCTTGTTACATCTCTATGGTTATCCCATCCCTTGTATCCTCCCATTCTCCCCTCCCTCCCATTTTCCCTTATTCCCCTCCCCTATGACTGTTCCTCAGAGGGATTACCTCCCTCTGTATACTCAGAGGAAGGACAGCAGGTCACTGAGAAGAGACTTGATACCCTATGAGCAGGTGGCTGTTTCTTATGGGACTTACGGGGACTTCAAGTATTTCCAAGCACACCGTGATGCACTTAGAAACTCTGGAACAGAGTGGGCAGCACTGACCGCCCAACCTGTGTCACTCAGAGTAGCTGTGAAGCTCACTAGACTATAGAATGTCAAAAGCAAGTATGTGAGGGCTGGAGAGATGGCTCAGCGGTTAAGAGCACTGGCTGCTCTTCCTGAAGTCCTGAATTCAATTCCCAGCAACCATATGGTGGCTCACAACCATCTATAATGGGGTCTGATGCCCTCTTCTGGCATGCAGATATATAGGGAGACAGAATACTCATATACATAAATAAATAAATAAATCTTTTTTGTTTTAGGAGCAAGTTGGTCTGAACCTAACTTAAGGGTCTCAGTCAGAGGTGCATGTACCCCAATCATGAGTGATGTACCATCTATGAATGGCAGTTGGCACACACTCAAACGCAGAGCCTGGGACATAAGCTGACCCTAGGTTACTTGCACCTGGTTGGCTGTTGACCTGCAAAGGACTCTGGGAGAGCAGTCCAGTGAGCCACAGAGACAGGGACTCGGGCTTCTGTCCAGCAGCCATACACAGGGTTCTTAGGAGAGACTTGGCATTACCTAGGAAGGAGTTGGTGGCCTCTCAAGGACCTGGCCTGAGCCTTGACAATGCCAACCCTGGAGCATACAGTGTGCTTTCATCAAGGACTAACATCCCAAGTGGAGGAAAAGGTGAAAGGAGATGAAGGTTCAAATCCACTGTGGATACTCCCTCCACCAGCCATGGATATCCCATCTCAGGGTGCTCAAGGGGGCTAGACATGGACACAGAAGTCCATTCCTCCAGGCCAGGGGCAGGTGGAAACAAGCCAGAAGAGAGGAACCTGAAGGATAGTCGATCCTGGATTCCGGCCTCAGTTTCCCCCTCTATCAAACTGGAACCCAGAGCTTCTCATGTCTGAACTTCATTTGCCCACCAGAGCCAGCTTTCAGCACCAGAGCTCTCTCCGTTAGTGGAGGGAGTCATCCTTCCCTCTGGTCCTTTGGCTACTTGGGGCTGAAGACTTATGTCAAAAGGCTTGGCCAAAAGGTACTGCACTGGTGTCCCATAGGGCCAGGACTGCCTGAATTGGGACTCCCCACTTTGGCTACCCCTGTGCAGCAGGTCTGCACTCTAGGAAGCTGGGTTTCAGTGGTACTGGGCTGTCCTCAAGGTCCATGACAACTGAGTGGTAAAGAGGAGTCACCTCACAGGGTCTTGGATCTCCATGTTGTCAGCAAGAGCAGCTGAAAGTCCCTGGTCCATTGGAGCACCTAAGGAGGCACTGGAGAGCCTCCCACCCTGCCCTGGGGAAGCAGAGCCCTGAGGCCCGTGGGTGGTGGGGGCGGGGGGGTGGGGGGTTCTATGCCTACACTGTGGTGCTGGGGTGTATGAGGAGTGTGTCAGAAACAGCTGCAGAGAAAAAAAACACAAGCTGGAAAACACAGCTGAAGGGACTAAGCCAAGGGTCTGGTCCACCCATGGGTCCCAGTTCAAGGCATAATGTTCAAGGTCCTGAGGAGATGAGATTGGAGCCCTGAGCACTCCTCCAAATACCCCAAGGACCAACGAGTCTCCGAGGGTCCAAACGGCTGCACATCTTTGCCAGTTTCCTGTGAGGTAGTAAAAGGAGGCAGAGACCTAGGGTGATATGAGTCACCGGTCCTGCAGCAGCACTCCTGTTTCTCACAGTAGAAAGTTCTGGGCTATCTCCTACAGCGTCTCAAGTGGCATGTGTGGGCTGTAGTCTGCAGCCTATGGCTGAGCCCTGACAACTGCTTCCTTCCCTCATTATGAGCAGGAGGTAAAGTCATGGTGGAGTGGTCTTTGAAGGGCCCGTCTTAAGCAATGGCCACAGGCTGTGGTTCCCAACAGCAAGAAAGTACGGTGTCAAGACTACGAACTATAAGCCAGGCACAGTGGTGCACGCCTGTAATCCCAGCATTCGGGGAGGCAGAGGCAGGCGGATCACTGTGAATTCAAGGCTAACCTGTGCTACAAATCGAGTCCAGGACAGCCAAGGCTACACTGAAAAACCCTGTCTCAAAACAAAACAAAACAAAACAAAAATAAACAAACAAAACAAGAAGAGACTTGATACCCTATGAGCATATACAGGGGCAGGAGGTCCCCCTCAGTCACAGTCATAGGGGAGGGGAGTAAGGGGAAAATGGGAGGGAGGGAAGAATGGGAGGATATAAGAGAGGGGATAACCATTGAGATGTAATATGAATAAATTAATAAAATAAAATAAAATAAATACAAGGAGCTGCAAGCCAAGGTCATAGTGTGTCAGGGCTGAGTTCCTTGAACTCCAGAGCCCCCAGGTATCCTCAACAGTGACTCTGTCACCTTTAATTCTGACTCCATTTTCACATGGCTCCTCTGCATTGGGTTCTATGGTCCCCACACCCAAATCCACCCTCCTCCATTTCTCCATAAAAGCAGGGGCCATTTACTCAGGGCTCACCCTAATTCAATATGAACTCATTTTAGCTGAGCCCACAAAGCTGTTTCCAAATACTCCAACATGCTATTGGATGACTATGGGAAAAAGAGTGTTTGTGTCAATAGCTATCACTGCAGACAAGGCCTCTGTATGTATGCTGCTGAGGACAGGTGACTCGAGCTCCTGGGACGTGAGGGCCCGGCCTTGACCTCCTTGCCTGGACAAGCCCTGCATTTATCATGCAGAAGGCTATTCCACCCACAGGTTGCAGAAGCAGGCATAACTTGTCATTTGATGAAGGAGGTCTGGGCCCCAGCCTCATAGTACTCCTGGTGACCCAGTGATATGAGAGGACAGCCAATTGGCCGGCCACCAACAGGTGCCCTGGAGGCTCTGGCAGGCTCCGCAGCTACTCACGACTTCACCACAAGGGCTAATTAAAAGCAGCTCGCACTGCAGTACGTCCCCTAACCCCCAAACCCAATCTGGTTCCTCCTGGAAAAAACTGGCCCAGAATTCAGGAGTTAGTTTTGCTTCCATAGCCTTCCAGGTCAAAAAGGCTGTGGTGTTCTGGGGAAAAAAAAATGGCTGATGACCTCAGTCTGCCTGGGTCACAGAAGATGTGAAATACTCAGCTCTTCCCTTCCCAACTCTCCCCACCTCCTCCAGATGGAGGCCCCCTTAGCCAGCCATATATTCTTTATTCTTGACCTCCCAACACATCTGCTTCTACCCACATATCTACTTTAAGGTCCTTTAGCCTGCAACTGATACCAAAGCTGGCCCCGCCTATCTTCCCACGACTCTTCTCCGTGCACTGCTGCACCTGAGTCCCTCCACAAGCTATGGCCGCCGTTAGAAAGTTTGCGTTCCCTTTCTCAATATGGGGCAACTCAAGATCTACATACCAGGATGGTGGCAGTCACCAATAGGTTTTGAGGCATTTTTCAATCAGCCCTAGAACTGACCACTCCAGCCTCGTGACAACCCTGGGCCACCTCTCCAGTTCTCAAGGCTCATGGCTATGGCTCCTAGTCAGAAGCTGAAACTTAAACTCACACAGGACCCAGAGGTCACCTTTCCAGGATGCTGCAGACCTCATGAGGGGGTCCCTAGTGTGCTGCAGCAGTGTCAGCAGAATCATCTCACCCACACCTGCTCTTTCTCTGTGGCAGAGGTTCAGCTGGTCCCTTCACCTGGTGCCAATACACAGACCAGGATGGGACCAAACCTAGCACTCGTCTGCAACACAGGCAGCAAACCCAAGGCAGAGAAAAGTGACAGCTCAGCATGGTGGCAGACAAGCTTATAATCAACACAGAGGTCTCAGTGGTTGGAATGGCCTTAGAAATCACATCTCCAACATGTAGCTAAAATAAGTATGGAAAGGAAGTAAGATTCCTCAGGGGTGGGAAAATGGAGAGTGCAGGCCCTTGTGAGGACCAGCCTCTGCCCAGTGCAGCCCAGGGAGGGCTACATGTGAACAATCACACTCAAGTCCTTCCTGCTCCCAGCCTGGCAGTGGGCAGGGCAGGCAGATAAATTTCTGAGGACAGGGAGGCTTCCTCAAGTGGTGTGGGGTCTGGGCTCTGAGAAGCTCACAACAAAGATTTAAAGTAGCAAAGAGGGGAAAGGAAGGATGACTGGATACATGGATCAGACTGACAGGAAGCTAGCTAGCTGGGTGGGACAGGTACCTAGGTGAATGCTGATGAATGGAAAGATGGATATGTGAGTGGAGGGTGGAGGAATAGGTGGATGGCCAGTTATATAGATGGGTTAGTTGGCTTGCTGGATATATGGATTGGGTTAATGAATAGATGG
>OU015757.1:23736468-23749696 GCA_907169655.1 Acomys percivali | reverse complement strand
AAGAAGAAGAAGAAGAAGAAGAAGAAGAAGAAGAAGAAGAAGAAGAATTGCACACGACTGACCTCATGTCACAGCTTAGGCACACAGCACAGTACAGAGCACCCCTCTCATCACGTCAGGGCTGGTAGGAGATGAAAATCTCTGCTATGACCCGGTACCCCAAGAGATTATTAGAATACAGATGGCCAGCCTAGGAGAAAATCTCAAATCTCAACTCTGCTATCTATTGAAAGGCCTCTTGGGCTGGAGAGATGGCTCAGAGGTTAAGAGCACTGACTGTTCTTCCAGAGGTCCTGAGTTCAATTCCCAGCAAGCACATGGTGGCTCACAGCCATCTATAATATGATCTAATATCCTCTTCTGGCCTGCAGGTGTATATGTAGAGCATTGTATACATAATAAATAAATAAATAAATAAATAAATAAATTTTTTAAAAAAGAAAGGCGTCTGGACCCCACCATCAGAAAGTGAAACCATCCCAAGCTAAGCCACCATAAGTCAGCAACCATCTATACAATCACGTCACGGCATCTAGTATCTCCCAGCACCGGGCCAGGCACCACTAGACATCATGTGCTCATGCCCTCACTTCCAAGCACAGGTGTCCCCAGCACAGAGCCATCCATAGAGGACATCTCTCACATCGCGTCTCCACATGGAAAGATCAATTTTAGTAGTAGTCATGTAATAAGCATTATTTTCCTGGTTTGTGTATGTGTATTTAAACGTGTCATTATAAAAGCATAAATGTCAATGTTACAGGTCTTATCCAAACTCAGTAGGACAGGTTCCGCAGCGCCGGAATCGGTACTCAATGAACATTTCCTACCCTGCCATCTGCGTGGGCTGCTGGTTTACCTGGCACCCCAGGATGGCAGAGCTGAAGAAAGCAGGCCTGCTTCTCTCCACACAGCAGGAGCGTGGGAGAGTTGCCACAGGGTTACAGCACAGATCCCACCTGTATCAGGGCTACGGTGCAGATCCTACTAACTAAACATATATCAGAGCTACGGCTGAGACCACAGGCACCTGAGGCCCACATGTGGCTGACACTGGGTACCCGAGGTCCCTAGGAAGCATCAGCACATCGTGCTTAATGACAGGACACCTTTTATTGACAGGACGTCCCTCTCTATGCATTTGTGTGTGTATATATACATGTGTATGGACCAAATGTACATATAAAAGTCAGAGGACACCCTGAGGTGTCAAGCCTCACCTCCTGCCTTTAGAGGCAAGAGTTCTTGTTCACTGATGTGTACACCAGGCTGGCACATAAGCTCCCAGGGATTCTCCTGTCTCTACCTCCCTTCTCACCTTAGGAGCACTGCAATTACTGATATGCACTAGCACATCCGGCTTTAGGTGGATTTGGGTATGGGGGTGAGGAGTAGGGGTACGGGTAGAAATTCAGGCCCTTACACTTGTGTGGCAAGTACTTTATCCACTAAGCTGGGCTCCCTCCTCCCTGCCCACCACCAATCCCTGCCCACTACCAATCCCTGATGCTACCAGAAAATGCAGTAAACACAATTATCAGAGGCAAGAGATGGGGCCTGAACCCTGAGCTCTCCCAGAGGCCAGGTCTCATCTCCAGGAACTCACTGGGCTCCTAAGACAGGAGTTACCTATTCCTCAGACAGGTTGGCTGTGTCTGCTGACACTTGTCACCTGCCCTTCTCCTGCCTCATTCTGCCCTGTTCTTTGGCACAGTGCCCTCTTCTGTCTGGCAGGCTATAGGGTGGCCATGTGGCCTAGAACTAGCTGTTGAGCTAAAATGGAAGGAAGTCACTGTGATCTAGGCCTGGCCCTGGTCCAGCTTCACAGCCTTCTACCCTCCAGCCTTGCCATGTGCCCCTCTTTACTCTTCCAGGTCTAGCTGGGAATATGATTTTAAGTCACACATGCATGCCGGGTCCGTATGTAAAGGTCAGAGACAACTTTCGGGAGATGGTTCTACTTCCATCAAATTCAGGTCTTCAGGCTTAGCTGCAAACCCACGGAGCCACCTTGTCTGCCCTTGATTAGCATTTCTGACACACTCACCCCTCCTCTAGGCCTTTCTCAGATCTGAGAAGGAGAATAAAAGGAAATGGATGTTAGTGGCCACTGTGACTAGTTGGGATGGGATGGGTTAAGGTCCTTTCACCTGTCTGAGCAGTGGGGACCAGGCTCTCCCTGATTGAAGTCACTCACATTAACACGGAGGAAAGGATTTGTGTTCTGTGAACAGTCACCACTACAAAGAAAAGTGGGTCCTCCTCCCTGGCATGAGGTAACAACCTCCTCAGTGCATATTCCTTGAGAGCATCATGGGTGTTGGGTATCCATCTTGACTGGGAATGGTACAGGACATAGGATGATGGAGTCTGGGGTCTTGGAGCAGTCAGGCAAGCAGGGAGAGAGCTGATGGACACAGAGGCTTGGGGGAGCAGGGAAACCAAGCTGAGCCTCTGGCCCAGCAGCAGGAGAAAGCCCTGCTGGCTTAGACTGAAGGAGACATTAGGAAGGCCACCCCACCTATACCTCTCTAAAGCCACACGCAGTATTTCAGTCGGGTTTCAAGCTACACAGAAAAATAACAGCAGCTAGCATTTAGCCAGGATGTTGTTGGAGCTTCAGGGAGAATGGGATTAGTGGTCTGGACACAGAGTCATTCAGAAGTTAGGTCTCTGGAAGGGACTAGAACAGAGCCAGACCCCAGAGCTACGCCTTCCTTCTCATGTAACCTCAACTTCCCCCATGGGGGGAAGATGGGAGGAGAAGATGGGGGCAAGGATACAGTGGTTATGCATCAGCCAGCCCCACCCCACTTTTTGGAGCATTTGCTCTATCAATAAGACCATACTCTGGAAATCACAGAAAGCTGCCTTCCTAGCAGGAGTGCAGGGCCCTCCCAGGCCTGCATGGCACCCTCTAGCAGCCTGCCACTGTGTGGGATCTTGCTGATCTCACCACGTGACCATAGTGGCCTTGACCAGGGTAGTCTCAAGCAGGGGGGCAGCCTCTCCTTTGATGAACACTCCTCTGGCATTGCAGTTGGGTTCCTTCTGCTCTGTCAGAAGCAGCCTCCCAATTCTGGGCACTTCCCATAGCTAGAAGTGTTTATTTACCCCCACTGGCTGGTCAGGACCACAGAGAAACAAACCCGACAATGGCCATTTGCAGAAGGCTCCTGATTCATCTGTGCCCTCCCTGTTGCTCTAGCTGAGCTCTCTGCTCCCTTCCGACCACGAGACACTAGCTTCTCCCAAGACCATGACAGATATCCCGTGAGTCTGGTCTACAGAATCAAAAAATCCTTGGGGGTCTTTATCAGGCGCATTGGCATCTCTTGGACATCAAAGCCCATACAGCAATGGTCTCAGGGGATGACGGTATACTGAGGTGAGAGTCTCTCTCATGCCTGGTCTGGCTGCCTCAGAAGCTAAGACCCAGCAGAGCAGCAAACCCAAGCAGTGATTGCCCACCTCTACTTTCTTCTGATAATTCCTGCCACTTCACTGAGTCAGCTCCATGGAGGTGCATGCAAGGGGGAACGCTCCCTCCTCTTGCTACAGCCCCAGTGAAGTCTTGCTATTGCTGCTTATTAGAGCAGAATTAGAAACCTTCCCTCTGCTCTGTTTAATTCTGCCATTCGCCTCCTACCCAGCCCACAGCCCCTTCCACGTGCTTGAAATACCTGGACCGACATAAAGAGCCACCACAAGGAAGAGCTGCCAACCCCACTGCCACTGTGGAAATCCCTCTTGCATTTGGGCTCGGCTCTAACCCAGCGAGCATCTGATGTGCAGCTGTGAGGAGGGGTGTAAAGGAAGTGCTGACTTTCTCTGCTGAGGCCCAGAGAGAGCATGGCTGGTCCAAGATCTCCCAAACGATTGCAGATGAAATCTCACCCTCTCTGCTCATTGGCCTAATGCTTTTCCTTCAGCTCCACTAGGCAGCATCCCTTGTGGGTGTGGGGCTTTATGAAGGAAGGTCTTCAAGTCCTGGTGTTGAACATAGGCATGCCCTCGCTCGCTGAGGGCTGAGGGTCCTCACAGAGTGGCACAGTAAGCTCAACTGGGGCCAATCTGGGGATTGTGGTCACTTGCAGTACTGTAGTGGGACATGTTGCCAGGGAAGGCTTAGGTGGAAGGCCAGGGTGGAAGAGAGGATCTTGGTCCTAACCCATGCTTGGGAGGCTGGTGGCAGTTTGGAGTCAGGACTGGTGCCCCACCTGCCTGGCAATTATCCATCAAGCAGTTCTTCAGGGCAAAGCTCAGGAGCTGAGGGCAGTGAGTGTCCGGAGCGGCTCCCTGATACACAGCTAGCCCTGGGTTAAATGGGACACCTACTTGCAATGCAGCTATTTTTCAGTGCAAAGCCCAGGAGCAAAGGAGAGCAAACAACAGAACCTAACCCTGGTCTCATCTCGCCTAGGATAAACTGGATGCCTGATTTCTTCAAAACAAGCCACTCCATTGAAAGCGACCACCTCTAGTCGCTCTCGCTCCTGACTGGATCCTGTGTGACCAGCTGCTTTACCCCCTGTCCTCTGGACTTCCTCCATGTTGGACTGCACCCTTGAACTGTGAGTTGGAACAGCCCTTCCTTCCTTTGTCTGCTTCTTCTTATTTTTTGTTTTTTGTTTGTTTGTTTGTTTTTGTTTTTCTAGATAGGTCTCAGTGTTAGCCTTGGCTGTCCTAGACTCGCTTTGTAGACCGGGCTGGTCTCGAACTCACAACAATCCACCTGCCTCTGCCTCCCAAGTGCTGGGACTAAAGGCATGTGCCACCCTGCCCGGCCTCGTCTGCTTTTTGTCAGAGTATTTCATCACAGCAACAAGAAAAGAAGCTGAGACAGGGAGCAGGTTGGAGCTTCATATCAGCAGCTGGAAGGTCCCTGAAGACGGATTCCCTCGTGACCAGTGGGAGCTGAAGTTTCGGGGCTCCAATCACACCTCTGTCACCACGTGGGGCTACAATCTGCTGCCTACTAGGTGGCTCTTGTTGTGTCAGGTCCTTCTACACGAGATCAGAAGGAATGAGGAACTAAATGCAAACCTGAGAGAGATCCCGGTGACAACCACCAGTCTGCCCCAAATGTCATCTCCACAGCTTTCACCATGGTTGCTGGGGTGGGGCGCATCTTACAGCCATGGCTCCTCTCCAGGTGCCCTGTGAGCTTAGTGGAGACTCTCAGACTAGCTCATCTTCTGAGCATCTCTAGACCAGTGAGCAGCAAGGAGCAGAACTCCTTCATCTACATGAGACCTTTTCTCTTTCATACTTAACTATCTTTCTTTTTTTTTTAAAGACAGAATCTTACTATGGTAGCCAAGTTTTGCCTAAAATTCCCTGTATAGCCAGGCCAGCATAGAATTCACAGCAATCCTCCTTGCTCAGTCTCCTAAATACTGGGATTACAGGGGTAAACCCATCACACTTGGCTAAGCAGGAGCCTCTTTAATCCTCTAGAGCCAAGGTAGGTACAGGTCCAGGGTATCATGCCAGCATGCAGGTCAAATGATACAGGAAATAGGTATGAAGGAAGTGAAGGAAGAATAGACAAAGGAGGAAGAAGGGGAACAGGTGGGAAAGGAGGAGGAGGGGGCAGGATGGCCACCCTGCCTCTGACTGGAAGACCTACTCACTCCCTGCCTAGGCTCTGGGAGTTGAGCAGCTGACAGCATCTGCAGTGGGCACCGCGGGTACTGGGGGAGACAAATGTGTACAGAAGGGGGGTGGCACGAAGCAGGCAGAGGATCCTGGTCAACTCAGCCAAGACCCTTGAAGTAGGGATGTGACTGTGAATGACAGGGACTCCAGGGTGTCGAAGCCACAGAAAGGCTACCTCTGTGCTGCCTTCCCAGGCAGGCTTGGCAATCGAGGGGAAACTGCAGAGGAGGGCTTCTGAGAGGGAAGAGGCTCCAGGTGAGTGGCCAGCCACTGCTAAATAATCTGCTACCAGCTATTGAGGCCCACAGGTGTGGGGTCGGCTGTGGTGAAGCCGGTCTTGTGCCTGCAGGGGGCAAAGCAAGGCTTAGGGGCCACTTGGCCTGGCAGAACTCTGTCCAGTCTACTCAGGCTCTCACCCATAGCTGGGATTAGGGTCTGCGTCCTAGAAGCCTCCCTCTGCTCTCGTCACAGGTAGGATGCAGGGTGGGGTGAGGACAGTAACAGCACATTTCCAGCCCACTTGGATAAAAAGCACTGAAGCTCCAGCACCAAGAAGGCTGATGCATGAAAACTGCCACTAGTTTGAGGGTAGCCTCGGCTACATAGTGAGTTCTAGGTCATTCTGTGCTATAGAGTGAGACCCAGTCGCCAAATGCAGTCTAGCCATGGGAGGAATCTAGTCTAGTGCATGTCAGTTAGATGAGGGAGGGAGCACTGCTCTTCCTCTCTGAGGCTGCCTACACTCCATACCCCTAGAGGTCAGCACCTCATGTGACTTCAGTCTTTTGCCCTGGCTACCTATGGCAACCATGGAGCTTCTGTCTGCAAAGTCCTGAAGTTATAGTTCCTAAGACATCATGGAAAGTTCTAGTACCTGCTGACTGCCCTCACCTTATCTGCTGGCCCAGGGGGCCCAGGGCAGTCTAAGAGAACAGTAGAGGATGTAGGAGGCCAGGCAGGACTCAGAATCCCACCCAAGGGGAAGCACAACCTTGTTGGGGCTGGTTGAACACTGTGTTAAGATACGCCCTCTCCCCCCCACTGGAGAGATGGCTCAGAGGTTAAGAGCACTGCCTGCTCTTCCAAAGGTCCTGAGTTCAATTCCTAGCAACCACATGGTGGCTCCCAACCATCTATAATGAGATCTGGTGTTCTCTTCTGGTGTACAGGTGTACATGCATGCAGAACACTGTATACTCAATAAATAAATAAATCTTAAAAAAAAAAAAGATACTCCCAGACCTGGGAGGACACTGTCTGCCCCTTCGACCCAAGCCAGAGGCAAAGCCTTCAGGGAGAGAAACCACAGACAGACTGAAGACCATCCTGGACCTCAGATGAGATTAGGCTGGTAAAAATAGGTGAGTAGAGTTGGGAAGGATGGGTTGGCCCGAGTTATGGTAGGGGAATGCTATATAGGCAAAAACACAGACAGAAATACCCTCATCACAGAATCTAGGTGGACACACTCTCAGGACAGTCTTAGCTTTCAAGATGATTTCCATGAATTTTCCGAGTCCCGGTAGGCGTGTGAGGTTGAGATACTCTGAAGGACCACCGACCCATAGTTTCAAAAAAGTGAGGACAGAGCTCTGTTGAATTTTTCAGAGACAGGAATAGTCTAGCTGTGTGCGGACCATCCCATACAGGGTTTGGATGAGACGTCAGACACTCCTGAAGACCTGCAGCCTGCTTCTCAGAACGTGTGGCCACATGTGACAGCCATTTCCTACTTTCCCAGGTGTTTCATTTTCTGAGGTTGTCCCAGAAACTCACACGTTCCCCCCTTCCACATAAATGACAGAAGGCTTGTTAGTTGGTTCAGACCTTTACTGAGAGCTGCCCATCTCCTCTGCAACCCCGGCCACCTCTGACCTAGCCCTCTTGCCCTACAGCAGCAAGAGGGACTCTGGAGTGGATAGTGACCACAGAGGAGGAAGCAAGCAGCAGATAACAGCGCTGGGTCTGCAGGTCAGGACACCTTGCTGTGACAGCTCCAGAGGGTACCTAGCTAAGTCTATCCCAGGCACTTTGACAGGACAGTGGGGGGAGGAGTCATGAGACCCTTTTAAACAGCTAGTCAAGTGCATCCAGTCTGAGTTTGAGCATAGGACGGATGTGCAGAACAGCATTTGCCATAGAGGGGGTTGTGTTCTGACAGGCTGTAGCCAGGGAGACGGGTGTTTCATGTTGAAGGGAGCTGCTAGAGACCACAGGAATGACAGTAGAGGACAGTGGCATGCCCCTGGAGCTTCCAGCATTCAGGATGTGCAGAACCCAGAAGTCACAGACCAGAAAATGCTCCAGATGAACCCAGAACTCAAAGGCATCTAAGTGTGAGCAGAGTGGGGGTGCTGCATATATTTCCCAGCAGCCACACATGCCCACGGCATGGAAAGGAGGATGGCCTGGAGAGGAGGGACCAAAACAGGACAGATCATGTCCTCACCTATCCCTCACTCAAGCAGCATTCTGATTGGCTGGAGGGAGATGGGACACGGCACGCTAGAACAGATGGAGAGCTGCTTAGGAGGCACATGGGAGTGCACGTGGACGGGAGCGCACATGGACAGACTGAGACCACAAAGATAAATCACATGGAAATGCATACAAGACAGAAAGCCAAGGCCTGCTGCCATATCCTACTAGGACCCAGACCACAAACCCATCAAAGTTGAGCGCACAGGACATAGGACAGGCCAAGGATGGCAGTAGACCTGAAGTGGACACTCACCTTGGCCTTGTGCTAGAAATCCCCAAGTCAACATCACCCCCACCTAACCTATCGGCAGCACGAGGATGTCACCAAAACACGTGTCACTCAGGTGGCACAACTACTTGTTAGTACTGGGGATGAAACTCCTGGGTGGGAGAAGAGGCAGCGAACACAGAATCACAACAAACCACTAGACCGATGCCTTCAATGGGCACACAGCAACCAAGACCCCAGTCACAGACAGACCTGAGCCAGAGGAATCCAGATAGAACGGTCAGCCCAGTGCAAGAACTAGGCAGACACACACAGACACACACACACACACAGACAGACACACACACACACACACACACAGACACACACAGACACACACACACTCCAGACTGATAAAAATTTACATGTCTCTCTATCTTGCTCAAAAAGCAACAAGAATAGGGTGAGCCCACCAGCCAGGTCGCAGACCATCTGCTTAGAAACTGCAGTATATCTCCTGTGCTTTCGGTTCCCCACCCCTGCTAAGCTACTTGTTCTGAAAATGTGCTATGGGAATCCAAATGACAGCTGTGTGATGGCTGCCTGGCTCTGGTGTCATTTTCCTTTTCCTTGGGAAGGATCACAGAGGGGGGACTCCACAGTGGGGGCCCTGTTCTATTTGGTTAAATTTAAGGAAATGGGTCTCCCTCCATTAGGGTTTTCCCGAGGACCTGCAGGAGAGTCTCTCTGGCGAACACAAAGGCTCCCATGTCTCACTTCAGATAGCTTTGCCTGCCTCATCGGAAGGAGCACATTCACAGCGAAAACGCCAGGAAAACAGAAATCTCTCAGGTCGGAATTATTTTATTTCCTTAGCAGGTGGTATCTTCCAACCAGGTATATTCTCAAAGAACCATCAGTCAAAACAAGCCCGGATTTCAAATCCTCACTCCCTGACACACACACAATATTACACTAAGAAATCTGAAAACATCTCCCTCCATCCATCATCTATGCAAATCCATCGAGTAATGATACAGGCTCCCGGTCTGGAAACCTAGCAACCGTATCCAAGTGCTCCTTAGTCAGCTAAGCAGGCACCAAACTCACACACACCTCTCGGCTCTATGGACTGCATTGTGACACACACACACACACACACACACACACACACACACACACACACACACACACACAACCTCGAGACTCTCTCCATAGCTGCGGAAGGACAAGACAGAGGAAAACAAACCTTGTTCCGCTGAAGAAGCACAACCCATGTCATTTAATCCATCTGACAGCGCATCTCCCCTCAGAGCCAGGCAAGAACAAAACCAGCAAAGATTGGGGAAGACAGGTTAGCCGGGTCCGAGGCTTATCAGCGTGCCACATGCTTAATACTTGCATGCTTATTTCGGACATGGGCTTCCCAGCTCCCCCCTGGCCTTGCTTTGAAGGGAAGCCATCCTATGGAAGTCATCCTAAGTACTTTGTGGCCAAGGCACCTCAAGCCAGTCCGGCTCATCTGCCCAGCCACAGCTTACGGTGGGTGACAGCAAGCCCAGCAAGCCGGGATTAACTTCGCTATTCACAGCGTCTCCCAGCCAGCACTTTCTTCCAGCTGCCAGATAAAACAACCTGATGGAGGTCACGTTTAATATTTTAAGGCGGGGGTGGGGGGGGCTTATAAAAAAAAAAACAGCAGCGCAGAATCAAACAAGAGCGGCACGTATGCTGTGACCAGCTCGCGCATAAACGCGCACTCTGAGGTGCCATGCCTGTTGGGGAGACAAGCTGTGACTGCATGAACTCTGCAGACCTTCAGGTGTCCATTCACCAGATGGCTCTGACCACAGGGTGATGGCTGCCTTTCCCAAAACCACATCTGCACTTCCTAAGTGCTCTGATTTCCCAGAAGCTCACTAGCAAGTGTGGAAAACAAAGGCTCACCCCCATTCAAAAGCAGGAGCAATTTGATTTTTTTTTAATAGGAAGGACTTTCCCTGATTAACCATCAGGAAAGTGGGGGGGGGGTGTTTTGGGGGGTTGTTACCCACTTTTAGTGACCCGAAACTCAGAATATAGAGACTTTTCTTCTACCCTACTTTCAGACACATGTCCTGACGTGACCCAACAGAGGTATGGTATGTGTGTTGGGGGGGGAGTTCCTACCTTCATTTCCTCCTCCTTGAGATTCCTCGAGGACGGCATCTCAGGCCTCACTCAGCTTAGGACACACAGGACTCTGCTCATGAGCAGTGAGGGGTGCCAGACCCAGAAATGGGTAACATACTTAGGGACAGGTCTCTCTTGTCCCTCCTAAGTGGTGGCGGAGCTTAAAATATGAGACTGGAACACTGAGGGCTAGGGAGATGGCTCAGTCTGAAGTGTATATGGACCTGAGTTTGGAGAGCCCAAAAACCCATGTAAAAAGCCAAGCATGGAGGTTCACATATGGGAGGTAGAGACGGGAGGTAGAACTCTCTGACCAGCTACTTCCGGCAAGTGAGAGGCTCCATTTCTAACAAAAGGTGGATGGCTCTTGAGGAACAACACCCAAAGTGGTCCTCTGACCTCCACATGCAAGAGCACAAGTGCATATCCTCCCTCCCCACCCCCACACCTCCATCCCACACAAAAACACATAACCAAAAGGCTGTAAAAATTGAAGCTCAGGACCAGGTAGGCACCTACCTACAGTGTGTCAGCCACCTCCTCAGTGCCCAAGATCAGTGTGGAGACATGGTTTATGCTGAGAAGGAAGGGGACAGGCTGACCTTGGGTGGTGAACAGCAGCAGGGAGGGTCACTCACTCAGCACACATGACCTGGCACTGTGGGGCAGGTAATGAAGCGCATGGCCTAAGCCAGGCATGCTGTTACTCTGGAAAAAGCAATGACCCAGAGACAGGCAGCCATAAAGCAACGCACATGTCATACACAGGACTGGATGGAAGCTGCTAAAAGTCATGTCCAAGCCCTAAACTCTGGCCCCTGCAACTGTGGTCTTGGGTCTTCTCACTAATGGTCAGCTTAAAGATCTTCAGAGGGAGGTTGGCTTGGAATCAGGGTCAAACTGGTGTCCTAAGACAAGGCAGGAAGCTGAGACATGCCGGATGGTCCCTTGTCTCACTGCTGTGACAAAAACACCTGACAAGATGCAAGCAAGGAAGGGTGGGTTTGTTCGACTCACAGCCCGAGGGCACAGTCCATCATGGCTGGGAAGGCACAGCATCAGGAGTGTGAGGCAGGTGACCACGCTGCATCCACAGTCAGGAAGCAGAGAGGGATGAATGCTGGCACCCACATCACTTTCTCATTTTTATTCAGTCTGAAACCCCAGAGAAAGAAATGGTGCGGCCTACCCTCAGGGTGGGTCTTTGCCCAACAGTTAACCAAGTCTAGAGTCTTCCTCACAGACATGCCCCGAGGGTTTGTTTCCAGAATGAATCTAAAACCCCATCAAGAGGCCGGGCAGTGGTGGTGCACGTCTTTAATCCCAGCAGAGGCAGAGACAGGCGGATCTCTATGAGTTTGAGGCCAGCCTGGTCTACAAAGTGAATCCAGGACAGCCAAGGCTACACAGAGAAACCCTGTCTCGAAAAACCAAACCAAACAAACAAACAAATAAAACCCCATCAAGCTGACACTTTTCAACAACCACAGAACAGGTCAGGTTATCACAGTCCAGAGACTACAATCATGTCTCGAACCCATGGAGGCCGAAGACCACCAGCCACACCTAGCAGCTAGGAACAAACGCTTCTGAGTCTCGAGGCAGGACCCAGTTGCCAGTACCTTGATTCTGACCTCATGTCCCCTAGAATGACAGAATAAATGCATTATTTAAAACCTCTCAGCAAGCAGTCATTTGTCATCCTCGGGAACTGCTATATGGCCAGTCCTCTTGTTTGAATGGTCTTATAGAGAGATGCCCAAATGGGTCCTGCGACACAAGGTGGACTCCCAGCCTCAGAACTGCCCGAGGACATTAGCGTAGCGATCTGTGATCTCAGCAGCATGTGGACCTGTGGCGTCAGACCCCTGTGTTTGCCAGGGTGTCTACATTCCACACAAGCTCTCAGGAAACCCAAGGACACCCCATACTGAATGTACAAGGCGTAACACTGTGAGACCAAGAGCTCTCTCGTGCAGGTGAGTGGAGAACACAGTCCACTGAGGGGAGGACGGTGTGACTCAGAAGAAGGCGTGGCTCCCAAGCTTTCTCTGAATATCAATGCCAGCCTGGCAGAAGACTTGATGGAGCTGGGGGGGAGGGATCCTGGGTTGTGGGGGAGGTGGAAGAGGGTTGGGGGGAGCATAAAAGAATCTATATATATAAAGAACTCAAGAAATTAAACACCACCAAACCAAATAACCCAATTGAGAAATGGGGCTTGCAACTAAACAGAGAATTCTCAACAGAAGAATATCAAATGGCTGAGAAACACTTAAAGAAATGTTCAACCTCCTTAGTCATCAGGGAAATGCAAATCAAAACAACTCTGAGATTCCATCTTACACCCATCAGAATGGCTAAGATCAAAAACTCAAGCGACACCACATGCTGGAGAGGATGTGGGGAGAGAGGAACACTCCTTCATTGCTCATGGGAATGCAAACTAGTACAACCACTTTGGAAATCTATCTGGTGCTATCTCAGAAAACTGGGAATAGGGCTTCCTCAAGACCCAGCTATTCCACTCCTTGGAATATACCCAGAAGATGCACCAGCACACAGCAAGAAAATTTGCTCAACCATGTTCATAGCAGCCTTATTCATAATAGCCAGATCATGGAAACAGCCTAAATGTCCCTCAGTAGAAGAATGGATAAAGAAACTGTGGTACATATACACTATGGAATACTACTCAGCTATTAA
>OU015757.1:23721699-23735339 GCA_907169655.1 Acomys percivali | reverse complement strand
TTAAACACCACCAAACCAAATAACCCAATTGAGAAATGGGGCTTGGAACTAAACAGAGAATTCTCAACAGAAGAATATCAAATGGCTGAGAAACACTTAAAGAAATGCTCAACCTCCTTAGTCATTAGGGAAATGCAAATCAAAACAACTCTGAGATTCCATCTTACACCCATCAGAATGGCTAAGATCAAAAACTCAAGCGACACCACATGCTGGAGAGGATGTGGGGAGAGAGGAACACTCCTTCATTGCTCGTGGGAATGCAAACTAGTACAACCACTTTGGAAATCTATCTGGTGCTATCTCAGAAAACTGGGAATAGGGCTTCCTCAAGACCCAGCTATTCCACTCTTTGGAATATACCCAGAAGATGCGCCAGCACACAACAAGAAA
The DNA here is from genome assembly GCA_907169655.1 of Acomys percivali. NCBI lineage: Eukaryota > Metazoa > Chordata > Mammalia > Rodentia > Muridae > Acomys > Acomys percivali. The sequence goes on along the minus strand of OU015757.1, from coordinate 23,734,946 downwards.
ATTTGCTCAACCATGTTCATAGAAGCCTTATTCATAATAGCCAGATCATGGAAACAGCCTAAATGTCCCTCAGTAGAAGAATGGATAAAGAAACTGTGGTACATATACACTATGGAATACTACTCAGCTATTAAAAACAAGGAATTCCCGAAATTTGTGGACAAATGGATTGAGCTAGAGATGATCATAATGAGTGAGTTAACCCAGAAGCAGAAAGACTCAAATGGTTTATACTCACTTATATCTGCATACTAGCCCAATGGGCATGTCCCACGAAAGCCTTCCCTTACCAGGAAACTGGGACCGAGGGGGAGGACATCCTATTGGGACTCTAGATGAGAGAACCATGGGAGAATAGCAATGTAGAAAGATCCAGTGGGTTCTAGAATCCTACAAGTAGAACATTATGATAGGCAGATTTGGGCCAAGGGGTCCCGGCTCAAACTAAGGCACTAGCCAAGGACAATACAGGCGGTAAAATTTAAACCCCTACCCTGATCTAGCCCATGGACAGGACAGTCTCCACACTTGAGTGGAGAGAGGGATTTGACTTTCTCATGTACTCTGGTGCCTCACATTTGACTATGTCCCCTGGCGGGGGAGACCTAGTGGCACTCAGAGGAAGGACAGCAGGTCACCAAGAAGAGACTTGATACCCTATGAGCATATAAAGGGAGAGGTAATCCCCCTCAGGCACAGTCATAGGGGAGGGGAATAAGGGGAAAATGGGAGGGAGGGGAGAATGGGAGGATACAAGGGATGGGATAACCATAGAGATGTAACAAGAATAAATTAATAAAAATAAAAAATTAAAAAATAAAAAATAAAAAGAATAAAAAAAAAAAAAAAAGAATCTAGAACAAATAGTGACCAGGTATCAGGAGCAGGAAGCATTGTACCAGCCACAAGTGACACTATTACCAAAGGTCAATCTGAAAGGTCACATGTGTATTCCCATTAAGCAGCCACTGATCTCCAAGTCACATGACTTCTAAGGGGGCATAGCATCTGCAGCCCTTTCAACACCACCCCTAGAGCCTGGGGTGAGGGAAGGGAAGCCATTAGTCTCTAAGGCCTGCAACCTTTTAAAGAGTTTGGGAGGATTTCCAGACCCACTAATCTGCCAGGGTCTTCCCAGAAGAAGGCAGTCAGAAGAGATCACCCTGGGTAGGGTTAGCTCTGACCCAGGTATCTCTGACCCCTAGTATTTCTGGTCCCTGTGGACATTTAAAAACAGCACGATCTCTTACGCATTGAAAGAGACAGGCTGCATCTTCAGCTCCCTGCAGCAGACTCAAGTCTTAGGACATAGGATCCTATCTGGGTCCTGCTGGGGCTCTGGACATCAGTCAAACCTGCCATTTCAGGAGCTCCCAGCAGTGACTCTGTGACTGAGTGACTCCCTCAAAATGTGTCTTTCCCTCCCTGCCTCCACAAAGCTGTATCAGTTGCACACCTTGTTTGTGAGGTATCCTGCTGGCTGGAACAGCACTGACTTTGACCTCATGGGACACTCTGGGAAGAAGTTCCCAGGCCTGTCATCTCTCAAAGGGAAGCCATGTCCCTCTGAAATGGTAAAATCTAAGGGGAAGTTGAAGATTAATCTAGAACCTGTGGACATCACAACTGTTCCTGCAGCTAAGGACTCACTGGGTACCCTAGGTGACGATATATACATGCGAGCAGGACACAAATTAGCTATATCAGGTGGGCGGGCGGCTTGCAATTTGTTTGCCGCTGGTATGAGGCTGAAGCAGGCAAGGATAGGGAACGACTTGGAAACCTGGGACTCCACTTGGTTTGAGCTGTACACATCCCTCTTTTAACAGTGCTGATGCTCGGAGCAGGGTAAAAGATGACACAAGCCCGTAGTCTGGCTCCACATCAAGATCCAACTCCCCAGTGCAAGGCAGGTCCCAGCCACATTTGATGCAAGACACACGGTCAGCATGGTAAAGACATAAAAGCGAGACACACAGTTTCGCTCATCCTTTGACACTCAAAAGCAGGACGAGGGCACAGGTAGTGAGAGGCAGATGCCATCTGCTTCTCCTCCAAGGCCCCAAGAAGCGCCCCCCATCCCAGAGCCCCTCAATGGGACAACTCCACCTTCGAGGGCTCACCACTGCTGGTCCAGTGGGACTGCTCCCCGCTGCAGGTCCTGTGGAAGCCCAGTGCTGGAGGGCGCAGGCCAGCTGGCTCATCCACTGTGCAAGACTGGGCCCAGCCCATGGCAGGGCGGTGAGAGGAGGGAAGAGCCCCCGAGATGGCCCTCCTGGTTGGCACAAGGGGTACTAGAAAGGGGAGGGGGACACCAAGTAGAGGTGGGGGATGGAAGAGCGGACCTCACCATCTCCCATGTCAGTCAGCAGGCATCATCTACACACGACATGAGTCTGTGTACCTTCCAATAAGCACATCTTAGGCAGCTCTCCCATGTGTCTCTTGCTTGGTACCCAGACAGTTTCTCTGACTTGTTTCTGTAGATTTTTTTTTTTTTAATGACTGGGTTTTTTTTTTTAAGAGCAGTTTGGAGCTCACAGCAAACTTGAGAGGAAGGTATAGAGATATCCCCCCAGCCCTCCCACACATGCACTATCTCCCCTAGGATCAGCAGCACCTGCCAATGTTGCTAGACCCTCACCATCTGCAGAAACACATACCAACAGGAAAACATTTTAAATCAATACTGAGGAAAACCAAGAGACTTGAATCAGGTGGGAACCCTAGAGCAATCCCCAGCAGAATCCAAACATCCCCACTCCTGAGGCCTTGCACTCGTCACATGTCCCTGGAGCAGGCACTGTCAGGAGACAGGAGAGTGGTCCTCTTTGAAGGGAGTGCATTGCCCAGCTCCCAGGTCCTCACAACCCTCCCCACTATCAGGGAAGGGCTCCTAAGGCTGGTGCAGGTGCAGGTGCAGGTGCAGGTGCAGGTCAGTTTTGCTGAGAGCTGGCTCGGGCAGCAGCCCCAGGAGGATCTCAGATTGCAATGGCTGTGGTTTCTCACCGAGCCTACTCACCAATGTCTGTTTCCTTGTGGTTCTTGATGTACTCTGCCAGTTCAAAGTTCCCCGCTATTATTGCCACCTGCGGAGTGAAGAAAATCACAGACTTCAACGTCAGCTGCACAGCCATGGGTTTCCATGTGCTTATGTCATCAAAGGCTGTCCTCCTTTCATGTCTGTCGCTGCGACGGATACTTAGAGAAGAGAGGGTTTATTTGACTTACAATTCCAGGTTTCAGTTGTAAGAAATGGGTCTTGAGAAAATGACCACACAATCCATAGTACTTCATCGGGGCAAAACAAAACAAAACAAAACAAAACAAAACAAAACGCACCTACTGAAGCAGGCAAGTAAGCAGCAGGGGTCCTGTTGGATTTTTATTCCTATTATAAAGGGATTTTGTGCCTCACCCATGTGACCAGAGCTCAGCCTTACATTCTTAATTGCTTGACTGGCTAGTGGTAGTGCAGTTTCTAGGGAAAAGTAAAACGAGCATGTATTTTGAATGAATGTCTTCCAATTGGCTTTTTTAGAATTTTTAAATGTAGTCTTGTCTTATTTGCTAGAGAAGAAAAAATACATTTTGTTTATGTTTATCACACAGATCATTACCAAGGGGAAACTGAGGCAGGAACTTCAAGCATCAATCCCAAGTCAAGAGCAGAGGAAGAATACATGCACGGATGCTTGCTTGTTTCTACTGAGCCCAACTTCTTGACTCTTACACCATTCAGGGCTTCCTGACTAGGGAATGGTGCTGCCCACAGTAGGCTAGGTCTTCCCACTTCAATTAAGAATCAAGATAATGCTCACAGGTCGGCCTGATCTATATGATTCCTCTCTTTCCAGGTGATCCTAGGTTGTGTCGAGTTGACTAAAAGCTAACTAACCATCACCAAGGCTGGAGCCAAGGGGTACCTGGCATCAATACTCAGCAGCCACATTATGGAGTTTTTGTTCCATTGCAGTGAGCAACTATCTGTCCAGAGGCATGTGGACTGTCTGCAGCAGCAACAGAAGGGGGGAGGATGTTCAACGGGGGCTCAGCCTGTGAACTCCCCACTAAGGACTATGTCCTACGTACTCAGAAGGCTGGGCTGCTACCCCACCCACACCCCTAAGTTCTTTGGGGAAGGTTAATTATGATTGTCAACTTGACAGGGGGATCTAGACCCACCATGAAGACAAGCCTCTGAGGGAGTGTATAGGTTGGGTTAACTGAGGAGGGAAGACCCTCCCTGAATGTGGACAGCACCATCCCACAGGCTGAATAAAAACAGACAAAGTGCACTGAGCGCCGGCGATCATCTCTGCCTCCCGCTGTGGACAGACCAGGGACCAGTGGCCTCACACCCTTGCTGCCATGCCTTCCCCCTCATGGTGGACTGTGTCCTCACACTATGGGCCAGGAGGGAGCCTTGCACTCTTACTTTGCTTTTGTTAGTGGTTCTGTAAGAGCAAGGACAAAAGTAACAAATAGCCCCATCTTTCTGATTAGACACAAGTCCCCCACACTGGAGAGAAAAATGAGGTCTTTAAATGCTCTTACTGCTCCTCGCTCCCCAACACAAACTGTTCTGACTCAAGACATGCATGTGCACATCGTGAGGGCTGAGGATGCAGCTCACTGACCAGAGAGCCTGCTTAGCATGCATGAATCCCTGAGCCCCACCTCTAGCACCTCCTAAAGTAGATGAAGGTGGAACAGGCTATAATCCCCGCACTCAGGAGGTGAAGGCAGGAGGATCTCAAGTTCAAAGTCATCCTTTGCTACTTTGTGAGTTTGGGGCCAGCTTGGGCAACAGTATATGTTATGATACAAAGAGATGGGGGTAGGGGGAGGGTGGGGCGGGGGTGGTAAAGTAAGGAAGGAAGAGAGGTAGAGAGAAAGACTGAGCCCAAGCCAGCAATCATGCCAGCATAGTTCTGTAGTCCTGCTGCCTGCCACCCGACAGTCAGGAGCAGCCAGGCAGGTAACACCAAGTATCCAGGGGGACTCCAAATAATCCAGAGCCAGAGATCTCTTGGCCAAGGCCTACACTCCTCTGGAGCCCCTGGGATGGAGTCAGTATAAGTACACCCACAACAGAACCATGAGATGCAGGCCCAGAGTTATACACCTTACACTGAACTGACATCAGGTATCAATGGAAAGGGGCCACATGGACATGGGGGGGAGGGGGTCTCCCCAGGAACAAACAAGCATTCCCTCCTCAGGGCTGCAGCTTTGACCTCTGTTTCCAGCTTCCTTATAGGTTTCCCCCTTGCCCATCCCACAGTCACACGAGCCAGCCCCATTGAAAGGCTCATTTTATACACACCCTCAAGATGCCTGTTGACCTAAGCTGAAAACACAGTGGGTCAGAAGTGAACTGAGTATGAACTGAATTTGATCTGCTGACAGAAGAGCTCTCAGCCATGAAGCACAGGGCAGTGTCAGCAGGCACCCTTGGGATCGGATTGTGTGGCTGAACGGGATCTGAGCTCAAGTCCATGTCACAGCCCCAGAAAAAGACCAAACCCTCAAAGCCGAAGCTGATGGAGGCTTGGTACTGAATGCCTGTTGTAGTCACACGTTTTAAACACTGTAAAATTGGAAGCTGAGCCTGTACCACCCCTGCCCCTCCCCCTTCTCTGTGTACAAATGAATCTCTCTCCAGTTTGGAGACTCAATTGCATGCATAAATGTATGTTCCCAGGTGTAAGAAATAGGTCCAGGGTCATTCCTGAATAGTTTCATGTCAACTTGACTCAAAGCCTTTAGAGGGGAGGAAACCTCAATTAAGAAAATGCCTCCAAGCCGGTCAGTGGCGGTGCTCCCCAGTACCCAGGAAGCAGGGGTAGGTGGATCTCTGTGAGTTCAAGGACAGCCTAATCTACAAAATGAGTACAGGACAGCCAAGGTTCCACAGAAAAACCCGGTCTTGAAAAACAAAACAAAAGAAAGAAAGAAAGAAAGAAAGAAAGAAAGAAAGAAAGAAAGAAAGAAAGAAAATGCCTCCATAAGATCAAGCTATCGGCAAGCCTGGAGGGCCCAGCCTATTGAAGACAGTGCCACCTCTGGGCTGGTGGTCCTGGTTTCTATAAGAAAGCAGGCTGAGTAAGCCGCGAGCAGCAAGCCAGTAAGCGGCACCACTCCATGGCCTCTGCATCAGCTCCTGCATCAGGTTCCTGCCCTGTTTGAGTTCCTGTCCTGACTTCCTTAGGTGAAGTGTAAGACAAATAAACCTTTCCTCCCAAGGTTGCTTTGGCAACAGTAACCCTGACTAAGATAGGCCTCAAAATGACCACAAAATCCTAGTATTTTGGCAAGGCGGAAAGTTTTACTTTTGCAGAGGGGCTTGTAGCTGTTCTTAAGCAAGGTCCCCCTGGGATTTTATTCCTAATGCAAATGGGTTTTCTGGTTGACCCAGGGTGGTCAGAACTCTGCCTCTCTTTCTTACAGGATTGGCTGACTTAGGGCAGACAGCTGATGAACAGAATGCCATTTTTAGTGGAGTGAAACCTTGGGCATGTATTTTTTTTTAATTTATTTATTAATTTATTCATATTACATCTCAATTGTTAGCCCATCCCTTGTATCCTCCCTTTCTTTCCTCCCTCCCGTTTCCCCCTCTTCTCCCTCCCCCTGTATGTGCTCCTAGGGTATCAAGTCTCTACTTGACTTATTATCTTTCCTCTGAGTGCCACCAGGCCTCCCCATCCAAGGGACATGGTCCGATATGGGGCACCACATGCTGGCGAGGATGTGGAGAGAGAGGAACACTCCTTCATTGCTGGTGGGAATGCAAACTAGTACAACCACTTTGGAAATCTATCTGGCGCTTTCTCAGAAAAATGGGAATAGGGCTTCCTCAAGACCCAGCTATTCCACTCCTTGGAATATACCCAGAAGATGCACTACCACACAACAGGGACATATGCTCAACCATGTTCATAGCTGCCTTATTCATAATAGCCAGAACATGGAAACAACCTACGTGTCCATCAGTAGAAGAATGGATAAAGAAACTGTGGTATATTTACACTATGGAATACTACTCAGCTATTAAAAACAAGGAATTTCTGAAATTTGTGGACAAATGGGCATGTATTTTTGACATCAAGAAATACTGATCCTGGAGGAATCTGAGTTTCCTCCAAGTGGCTTCTTTACATTATTTCAAGTCGGGGTTTTGTTTTGTCTGGCCTCTTGATAGAACAGACAGCAAGAGTCAGGTGTGGTTGCACATGCTTTTACTAAGAAAGCAGAGACAAGTGGATCTCTGTGAGTTCAAGGCCAGCTAGGACTAAGCAATGAGACCCTGACTCAGAAAGACAGTAATTTCACTGACATGTCCCGTGTGTGTGTGTGTGTGTGTGTGTGTGTGTGTGTGTGTGAAAGAGAGAGAGACAGAGACACACAGAGAGACAGAGACACAGAGAGAGAGAGACAGACAGAGACAGAGAGACAGAGACAGAAACAGAACCTGTTTCTTGTTGGGTCTGACTGTTAAGAACCCCAGTGAACACAGATGTTAGAACTGGAAATGGAGTACAGACAGCTTTGCAGTGTGCACTGGAAATAGGAATTTTAAAGGGATTCATTTCCCTCATCCTTACTACCTAAACAACATAGTAAATAAACATAAACTCAATATGTGTACTATATATTAAACATACCTTAAACATGTGTATAAGTATGTTTAAATATAGACATGCCTATGTATAGATATACACTTGGCATAAAAGTAGGAGTGTTTGAAGAGGAGGGAAAAGTGGCTCAGGGAACAAGGGCAGGGAATGGGGTGACGAGGACCGAAGGAACAGCATGTATATGTATAAAAACACCACAGCTAGACCTATTGTTTTGTACAATTAATTCACACTAATGAAGGTGCTGACAGAGATGTGCTCTTAGCTGGAGAGGACAGGGCCTGCTAGGGGAGCTTGGGAAGCCCATCTTGGCTCTAAAGTGGCATAGAACTTGCTGGAAATGGGTGCTAGTGCTCTGTGGAAGCAGGCTGGCAGGTGATGGAGTATTACACTGAGCAAGTTTCTGGGCATGGCAGGGAAGAAGCAACTGTCCTTCCTACTGCACATGGCGACATGCAAAAGACTGGATGGGACCAGAAAAAAAGGCCAGAATAGAAGGCTTGGCAGCTTTACAGTCTGTCCTAGGGGACACAACTAGAGGCCCCCTCACACTGCAGTAAGGAACAGCCAGCACATGGCTGGAATGCCACTGCCTAAAGGACAGGGACAGAAGAGATGCACCTGCTGCCACCTAGGCTACCAAGGCTGAGGCCTCTGCATGGTTCTGGGTGAAGTAATTATTTCTGCTATGCAAATGAGGTTGATGTAAATATTTATGAATTGCTTGCTTGTTTCTCTCTGGGGAACCTCCAGGCAGCAGTGGCCACCCAACCCCCTCCATCACTGCCTGCTCATGCTTCCAAAGATGCCTTAAGAGGGAGGGAAGCAAGAGACAGAGCTCCACAGCCCACTGAGGCTGGAGGGCTAGATGTGAGAAAGAGCAAGAGGATGTTGTCTTCTTTGATCTCAGCCATACAGTCAGTAAGAACAACACAGCGACATCGTGAGTGTCACAGGCACTTGTTCCATGCACTGTTTCAAGCAGCTGAGCAGAAGAGGAACAGAAGACAATGGGGGGGAGGGGCAGGTGACCTGTCAGTCGCAGAGCTGGTTCAGGTGACCTGTCGATCACAGAGCTGGTTGTGCCTGTGCTGGTTAGTTTTTGCCAACTTGGCACAAGCTGGAATCATCTAAGAACAGGACCCTGAACTGAGAAGACGCCTCCATCAGATTGACCTATGAGCAAGCTGTGATGCATTTTCTTGACTCATAATTGACGGGGGAGGGCCCAGCCCATGGTGGGTGATGCCAGCCCTGGGCTGGTGGTCCTGGGAGCTATAAGGAAGCAGGCTGAGCAGTCCATGAGGAACAAGCCTACAAGCAGTGTTCCTCTATGGCCTCTGCTTCAGTTCCTGCCTCCAGGTTCCTGCCTTGAGCTCCTGCCATGACTTCTGTCCTAAGTTTGTTTGTTTGTTTGTTTGTTTTTAAATCACAATAACAGAGAACTAAGACAGTGCCAAAGCTGAGGTATTAGCTCAAGCCAATCAGGCCCAGATCCTTCCCCCATCTACAAGGCGGAGGATGTGTTAAGACATTTCTCTGACCACATGTTTAACAAGGCAGGCTGTAAGAGGAGCAGGCTGATGCTCACTCCCAGCCCCCGGCCCTCCCTGGCCTGTCTTTTCCTGTTTCATGTGACTGTAGAGTGGGCGGGCACCCTTAGAGAATACTTCAGGCATCTCCCAAGAGACCATGAGTGGGACTCCTCCACAGAGAGCCAGAGTAGATCAGATCCAACCCCAGAGTCCAGGGGAGCTCTACCTTCAGTGCGCAGGGGCCCTGGGAACACTAAGGACTCAGGACACTAGTGTGCAGGGATACCCCTCCCCCAACAGAACCCCCTACTGAGTGAGGCAGAAGAGGTGCTTCTATGGCTCCTGTCCACAGAGCCACCTGGCTAGCAGAGCATCCAGGAGATGAATCACCTGAGAAGGCACAGCTCCCATGTCACAGGATCCACTAGCTTTGGGGAGGGAAAGATGTGTCATCTGTTTTCATACCTCAGAAACTGACAAGCGTCTTCTCTGTGGAGCCTCAAATGCTTACACTTAGCATTAATTTCGTCTCGCGCTCTTTGAAGCACGGCTTCAGAATCCGTAACCTGCCAATCACACCCTACGAGGAGTCGGGCTCATGGGAAGAGACTCAGCCTCACCCACGAGGCTCAGGCCATGCCCGGGGAGGATGGCGTGGCTGTCTCAGGCAGCATGTGGGCATCTCGGCCTGCCCCATAGTGCTTAGAGAAATGCCACAGGCAAGTCCTCCCAGAGCCCTGCACCCTACTAAGCCCTGAGACCTCCTTACAACCCCCAGAACAGTTCAACACTTTACCCAAGGAGACAGAAAGCCACCCCAGAAGCAGCACCCCAAAGTCCCAGCTCGCTCCTCATGGGTGACACTAGCTTCAATTTTCTCGTTAATCGTTTCAAGGATTCCTTTCACCTTCTGAGTCCTGTGCTCATCTCATCCAGAGAGCTTAGTGTTTGTAGGTTGATACGGAGTCCTGTTCATCTTTATGTCCCTGGAATAGTGAATCCCCACCAACCCTGGGAGCAAAAGACCCAAGAATGAAGCAGTGGGAAGAAATCATGTCACCATGGAGAGTGCCTGAGGATTGTGCAGGTCCTGCACAGGAGGCCTTGCGGAATGCTTGGGGGGGGGGGGGGTTGGGGGCCAGGGGGGGGGGCAGTGCAGCAGCTGGAGCCATCATCTCAGGGCTCTACTGATGTGTTAGCTGCCACCCCAGCCCACCCCAGGGCACATACCTGCCTGTTTCCTGCCTCGCTGGGGTCACTGTGAACTTGCTTTGTGCCAAACTACTGTAGGGGCTGCCCTTAAGGAGTGTGCTCATCAAGACCACACTTTGACCTTGGGACTTCAGCCTCTAATAGCTATAAGAGTTCAATGTGTGTGGTTCAGAAGCCAGTAATGTCCCTCTTGCCCTCCCTGCCACCTACAAGAGAGCACAGAGTGCTACCAAATACCAACAAGCAAATCTGGTCATGTACACAGGCACACTAGGGGAAGGACAGGTTATGGTAGAGTATTTTCTTTTAGTATCTTTTTTTTGTGACAGCAAAGATATAAAGAGAGACTGTCACTTTTGGCCTTGCCCTATTATTCCCTGGGACCACCACTGGAGAGCAGTTAGCACCCTGGGGTCACTGCCTCCCTACTGTGTACCAAGGAGGTTTCACTCTGCATTGTGGATCTGAGCTTGCCCAAGCTGGGCCACAATGGCTCCCCTTCTCTTTGCCCTCTCAAAAGCCTCCTTGTAGACCCATAGCCAGAGTACAGAGGAAAGCCACTGCACACTCCATCACGCTCCAGCCTAGGAGAATGTGCCTCGGCTAGCAGGTGGCTTTGTGGTCTCCACCCCCACCCATCACTTAGGAGAAGGCCCTACAGAGAGAGGAAGGGAAGCTCAAGGTGGCCATGCTTCATTTCTTAATTCTCTTGACTGACACAGCAGCCACTGGGGACACAGCTGATACCCAAGGACTGGGAGTTGGATGATAATGTATACACAAAAGCTTCTTCAATGGGTGGGGGGTTGCTGACTGCCTCAGAGAAACTCCACAGGAGTCTTTGCCCTGCTCTAGGCTAAAGCCTATAGGGTCTATAGACAACAATGTGCTGGAACTGACAACTGTGACAGGGCTGAGGAGAGAGAGCCCACCCTGGGCTGTGGAGGCTGCTTTGATGGGTCATCTTAAGGGAATTAAGAGCCAGTCCCCAGCCCCGCCCCCCCACATGCACACATACATGTACTGCACACTAATTAAACAGAAATAATATTAAGAAGAAAATGCATCTACGGAGAAGCAAGCGTGGGCACCGTCCCTAAACATTTGATTTACATATCATTTACATAGGCATCACAGGTCAGCTGGAGGTGATCTGAAGCACCTTGGCCCTACAGGACCTTTTTATTTTTTAATTTTTTATTTTTTTTTTAAGTTTTGTTGTTGTTGTTGTTGTTGTTTACTTGTTTGTTTTTTGAGACAGGGGTTCTCTGTGTAGCCTTGGCTGCCCTGGACTCACTTTGTAGACCAGGTTGTCCTCGAACTCACAGCAATCCACCTGCCTCTGCCTCCCAAGTGCTGGGATTAAAGCCATGCGCCACCATGCCTGGCCCTACAGGTCCTTTTTAATACCACTTCCTTCTCTATAAGGACGTGAGTGTTTGGGTCGTTGCTCTTGTTTGTGAACCTACTGGATCTGGAAAGAACTAAGAGATGCTCCCTGGGTGGGTCTGTGAGGACATTTTCTGTAAGAACTAACTAGAGAAAAGAGAGCCTCCCCCTGAGTGGGCACTGCCCTCCCATGGCAGCCCAGATAGAATGAGGTCCTAGGGAGAGGCCTGCTGCTTGCCTGCCTTGGCATCTGGCTGCTGAGTGTGTTTGTCCTGTTGCTGCTGCCACCGCTGCCATCACAGCAACCATCCTTTGAGCTGTCAGAACCCAACTTCTTTAGCCTTCCATATGGGCTGAAGACAGCTCTCCAAGAATCTTCTAGGCTTTCAGCACCAGATTAGGATGGCTGAGGCATTCAGCCTTGCAGACTGCCCCTTCACAGTGTAAGAAAGAGTGTCAAAGATTGTGTGTACTTTGGAGTCTGGAGCTGGGGTCCAAAACCACACTTCTCAGATGGCACAGCGCTGTCTTATTGACAGCTTTAAAGTAAGCAACTGATGCTGGTGATGTCTCTCCCAGGGATGCTGGGCTCCATGCCAGGCTCCTAATTATAAGAGAGCGAGGTTATTAGCCCAGCAGTTGGGGCTAGGAGATCCCATTGGAAGAGAAAAGCAATCTTCTACATTGACCTAACCAGTAAGCAAAGCTACAAGATGGTACAACTGGTCTACCCTCATTCTAGGGTCCAGCTTCTAGCAGAGACATGGAAACCTGGGCCAAGTGGAACATCTGCCATCTCCTTGGAGGGTGGCCACCTGTCTGGCCCATTATGCAGAGAGGGATTCCATTCGATGGCATACAGTTCCTTATCACATAAAAAAAAAATCTGTTACAAAGGAAAATGTTGTAAGAGACGTCAGAGAAGCATCAAAGTCTGGCTTGGTCACTGAAATGCTTGCCATGAAAATGTGAGGACCTGAACTTGTTCCCCAGAACCACTGAAAAATGGTGGCCCATATTTATAATCGCAGAGTTGAGAAGGCAGAGACCGGAAGATCCGTGGAGCTTGGTGCTTAGCCAACTTAGCTGAAATAGTGAGCTCCAAGGTTCAGTGAAAGGCCCTGTGTCCATGGGGGGGGGGGCAGTGGGGGGTGCTGGAGAGATGGCTCAGTGCTTAAGAACAAAAGAACCCTTGATGCTCTTACAGAGAACCTGGGTTCAATTCCCAGTACCCACATGGTAGCTTAAAACCATCCCCAACTTTAGTTTGAGGGGGTCTGACACCCTCTTCTGGCTCCCATAGATACTTCACACACATGCCTGTTTACACTTCCCCTGCACGGAGACTCTAAATGCAGGCAGGCTAATGAGTATGAGCCATGATATGCTCAGTCATGATGCTCTATCATGTGTCCCAGAAAGCTTGTGAACACACACACACACACACACACACACACACACACACACA
>OU015757.1:23687530-23697616 GCA_907169655.1 Acomys percivali | reverse complement strand
AGAGAGAGAGAGAGAGAGAGAGAGAGAGAGAGAGAGAGAGAGAGAAAACAAGTCTAACCACCATCAGCTGAGGCCCCCACCAGCACAGTGCTTTGGACAACAGCCTGGCAGAAGCTATCAAATTTTAAACCACATCTGCCCATGACCAAACCAGCCTATCCTGACAGTGTTCTACAAATGTTTCATATACATCTATAAAACATGTGACAGGTGCCTGAAGGCAAGACACAGAAAGAAAGGGGAACTCTGGGGACAGTGCAGACATTCTGAAGCAGGGTCAGGGTATTCTAGAACATTCTGCATTTGGGCAGCTGACGGACCCATGAGGCAAATGGACAACACGCAAACCTTCCTGGAAGGTAAAGCTCTAGACAGCGGGGGAGCCAGGTTCCATTTGCTTTTCAAAAGCCTGACTGTCCAGGGAAGGAACAGAATCTAGGAAAACACAGAGGTTCTTTTTTACGGCTCAGAATTGCATGTCTCAATGTCAGCAAAGGAGGGCATTTTAGACAGTTGTTTCTACAGTGAAAATGAGCCTTTATCCCATGTCAAGGAGACACATGACCATCAAAGCAGCTGGCATGGGCATGGGTAAGGTATGAGCTAGGGCATGTGCCCCCAGGGAGCTCAGACCACTTCACATGTTGCAGGGCCCCAGGATTCTGCGTTACCTGTACCACCTGAGCTCCATCCAGACCCCAGAGGCTGAGGGAAGTCCAATAGAAGTTGAACTTCACCACTTCTTTACTTGGATCTGCTGACCAGTATGACACCAATCACAAGGCTCTCAGAGGAAAGACTGTATGGATGCTGTCTGTCCTAGTCAGCTTCAACTGACATCTTGACACAGTCTAGAGTCAGTTGAGAAAGGAGTCTCAGTTGAAAGACTGTCCAGATCAGATTGGTCTATAGTAGTGTCTGTGGGTGATTGTCTTGATTGTTAATTAATATAGGAAAAATCAGCCCACTGTGGACAGTGTCATTCCCTAGGCAGGTGGTCTGGGCTATAAGAAAGGTGGCTAAGCACAAGCCTGAGGGAGCGAGCAAGCAGCATTCCTCCATAGTTTCTGCTTCAAGTGCCTATGCTGACTTCTCTCAATGATGAACTGTGTAAGCCAAATAAACCCCTTCCTCCCCAAGGTGCATTTGGTCAAAGTGCTTTATTACAGCAACAAACAGCAGTCCATTCTAAGAGACCCATGGCCATGATGCCTATGGGGATGATGGCCCTCAGATGGCCCCAGGGAAGCAGCCACACGGTGGACACTTGCCCCATGAGAAACCAGCAAGGCACAGAGACACGCACTGAAAACACTCCCCTCCATACACACAAGAGGCACATTACCAAGAGGAAGAGTGCATATTTGTGTGCTTATGTGTATGTGCACATGTGTGCGTGCATATGTGTATGGGTGTGTGTACGTACGTGTGTTTGTGTGTGTATGTGTGTGCATACACGTGTGTGTGTGTGTGTGTGTGTTTATCTTCTAGACAAACAGGCTGCTCTAGTAACCTTTGATATTTAAGCTTTCTCTGATCCCTCATTATCCAGGGTGTTGCCTTCTCCCTCGGGAGCTCTTGGGAAGCCAGTGTGAGGCGAGAGAACCCAAAGATTAGAATCAATTTGCTGCTTACAATCAAAGCCCTAATTAGTTGATTGCATGAGAGGAAAGAGAATATTCTGATCACAGCGTGTTTTATTAGAAGTGTCCCGATGAAACTGATAAAGCACGCATAGCCTTCTACACACCCAGGCTTTAAAGAGTGTCTCATTAAGGACAATCATTATCAGTAGTAGCATCTCTGCATCATTACTACCACTATCACCATCACTATGATCATCACTGACTTTACCGTCATCATCATCATCATGAACTTTATATCATCACCATTGGCATTACCACCATCATCATCATCACTCCCACTATCTTCACCATAATTGCATCTTAATCACTATAATTACCATCACTACTATCACCTCATCATCAACAGTTGCAGCACCACTAGCATCACCACCAGCATCTCTATGAACATCATCTTCAACACCACAGTCACCATCACTATCTTCAATAACCACTATTACAGCCTGGAGTTGCTGAGTCCTCACCCTTTGCCAGGCATCACAGATGTTTGGTTTCTACATCAGCTTCTTAGCAACTCTGGACCCAGAAAAGATTCAGGCTGCCCAACCACCTCCCAGGTCCCAGTTTATGCCCAGCAGAGGCTTCCTCATCACTACCCCGTGTCCCTGAGGCCATGTCTCTCCTTGCCCTGAATCCTGCCCTTGTGAATTCTGTCCCTCCTTGGGGCACATCCTGAGCCTGTGAAGTATGATGCCACTTCCTGTGTAATGTTGCTGGTGTGGTTTCTGTTATCCACAACCAAGCCTGTGCAGCCACATATATCACCTGTCAGTAGACAAGGGGCCATGGTCATAGATGCCAGCAAGGTGGTGACACAGACAGGAGAGACTGAAGGTTATCCATTTGCAATGCAAAGGCTGAGTTTTCCTTCACTCTTGTGACAGCCCTCATGAGCTCGAGGAAGCCGGTCAAGACTGTGGTCCTCAGAGCTGTGTTGAAGCATCATCACTCACAGAATTCAGACACAACTCCAAGCTGGGGAAGGGCTGAGAGTAGACTGCAGACTTCCTACCATCCAGAGGAGGACAGATTCTGGTACACTCACTGACATCCCAGTTTGTCATGGTGTCATGAGGCTGTGTGGCCAATAACGCCAGAACCTATGAATCAACACAGCATCCCTAGAGGTGACAAGACAGGTAGCTACTAGGATGAATATGTCCTAAGCTGCAGAGAACAGGCATATTGTCTGAAGCTGGGCAGCAGCAGGCTACCCTCATGAAGGGACAGCTTTGGGGAGGGGGCAACTCGTCCCTGTCTCACTCAGGCTCACTAGCCTGTAGGATGGAAGTCACACAGCCCTGGGAGGAACAAATCTATAAATGAGGCGGGAGAAAAAGACAGTGTAGCTTTCTACTCCAAAGATGGCCAACACCCCTCCTCCACATCCCTACCCCCGTTCCACCCCCCACCTACTGAACAAATAGCTTTCTTGCAGCACAGTCACTCCCCATGACCTGTCACTATACTGTGGCTGCTCATCTGATATGTGACTAGAGGGTCCAGGCAGTGACCAAACGAGCCTCAGAAAGTCAACTACCTCTATTCTAACTGACAGTATACAGGAGGAAGATTTTCCTGGGAGCTCTAGCTATCTGGGGACCCTCCTAGGGAAGGAGACAGCTCTGGGGAGAACCCCAGTCTCCTATACAGAAGAGAACACAGGCTACCTAATAAAATTCTGCAGCCTCACTTTCAAAGACCATCATGCCCACAATTATTTTAAGTGACAGAAACTGTGGTTTCTGTGTGTGTGTGTGTGTGTGTGTGTGTGTGTGTGTGTGTGATTAAAATATACTTGAAATACACTGAGTGAAATTAAGCCATGTTTTCCCATTGCAGGCAATCATTACAAAGCAGATGTTGGTGCAGATGTTTTCCTAGGCTCAGCCAAGCCTCATGTTGTGTTTTCTAAGGCAGCTGAGCATTCATTCCCATGCCTAACAAGGGATCCCCCATCTGAGCTCCATGGTGGACCTGGGGTGACTGTGAATATGCTCTGCGCGCAAGCCAGGATGAGTACAAGACACCCCAGCTGACACACTGAGTGTAATCATGACAGTAACCTGCAGAGCTGACACCCACAGATTCTATAAGGTCAAGAGAGGGCTTGTCTGGGTGTGGACCACGTGAATGAGGTCTTAAAGAGTTTGTAGGAGTTTTCAAGGGTGAAAAATCCAGGAAAGTTACTGGCTTAAAGCAGAGTGGACTTGGGATCAGTCATTAGGGTTTGGTGACAAATTTGGATGTGGGCTAAGGCTTGAGCTGTCACCTAGAGTCATTGTCAGTGATGGGATAGGATTATGGGTTTGAGAACTCAGTGTTCACTGGGGCGGGGGCAGGGGTCTAGTCCCCAGTGTATGCTCGGCAAAGCCTCACCACTGAGATCCTTCCACCCTGCAAGAGGGAGAATCTTTCCCCAGTCCCTCTGCCGGGCTGCCTGGGGTCATCCCACCTGCGGGTCACTAGTCTCAGACCTGAGGTCTCAGGAACTCAGAGAAAAGAAAGGAGAAAGTCAGGTCTTCAGAGGAGGGTTGTCCTATGTCAACCTGACCTTGAGTACCGAGGACATCGGTACCCTTCCTGCTCGCCGAAGCGGACCCTGCCGTCCACCCACATCCTTTGTGCAGCGCTGTTCTCAGTCCTTCCGTGGGGCACCGGTCTCTTGTGTCTCCACTTCCGGCTCAGGGTACTCACGGTCCAGAATCTGCGTCCCAGTCATTATGATGTTCCCCTCCCCCGCCCCCAAGAGAGCAGGGACCATGTGCCCCAGCCTATAGGGCTTGCAGAACACACTGACCACCAGGGTCTGACACCGAAGCGTGGAGGAGGGGTGCGGTGCATCAGTGCACATTTGCCTTGAGTTCTGCTTAGGAGTTTGTCCCCATGGAGACTGCAAACTGAGTCTGGAGACTGAATGTGTGCAGCTGGGTTCGTGACAACACAAATCCACAACAGCCAAAGGAGGAACAGAACAAGCTCCGTGTTCAGCCACAGGAGGGCAGGTGGGCAAAAGTGCCCAGCCCTCAGTGGCGTGGGAACAAGCATCAGAAGGAGTGTCTGGCACTCACTTACCACAGGTTAGACCATGAGAACATGATGCTGAGTGGAAGAAGCTGAGCATGGGTGGCCAGCTCCTGCAAAAATCCTAGTCTTGGGAGACCCATAGAGTCCTCAGACCCAGAGGAAAAACAGGAGGGGGATGCTGGGGAGGGGTTGCAGGGCAGGGGTGATTATTTCCTGGGGACAGAGATTCAGTCTGGGAAGTTGAAAAGTTCTGGTAAATAGTAGAGATGGCTATACAAATGTGCTGAACACCAAAGAATGGTACGCCTCAGTGTTTATAAGAATTGTGTTTGTTATGCGCACTTAACAATAAGTGAAGCAGCCTGGGCATGGTGGCACACTCCTTTAATCCCAACACTTGGGAGGCAGAGGCAGACAGATCGCTGTGAGTTCAAGGCCAGCCTGGTCTACAAAGAGAATTCCAGGGCTATTACACAGAGAAACCCTGTCTTGAAAAACAACAACAACAAAAACCCAAAACAACTAACTAACTAACTAACTAACTAACTAACTAACTAACTAACTAACTAACATGCCCAGAAGTTGAAATGAGCATGAAAGAGGTTACCCAGGTGCCAAGCTCTGGTGAGCAGCCTGGGTCACTGGCATTCCACAGGGCTGACTGTAGCTCTGGAATGTGACCTGAGGGTGCTCCAGCTTCGCCAGACTCTGGCTCCCACTAAGGCAGCTGGTGAGGGAGAGTCACAGAGTCAAGACATACAGGGCAGCCCTTCCACCCATGCCCAGTGCACCCCAGGGTTAGGGTGAAGGATGTGCATGCCACTGACCTGATTGTAGAGGGCGCAGATATGCAGGGCTGTGTTCCCTGAGGCATTCTGTGCACTCATGTCCGCGCCATAGAAGAGCAGATGTTCCAGATGCTGGACGTGGCCGTACCTGCAGGCCTGAGACAAGAGACTGAGTGAGACTTTGGTGCCTCCTGCTGGCCAGTCTTGAAACAGAGACCCTAGCGCCCCCTGCTGCCTGGGCCTGAGACACAGAGGTTGCATGAGACCCTAGCACCCCCTACTGGCTGGACCTAAGACACAGATGTTGGGTGAGACTTGGTACCTATGGTTGCCCAGGCCACAGGCCTATGCCCAGCACCTACCACTCATTTAAAAGCATGGCAGGGCCTCTGGCCAACTTCACCCCACCCAGCCTTGTAGACTGAGGCTCATGGACATTACACACCTTCACACCAAGGATTGAGGAGGCCCCAAGCTAAAGATGGAGAGAGAGAACCCCTGACTAGTTGGGAACCTGTATTCTGCTCTTGGGCAAGAGGTCTGGAAGGGGCCCCAGGATTCTTTCCACACAGATACAGAGAATCACACTGTCCAAAAAACAAATAGGTCTTTCCCTGATACGGGTGCTGAGTCCCGTGAAGTACAGATCAGGATGCTCAGCCCTGCGTTACTGGTCCATGCTCCCAGGCAGGAAGCATGGCTGTGGTGATGCTTAAAGCCCCATCCCTGCATTGTGTACAAGGAGGCCTGAACTTGTCCTTCCACGTGCAAGCACAATCTTTAAGTGCAATCTAATCTTCCAGACGAGGCAGGGCCCAGGGTAGGTCCTCCTAGGAGTTGACACAGTGATTATGTCCCAGGTAGCTCAGAGGCCAAACACACTTGGACTGGGTCCCATCTGTCCATTAGCTTGCCCTTCACCTCCAAGCTCATGGATGTCCTTGTCATTGAGTGCTAGCAGTGTCCCTCTCACATGTCTATATGAGTCACAGACGACAAGGACATCAAAGACCACATGACACTGGGCCCTGAAAATAGGTACAGCACCCCATCCCAATTCAAAAGGGCAGGAAGATCCCTACACAGGTGACTGGGCACCTCTGCCAGGCAGTGACATCACAGAGGGGAGGCAAGTCTGCCACACCAAGGACAAAACCATTGTGGATGATGACGCTGGCCCTGGATCAACAGACTAAGCGTCTGATCACTGCACAGGGAACACTTTACCTCAGCAGGGTCAATGAGAGCAAGAGCCTCTTTGCAAAGAGGACAGGGAGAAGTAGACAGTGGCTGTTAAAAGCATCTGAGAAACATCCACTTATAGTGCCATGCCCCCATAACACTCTCTCATTGTTGGCTAGATGGATCTGACAGAAGATACTGCTGTCCAGCCTGCCTGCCTGCCTGGTGGCCCAACTTCACTCAAGCACCTGCCTCATCCCTTCGACTGCCTGCCCAGCTCTCATTGGGTCACATGGCCCAGGTGCACAGGCACCTGGTCCTGCAGAAGGATGCCTCCACAGGTGGCACCTCCATCACTGCAGGCCAGGCTCAGGGAGGAATCTCAGAGCCCAGCAGGCTCAGGGAGCCTGAATGGCTGTCAGGACTTCTGGAAAAGTTACTTCCTTTACATCTGCTAGAGCTATCTTACCTAGGCAATCAGGTAGGTGGCGTACCACCTTTAAACCCAGCACTTGGGAGGCAGAGGCAGGTGGATCTATGTGAGCTCGAGGCCAGTCTGGTCTACAGTGCGAGTTTTAGGGCAGCCAGGGCTGCACAGAGAAACCCTGTCTTGAAAACCAAAACCAAACCAAAACAAAACAAAAAACCCCAAGGGAGACAAAAGGAGCCAGGGAGGCCAAGGAGTAATCTAGGGGACCCTGCTGGGACTCCTCAGAGCTAGACCACCCTCCAAGCTGCCCCTGGGGCTTTTCAGAGACACTAAAACAAGGCCTAATCCCTCCGCTTGCTTCAACCAGTTTGAGATGGGAATTTTGCTCCTTAAACTGAAGACACAATTTGGCTAATCAGCTCTCCTCGAAGGCTTTGCAGAGACAGCATTTTTGTAGCAGCTTAATTTAATTGCTCTCTAGCCAGTAAAGAGGACTCAGCTACTACAGGCTCACCGAGCAATTAATCCAGACTCATTACCCCTCCCTCAAGTAGTCTGAATTCAGGAGGTTTGAAGTTGCATTCCCAGGATCCCATTCTTGCCAAGGGTCAAAATGCGATGGGCACTGTGAGAGGAAACAGAAGTACAGAATGCGGGCAGCCCGGGGCAAGCGTCCCCAAGGGCCCCCTTTGTGTGTTTCTTCCATTTGCCTGCTTACTGTTTAGAAACAAAAATCAGACAACACAGAACAGAACAGAGCCAGAGAACAGACACCCATAACCATGGGATATTCATTCTGCCAGGCACTTGGTTAAAGCATCTCCTGTGCTAGCCCCTCCCCTTCTTAATCCCTGGTTGCGGAAGGTAAAGCCTGCTGGTGGAGATGTGGGAATGTGAGTAGGGAGAGCCCGGGGATTAGACAGTAGATGGCTCAGCGACCATGTGTAGGCAGCTTAGCAAACAGGTGCACGAGTGAGGAACTTGGGTTGGCTTCTCTATGCTGAAGAGATTAGCTAACATACAACTCAGAGGAAAGCCAGAGCCCTGTGGTGCTGGCTTGGTATGGGGATTGATTAATTAACTTTATGTGTGCTGGTGTTTTCATGTATGTCTGTGCACATGCATGCAGTACCTGAGGAGGCCAGAAGAGGGCATCTGATCTCCTGGAACAATGAAGAACCAACCTGCCTCTATTTTAGGTTTAAAAGCTATCTTACACGAGGCACCAGAGTACGCGTGAAAGTCATACCCCACTCTCCACTCAACTGTGGAGAATGTCCTGTCCATTGGATAGATCTGGGTAGGGGTTTGAAGTTTACGGCCTGTATTGTCCTTGGCTGGTGCTATAGTTTGAGTGGGACCCCTGGGCCCAAATCTGCCTACACATGTACTCTGGTGCCTCATATTTGACCATGTCCCCTGGAGGAGGAGACCTGGTGGCACTCAGAGGAAGGATAGCAGGCTACCAAGAAGAGACTTGATACCCTATGAGCATATAAAGGGGGAGGAAGTCCCCCTCAGGCACAGTCATAAGGGAGGGGAGTAAGGGGAAAATGAGAGGGAGGGAGGAATGGGAGGATACAAGGGATGGGATAACCATTGAGATGTAACAAGAATAAATTAATAAAAGAAAAAAAAACAGAAAAAAAGCTATCTTATAGTAAAGACAAACTAGGCTTACTCCTGTTTATGACTAAACTTCTGTTTCTCAAGAATTAGGCTATGCCCTGCCTGTAACCTTAACTACAAGTGGTTCTGAACTGCTTGTTCCAGGAAATAGCAACCATCTTGTGATGCTATCCTGTTTCTAAATGGTTGTCATGACCACCTTGTAATCATGTCTTTGCTTCAGGTGGTCATTAGGACTAACTTGCTATGCTTATGCTCTATTCCTATAACCCTACCTATTTTTTCCCCCACCAAATCTCCCATTTGGAAACCCCGTACTCCTAAGCTACAAAAGCCTTGTCTTCCTCACATTCAATGCTTACCTCTCAAACCCCACCTTAGGAGAAGGCAGCCTGTGAACACAAATTTTAAAAGCCCACTTTAATTTGGCCACAATGACTTGGGTCAGTGGCCTTTCTCCTCCCATCCTTGGGATTAACAACTGGAGGTACAGACAGTAGTGAGCCACCATGTGGATGCTGGCAATTGAACCCGGGTCCTTTAGAAAAGCAGTCAGTGATCTTAATTACTGAACCATCTCCCCATCCCCTGGAGTACTGGCATGAACACAGCTCTCTTTTGATTGGCTGATTGGAGCTAGAAGTCTCACTGTGTCACACTAGTTGGCCTGAAACTCCTTAAGTAGACCAGACTGGTCTTAAACTTGTGGTGGCTCCCTTGCCTCTGCTTTCCAAGTGCTAGAGACATGAGCCATCATGCCTGGATGAATGCACAGTTCTTGACATACAGAGAAAGAAAGATGGACGAAGTGGGGACAGCTGGCCCTCTGAAGCTGTGGAGGCCATCAGCTACCAATCACAAATATTCAGGATAAACACCGCATTTGTACTGAACATGCACAGACCTCTTTTTCTTGTCATTGTTAACCAAACAAAATTGCAGGACAACTATTTGTGCAGCATGTCCACTGTGTAGGGTCACAGATGGCAGTGGTGACTCAGAGGATAGGACAGGGACACAAATGCACCTTGATATTATTTTACTTTGAGACACTGTGGTGGGTTGAATGAGAATGCTCCCCCCCCCCCCCCCCGGCCTGTATGTTTGAATGCTTGGCCCCCAGTTGGCAGAAGTGCTTGGGAAGGCTTAGGAGGTATGGCCTTGTTGGTAGAGGTGTGTCACTGAAGGCAGGCTCTGAGTTTCAAAAGACTCATGACATTCCCAGTGCCTGTCTCTGTCTCTCTGTCTCTCTGTCTCTCTGACTCTCTGACTCTCTGACTCTCTGTCTCTCTGTCGCTCTGTCGCTCTGTCGCTCTGTCGCTCTCCTCTCTGGCTCTCTCCTCTCTGGCTCTCTGGCTCTCTGGCTCTCTGGCTCTCTGGCTCTCTG
>OU015757.1:23655297-23678019 GCA_907169655.1 Acomys percivali | reverse complement strand
CACACACACACACACACACACACACACACACACACACACACACACACGGAATGAATTGAAGACACACGAGGACCGCATTCCCACAGGCCAGGCTGACTCATCCTGGACACCTGATGTTTCCCTCTGACACACACACACAAAACTAGAGAGTCCTAACTGCCAACCGGAAGTGACAGGTGATATTCAGGGATGCATGGATGACACCTGCCCCCAGATAAGGACAGTCCGCAGTTGTGGCTCCTTGACGGGTTCCTGCTGGCACCTGCAACCCTGTATCCCAGAAGACAGCTGTGGAGAGCCATCAGGGTAGTATTTGCTAAAGACAGCCACAGCATTTGAACTAACTAACACACAGGACGGTGCGACCCCAGGGAGTCAAGCGGGTGGTGAGCCTCTGGGCAGGGTCAGGAGCGTGTGGAACTTCTGAAAGTCTGTGGGAAGGTACAGCTGAGATGAGGCGGGACGGCAGAAGTAGGAGGAGAGCCTCCATCTCAGATCAAGCTGCAGCCAGAGGACCTGACCTCCTCCTCAGGCTCGGATGGAGAGCAGGCTGGGGACCACACTCTCCCCTGACAATGCGGCATAAGCTGCCAGGCGGGGGCAAGAAACAAAGACGTGGGAAGAAGGAATATGAAGAATGAGGAGAGAGAGAGAGAGAGAAAGGGAGGGAGGAAGGGAGGGATAGAGGGAGGGGGGAGAGAATGCCTGGCAGTGGAGAGAGGATGGGTATAGTGAGGGTGGGGGTGGGGGAAGGTGGGCCTGAGAAAAAACAGGCATGGGAAGATGAGCAATGGGAAAAGAGGGTGTGGAAGAGAGGTGTACAAGATAGGTGGGGAATGGATCTGGAAAGGTAGGGGTGAGAAAAGAGGGTGGGAAGATGGCCATGGCCAAGGGGAAGATGGGTGTACTGTGTGCCACACAGTTCAAGACAAGATGGCTGTGGGTACAGTTGTCTGACTCCCAGAGATGCAACGCAGGGGGCAACAATGCTTGCTGTCAGTACTATTACTACTGGATTTGAGGCCTCCCCTGAGGGACAGTGACAAGGTTTAGTGCCAAGTCATGTGTTGGAAACATGAGCCTTTTTGGGGGAGTAGAGATCCTTAAGGTGGCTCAAGGCAGTTCTAGAGGCAGCTATACCAGAGTGGGGTAGGAAAAGTTGGCACTCAACTGTCCTTCTGAGTTCCAGTGGGGACAGGATTCATGGTTCCCTGGGGAGAAAGCCATTGTGAAGACAGCTCAGGGGACCAGACAAAGGACACTTTTGCCCACACAAAGCAGGCTCGGGACATACCTTCAGGGCAACCTGGTTCCTCGTCCGGGCAGCCTTGTGAAGGGCGGTCATCCCATCCCTGGCGCGGAAGTCTAGATGTGCACCCCCATTTTTGAGAGCTTTGATGACCTCCATGGAGTCATCGAGCTGGGCAGCCAGGGTCAGGGGCGTCTCTGAGGGGACCAAACACAAGGGCTTTAGAACACATTCTCGGAGAAGGATGCCAAGCCCCACTGCGCATTCGGCCACATTAGCGTGCTTGGAACTGAGCAGGTCCTTCTGTGCACCTATGGGTCCTGAGAGTCCACACAGTTGGGGTGACAAAGACAACAACATGACAATGACAGAGACACATGAGGTCACATGCAAACCAGAACAGTAGCCGCAGGGTTCCCATAGTGTGGGCCTTGGTGCTGTAAGTCCTACAGAGTCCTACCACCTCACTGAGAACAGAAGCCTGGGCACCATCTTGACATGTCCCTCCTTGGAGCAACTGGCTAGAACTCTAATGCGACACTGGGAAGGCCAGCACTCTTTCTTTTTTCTGTTTCATGATGCACAGAGACCCTTTGTGGGTGTCAGAAACTAGGCTGCAGGGTTCCCACACAGATAAGAACTGTAATTCTTTAGGTGCCACATTCAGGTGACCAAAGAACGCCAGGGTAGTTCCTGTGACCCAGAGTGACAACATTCTTGAGCAGTGGTTCTCAGCCTTCCTAGTCTGCAACCCTTTAGTACAGTTCCTCATGTTGGGGTGACCCCCAACCATAAAATTATTTCGTTGCTACTTCATAACTGTAACTTTGCTACTGTTATGAATCATAATGTAAGCATCTGATATGACAGAGATCCGATATGCCACGCCTCTGAAAGCATCATTCAATCCCTAAAGGAGTTACAACCCACAGATTGAGAACTGTTGGTCTAGAGTCTCCGTCCCGAGTCAGGAGAGGAAGCTCAGTGGGTACAGTACCAGCCACACAAGCACAAGGACCTGAGTTCAAATCCCCAGCACCCACATAAAAGCTGAGTGCAGGTGTGCGTGTCTGTCCCCCACCCCAAGAAGATCAGATGGGTCCTGAGGGCTCACTGGCCAAGTCCAGCCCAAACAGCAAGCCTCATGTTATGTGAGAGCTGGGTCACACGGGTGTTTGCAACACAGTGTCTTGGGAATAGTCCTCATTTCTCATAGGTTGAAATTGTTTTGATTTTTAAAACACTTCAGAACTTTAGCAAGTACGCCTGAGCAGAGGGCTGGTACCCCAGATTTGAACTGCTTGACCTTGAAGTTACACACATACCATCACCCTAGAAATATCCTGGGAGTGTTGTAGCCAGGATGTATTCCAAGAGGCACCAGGAGGAAGGGAGAGAGGCAGGACCCTGGCAGGCTAACTGAGAGCTCCAGCTAGGCTGCAGAGATATATCACACCTGGGAAGGGCAAGGTAGGGAAGTAAGGGCTCAGAGTGGCAACTGGAGGGCGCGTGCGTGCGTGCGTATGTGTGTGTGTGTGTAAGATAAGGGCTCCAGGAAATCAAGTATCCGGAGGGGTGATTCCTCCCATGTCAGGAGACAATATGGTAGTGAAACCAGTCCTCCTCTGAAGGGCTGGGTGGCCCCTCTAGCGGGGTTCTTGAAACACTGATTTAGGAGGCTGGAGACTCACAGGATGGAAAATTTAACACAGGGAGGAATGATGAGTGTATCGCAGATGTGGGGAGTGGCGGTGGGGCACCGAGGCTGACCTGAGTGACTCTAAGTGTGACATGCAAGATGCACAATAAATAAGCCATGGGAACCGCTTTCCTGCTTGATTCAGAGGCCACAGGGTCACTGTGAGCTCAACCCACCCAGCATCAGGAACTACTTTTCTCTCTAATATTAGCTGCCACCATCTTTATCAGAGTAGCTGAGCCCACAGGAGACCCCAGTAAGGCTGGTGGATGTTCCCTCAGAGGATGAGGGGGAGGGGAGGGTCACCAGACTGCTGCTCCCACCTGGCCTCCCCTCCCAGGTGTATGCAATTCTGCCCAGTTACATGTGGTCTCTTCCAAGGTGTGAGAGGATACAAACTGAAGGTTAATGAAGGGGATGGGGGTAGGGGGAAGGGCTTCATCTATGCAGATATGGGGATATTACCCATGTTGGAGTGGGACTTTGCAGTGATGCAGCTGTTTTATGGCACCACCACACCTACAAGTAACCCCTTCACCACGGTTCCTGTGAGAGACCCCTCAGCCAGGCTCCTGTGTGAATTGTCCCCTCACTGTGCTCCTGTAATTAAACCTGATTGAGCTATATTGGTCTGGGCTGGTCTTGGGGTTGTTTCTTTGTTCTGGTTTATCCAATGTAAACAGACGTTCACTCACATCCTCCCATGGAAAGTTAATGCAATGCATAGATTGACAATAACAATAAAATATAAGCACGAAATTATATACAGTCAGAGTGATTTTCACAACATCCATGAATCAGGCTTTATAAGCAAGCTAGGGATGATGCAGGCTGCCGGGGAGGAGGTGCAGGGGTTCTGTGTGACTTGAGCATCCCAGAGCTCAGACCGGAGGGGTCCTAGAGGTCCTCCCTCACAGATGTGGAGGGACACCTGCGTACAGTAACACCCACACAGAGACTGAATAACCAGTAAGTGGCAGCAGAGGGGACAATCTCACAGATAGACATGAGTCTCTACTGTGTACCCCCAGGAGGCAGAACATAACTCCCAACTCCTTAGCAGTGGGCTGTGACAACTGTATGGGACGGGCTCCACAGGTGACTCTCAGGAAGAAAGGCTGCAGACAGGGCCATGCTAGGGGAGGTCTCGGTCAGCATCATAACACTCAGTTTGGAGGAGCCCTCCATACACGGTGAGAGGGGTGTTTTACCTCTGTCACCTTCCTCCCCAGCCCCATGCTAACTCATGTTTAAAAGAGTGCACTGGAGGGGCATCTGAATAAATACTGCTTCTCAAAGCTGCCAGGATCGTCCCCAAGAAAACAAACCCAAGCTACCGTTCAAAGCCATGCAGCCTATAGAGACGTGACAAGTAAAAATGATACGGGCCCTCCGAAGTCCTCAGACAGGAAGAGAACATCTGGCGAATCTGAGGAAATCAGAATAATGCACGGGCTCTGTAACACTCCCATGTATGTGGCTATGCCACAGTGACATCAGATGTTAGTTTGCAGAAACTCCCCAAGCCAAAGCTTTTCTAAGAAAGGTTTATTAAAAAATGAACAGCAACAATAAAACAAACAAAAGCAACATCAAACAGCTAAGGGCTGGAGAGAGGGCCCTGCAATTAAGAGCACAGGCTGCTTTTGTGAAAGACCTGAATCTGGCTCCCAGCACCCATTTCAGATAGCGCACAATTGCCTGTAATTTTAGCTTCATGGGCTTCTAGGTCCTCTACT
Organism: Acomys percivali; assembly: GCA_907169655.1. Lineage (NCBI taxonomy): Eukaryota > Metazoa > Chordata > Mammalia > Rodentia > Muridae > Acomys > Acomys percivali. The sequence goes on along the minus strand of OU015757.1, from coordinate 23,673,332 downwards.
GACCTCTATGGGCAAACATAGGAGCACGCGCACACACACACACACACACACATCATATATGTAAATAAAAAAAAATTAAAGTTAAAAAAAAAAACCCTCAAGGCTCTTACTTAGGGTGAAGGACTTAATGTAAAATCACTATTCCTCACAGACTCAGAGAAAAATATTTCCAAAACAAACACAAATGTATGAGCTGCTGATATCCAATACGCACAAAGAACTTGCAGACTCAGTAAACTGTCCCAAAGTAGGTAAGACACCTTCACAGAAACCTGAAGAAAGAGCACAGACACGTGGTAAGTTACACCTGAAAGATGTGCTGTGTGTCAGGGCCTAGGAGATACACTCATGCCTCAAGGGGGACTCGGCAGGGGTCATGCTGCCCTGAGAACACACAGTTCAGAGAAAACACAGTGTTTTGGCTACACACAAAACACTGAACCTCTAACCCACATAGGACAGACAGCCCAGCTCCCCCAGCACAAATGAGTCAGGGTGCAGCCACCTAGAGCATCTTGAAGGGCAGCTCAGCGCAGTCTTACAAAACGAAGCACAGTGGGGCTACAGAGATGACTCAGCAGCTAAGAGTGCTGACTGCCTTTCTAGAGAACCTGGGTTCAATTCCCAGCAACCACTTTGTGTTTGGTAGCTTTATATCAACTTGGTACAAGCTGAAGTCATTTGAGAGGAGGGAGTCTCCATTAAGAAAATGCCTCCATAAGATTACGCTGTAGGGCATTTTCTCAATTGACAAGAAACTGATTGACATGGCAAGTCCCATCCCACTGTGGGTGATTGCCATCCCTGGGCTGGGGGTCCTGGGTTCTATAAGAAAGCAGGCTGAAAAAGTCACTGGGAGCAAGCCAGCAAGCAGCACCTCTCCATGGCCTCTGCATCAGATCCTGCCTCCAGGTTCCTGCCCTGCCTGAATTCCTGTCCTGACTTCCTTTGGTGATGAACAGTGATGTGGAAGTGTGAGCCAGATAAAACTTGTCTCCCCCATCTCACTTTGGTCATCACAGCAATAGAAACCCTAAGACATGCACGAGGACCCTCAACTGTCTGTAATGCCAGTTCTGGGAGATCTGGTGCCCTCCATTGGCACCGCACACATGCACATGTGGAACACAGACATTCATGCAGGCAAAACAGCCATACACATGAAATAATTGTAATTATTAAAAAAAACACATATTCCACGCAGCCACGTTCATATTCTAGGGGTTTCCACAAGTTAAGTTGAAAATATATACCCAAGTTGGGTATGGTGGCATATGCCTGTTCCTCAGCACTCTGAGAGTCTGAGGCAAGAGAATTGCTTTGAGTCTAAGGTCAGCCTGAACTATGTGAGTCAGACTTGGTCTCAAAAACAAAACAAAACAAAACAAAACAATAAAATAAAAAAGAAAAGAGGAAAACATGCATTCATAATTATTAAAAATTGCATAGAATCTTCTCTCGATCCTAAGTAAATAGATTTTTAAGACTCGTACTAAATGGGAAGAATGTTACTCAGGACTATGACAAATGGAGCTGGGCCAGTTAGATGGCTCAGTAAGTAAAGGTGCTTGCAGAGAAAAACCTGACAATCTGAGTTCAAGCCCTGGAACCCATTTAACAGTGGAAGGTGAGAAATGACTCCACAGGGCTGTCCTCTGACCTCCACCTGTGAGCATGGTGCACATACTTCCCCAAACACACAATTAAATAAATACAATAAAGAGACATAAACAGACATGGATGAAATTTGGGCACAAGTGAATGAAGCCAGTCTGACACACAGTGCCCGGTTCCCACACTGACATTCTAAGAAAGGAGGAGGTGACGGCCAAGCACATGGGGTGTTTAGACAGTGATGGGGGTCCCAGATGAAGCTTGATACAGGAGTCACACACTTGGCAACCCCCACCGAATCTGTGACTACCCCCCAAGAGTGGCCCTACTTTGAACCCCGGGCCTCAGTTATGACAAACATATCACATCAGTGATGACTGTTAGTGGGGGAGGCTGGGGTGGGGGCATATGTGGACCCACTTAGTGTTAGTGTTGTTTGATTATTTTGAAACGTGGTCTCAATGTATCCCAGGCTAGTTACCAACTTGATATGCAGCTGAGGACAGCCTTGAGCTCCAGATCCTCTTGCCTCTACCTCCTGAGTGTTGGGATTGCAGGCATATGCTACCACAGTTGTTTGCTGTTTGCTGTTTGGGCAGCAGTTGGGCCGGACACAGGCTCTGTCTGCATGCTCTGTCTCTAAGACACAGTGGGATTTTTCTGTGAGCCTAGAACTGGTTCTCTATGGACCCTAGACCCAAGCTCAGGCCCATTTCCTTCCCAGGCTGCCTCCCCTGGTCCACCTTCCTTATCTTCTAGCTTGGGTACTTTGTGAGCTTCCCATGCTCCCTCAGGAGCAGGTGCATAAAGAAGGATTGCAAAATAACTAGGTTCCATATCCCAGCTCCCGCCTAACAACAGGCCTCTTTATTAGAACTCCAAGGACCAACCAGACGCACCCCCACTTCCTGGAAGGGGCTATTTATGAACCAGCAGCAGGCCGCCTTCATTTGCACACCTCTAGTTGTCTACAGATTCATGTCTACAAGACTCAGAACCCCACTCCCTCCAGGCACAGCAATTCCTGGGGTATCGATCATGCACTGTGATTTACTGTGTGACAGCTACAGATCGGAAGTCATCAGACAGGCCCCCCTCCACTCCCCAAGCCACAGAGCTCCAAGTGAGGGGAAGCAGAATGCCCACCAAAGCTTCTAATTGGACCACATGGGAGCTGGATGGGGCTCCTCAGGAGTCCACCACAGTCACAAGCAGGAGGAAACAGCACCTCTCAGGGACGATAAAGACTTAGAGGCCACCCCCAGCTCCACCGACAGCCCTGGGGCACCGCTGCGTGGAGCCTCTCTCTTGATGTGCTGCTTTGGGATTTTTGTCAACTTGACATTAGCTAGAATCGCCTGGGAAGCAGGAATCTCAGTTGAGAAAATGCCTCTATCAGACTAGCCTGTGTACATTTTCTTGATTAACTGTTGTTGATGTGGGAGGTGCCACTCCTGGGCTGGTGGTCCTGGACGCTGTGAGAAGGCAGGCTGAGCAACTCTTTGGGAGCAAGACAGTAAGCAGCACTCCTCCATGGTGTCTGTTCCCTTTGCTACCCCAAGGTTCCTGCCTTGCATTTCTGCCCTGACTTCCCTTCGCCACAAGCTACAACTGGAAGCTGAAATAAACCCTTTTCTCCCAAGCTGCTTTTGGTCGCTGCGATCATCACAGCAACAGAAAGCAGACAAGAGCTGGTAGTAACCAGGTCCTACAGGTGAGCCCAGCTGAGCAAGTGTCTCAGTAAGAGCAGGCTGGTGGGGAACTGTCCTATTCTGGGCCTTTCACAAAGGCTATGGCCATACAGCAAGTTTCCAGTTTCCTTAATCAGCCACCTTTCTCTCACCTGAGTACCCCTCAAGCTCAGAAACCCACAGTGCGAAAGAAAAGTAATGATGGATGGGCTAAGTCCCCTAGGGCTGTCAGTGTGGCCGCCTTTCCAGGGCTTGCAGATGACATCCATCTGATCCCCGAGGTCCCATCATGGCAGAGAAGGATCCAAGAACCCCTCCACTAGGAGAGAAGTCTTCACTTTTCTCTTCGTGTTATTCAACAGAATTGACATTTCCAGCAGCTACAGGCATCTGCTATTGTTGACGGACCATGTGGTTGAAAGTGGCGGGTTACCCTACCAGGACTCCCATCTCACTTGCATGTGACTCAACCCAGAATGACAACCTCCCTGATTATGGCACCCCAGTGCAGCTGACTCTGGGACGCAGAGCTGAGGCCTCCCCCCTGGGGCTCGTGGCATGTCTTGGTCTTCTGAAGGCACCCAAATTTGACTCTCCACAGACAGAGCAAAGGCGTCTTAGTGTGCAGCCAGTCTGCTGCTCAGGGAGCAACTCAGAAAGTCACCAGACCCAGCTTGGAGCTTCCTGGAAGACCGCTAGAGCTAGAGGTGGCAAGCACCCATCTGGAACCAAAGCCTAGGGGCTGGGGGCGGGGGATGGCTCCTCTACTAAAGCGTTTGCTGTGCAAGCATGGGGACCTGAGTTCAGATCACAAAAGCCAGATATGGTGGCATCCAGTGCAAGGGATGCAGAGATGGGCAGATCCCTGGGACCCATCAGCCAGCTAGCCTAGCTTGGGAGCACCAGGCCAGTGAGACAGCGAGAGAACCTGTCTCAAAGAGACAGCTTCAGAGAAACCACACACACACACACACACACACACACACACACACACACACACACGCACACGCACACGCACACGCACATGCACACATGCATGCAGAGAAAGAGACAGAGACAGAGACAGACAGACAGACAGACAGACAGACAGACAGACAGACAGAGCAAACAACAACAAACCTACAAATGATGATTCCTGCCAGGCCCCAAAACAAATCTCAAGCCCTCTGTGGGTAAAGTAGGAAAGAGTTTCTAAAATAGCAGTGCCCCCCATATGTCTGCTGTGCTCTGCAGCCCCATCGGGCTGGTTCTGCTGCCCTTGACCAGGAGTGTTGCAGCAGGACTGGCTTAAACTACCCATTCTTCTCTCCTGGGCTTGTTCTTTTTTAATCAGCTAACAGCCTACACTGTAGCCACAGATACACAGCTGTCTCTCAGTGCCCATGAAGGACAAGGCCCAGGGTCCCTAGGATGCCCAGCTGTATCCTAGACTGCCTGCCTGCCTTCCTTCTTTTCTTCCTTTCCCCCCCCACCACCACCAGACAGGGTTTCACTGTATAGCCTTGGCTATCCTGGAACTTGTTTTGTAGACGGCTAGCCTCAGACATAGAGATCCACCTGCCTCTACCTCTGCCTCTGCCTCTCAAGTGCTGGGATTAAAGGTGTGGGCTACCACAAGCCCTTTCTATAAAGCCATGTCCTATTTGACTTTTAATCAATTTTAGATTGTTCTAAGACCAGTAGATTCCACTAAGTAGTGAGTAGTTTTCACAGTCTACTTCTTAGAACAATAACAAGAGAGAGAGAAGCATTTGAACATGCTCTTTGCTATTCTTTGTCAGTCCCTCATTGGTTGGCTCGGGGGTCTCACTAAACATGAGACCCACGAGTACAAGACCAGTAGCATTTCAGAGAAAACAGAGTGGTCATCCCTTGTGAGCCCCATGCTCTGTGCTTCCAGATCCCTCGTACTCAGTGATGAGAGGGCAGAATTTCTTGGAATTTCCCGAAGCACCAGCTCCTTGCCCATCACTACCATCTCTGTTCCAGCTCCAGGTGAGGCTACGAGAGGCCACCACATGCACACTTCTACTTCAATATATAGTCAGTGTCCACTGGGGTCTGTCCTGGGATGACAGGTGCTTCAAACCCCAGGACCAGAAACACTGATTTAAGGGGGGATGGGAGCAAAGGAGTCATGGCTCCCATCAGGAAGAAAACTCCCATTGCAGACACTGCCTCCTCTGCTAGTGACCACGGCAAGGTAAGAGAGGCTCACGCTGCCTGGTTGAGTCCCTTATAGAATCCTCTAGAAACAGTCACCATGGGGCTGGGAGAGGGAACCAGATCTGAGAAATGGCTGAGGTCAATGGCTCACATTTAGGAGAAAATACAGGCTACAGGCCTTGAGGACAGAGCCTAGGCCTGGCTGAAGGTCATCTGTGAAGATTGAGGGCTCCTCCAGTTCCACCACGGGAACCCACAGGCCTTTCCTCAATTTTTGGTGATAGAGATGGAACCCAAAAGTACTCTATTGCTGAACTACACCTACAGTCCTTCTACTCTTTATTCTGAGACAGCCTTGCTATGTGGCCTAGGCTGGTAGCGAACTTACAACCTTCCTCTCTCAGCTTTCTGAGTGCTGGGGTCATGGACACGTGCCATTCCTGGCTACACTTCACTTTCACAGCGAGAGTATGGGAGCTGTGTGTCATTGAATGGGACAGGAAGGTCCCCACTTACACAGAGCAAGCCAGAGCCATCCCAAGGGAGCATAGGAGCATCAACATAGAGCCGTGGGGGAAAGTGGGGACCAGGCAGTAAAAGGCCAGGGGCCCTGAGGCCACAGGAGGCATCCTGTCACCACAATACTAAAATCGCCACTTTTTTCCCCTGAAGAGCTTCTACCTTGACCTGGTGCCTGCTCACTCTGGTCAGGACCTCCTTGCACTTTCCCTCACCAGGGCTCCTGAAATCTCTCCTGGTATCTCCCCTGATATCTTGGATGTCCCCACCATCCTCAGGAATGAGCCCCTTCTCAGTTTCATGCTGCTCACAGACAAACCCAAGAGCAATGAGGCAACCCAGCCCCCATCAGACTCAAACATGGTCATGCCAGCTAGATCAGTACCCAGTGGGGCCCACCTCAGCTTGAGGGGGTCAGCCAGGCTGCCCCAAATGACAAATAAGATCCACACTTTATAAGACACCTCCATATCTTGTGCACATAGTAATTTTGAGGTGTGACAAGAAGTCATGTGGGAGCCAACAGTGGACTTGGGGCATCCTGGGAGGAGGGAGAGGGAGGGAGGGAGGGAAAGAAGGAAGGAAAAAGGATCCCACTGCTAAGGTCAAATATCTCCCATCCCAAGATCACACGAAAGGCCAAATAGGTCCGAGCAGACAGTCCCTTGACCCTCTGCCATACCACAGATACAGCGTTCACCTGGGCTGCAGCTGAGCGCCACTCAGTAAACCCAGGAGACACTAGAAACATGGGAAGGTACTTTGGGTTGTCCTGATTAGGGAAGCTACTGGCAATTAGTGGGGGCTCAGCAACACCCCCACAAAGCCTAGGTCAACCACACAGCAAGAACAGCCAGACCAGGTGTTGGCAGTGCAGAGCAGAGAGGCCTGTCCCCAGCCAGTGCATCTTTCTCCCAAGGAGATTTCAAGGCTAAGCAACTCAGCATCCAGCTGGGGGCACAAGACATGTGCATGCAGCTGCCTGTCTGTGAGGAAGCCTGCATGCAGGTGGAAGAAAAGACCACACACACACACACACACACACACACACACACACACATACACACAGTTGTGCTGGCAGGTTAGCAATCCAGTCTGGGGGTTCTGTAGGAGGCCTGGGGTCAGCAGGTAACAGCCCTATACATGTACAGCATCTATTCCCTTTCTCATTTTCCTAACGTTTATGTACGGAGCACCTACTGTATGCATGCATACATTGGGCTGCAGGCTCAGACACAAGGAGAAAAACAAATAAACAAACAAACAAACAAACCAGGTCTTCAGACAGAAGTTACATGAGTGGGGAGTGTAGCAGCTAATTTTATGCTAACTCGACACAAGCTAGACTTATCTGAAAGGAGGGAACCTCGATCAAGAGAATGTTTAATAATATCTGTCTGTAGGGCATTTTCTTAATTACTGATTAACGTGGCAGGGCCCTGCCCATTGTGGATGGTTGATGTCCTGGGCTGGTGGTCCTGGGTTCTATAAGAAAGCAGGCTGAGCAAGCCATGGGGAGCAAGGCAGTAAGCAGCACCCCTTCGTGGCCTCTGCATCAGTTCCTGCCTCCAGGTTCCTGCCTTGCTTGGGTTCCTGTCCTCAGTTCCTTTGATGATGAGGTATGATACAGAAGCATAAGCTGAATAAACCCTCTCCTCTCCAAGTTGCTTTGGCCATGGTGTTTCATCACAGCAATAATAACCCTGACTAAGACAAAGAGCCACTTCAAGGCTGAGGTAAAACCCAGCACAGCATAGAAGACAAATGACTCATGGTAACCTGAACCGGAGAATAATAATTGCCTCATTAGAGGCCAACACCCACCTCCAGTCTCCAGGTCATGGAAATTGGGATCCAGGCCTCTGTCCAGCAGCTTAACCAGCTTCTCTACCGAGCGATGTTGAGTATGGTCCAAAAACTTCTTCAGGTTGTTCTGGAGAGGAAATGAACAAAGCAGAAATGTCTTTATGAGGAATGTATTTACAGGGGCAGGGGGTGGGGCTCTGTGGGCAGAGGACTTGCCTGGCATGAATGAGGCCCTGGGCTTGAGCCCAGTACTGCATGAACTGGGGATGCTGGTGCACCCCTGTAATCCTAGCACTGGGAAGGTGGAGGCAGGAGGACCAGAGGTTCAGTGTCATCCTTAGCTGCATAGTGATTTCAAGGCCAGATTGGACCACATGAACTCATGCCAGAAAGAAAGAATGGAGGGAGGGAGAGAAGGAGGGAGAGAGGGAGGGAGGAAGGAAAGGAGGGAAGGAGGAACAGAAGAAGGGAAGGAGGGAGGGAGGGAGGATCTTTATAGACCAGAAGATTGTCCACTAGGAGGCACTGGCCTCCTATGCACAGATCATGCTGACGACCACCCAGGCTCACATGGGGCCAAGCATGAGATCAACACACAGCCAACACCATGGGCCTGGCCTGGATGGATGTCTTAAAACCCTAGCTGTTTGCCATCTTCATACCAAGGCCTCCATGTCTTTATCTCCAGAATTCGCACAGGAAACTGTGATTTCTATATAATAGAACTAGAGGTCTTGGAACATAGGGTAGAACCCTGCGGTGTGGGGGTCCATGACCATCTAAAGAGGTACCAGAGAGCTCCTTCTACCACCACTGACAGCCGTAATCTGGGGACCCAGAAATCCAGATTCTGACTGTCTGTGGGAACTCCAGTCTGCCTGTGGTTTCTAAGCTGTGATAGCAGCAGAAGTGGCTTCCACCATACTGGGACCAAGAGGTGCTCTCATGGGGAGAGAGAGCAGATCACCTGCAGGCAGGGTGACAATAGACCCACTCAGACCTTCCACTCCATTCTCAGTTGGGAGGCTGAAGTTGAGGGTCTCCTCCATAAAGAGGAGACTGCTAAGTCCCACCGCAGAGGCAGTGACACCTGGCCCTGAGGACACCTAGTTCAGGATGAAGGTGATCCTAGATCAGGATGAAGTCAGAGTCTGCCTGCCTCCTCTATCAGAGAAGTGACAGCTTCCACCCCAAGCAGGCAGCCCTGCCACAGAGTCAGGAGGAGCCCAGCATCTCTCTTGGGCCCCACCCTCATCCCAATCCACTGTCTCCACACCACAGCACAGGAGCACCTATGGCTTTTCACTTGATGACGTTCCTCTGCCTTCCAGGCACCTGCCATCCGCTGGATTCCTACCCAGACAGCTTACCGTCTAGGACTAGAACAAATGCCCAAAACCTGGCTTGTCATTTAAACTATGGCTACTTACTCACTCAGACCTTTCTTTAAATTCACAAGTGTTTGTATCTACATATTAAATAACAACAACAATAATAAAAATAATCACAGAAATGCTCAGACACTGGGGTCATCCATATCCATGTGGATTCCTGGGTCAAAGCAGAAATTATATAAGAAAAGCCTGGACCACACTTGGCTAGAGCATGGCTGAGGCGTCAAGGTGTCAAGGACAATTCCACTATATCTCAAAGGGCAGGGAACCAAGGGCAGATGACAGCCACCTCTGGGTAACTTAGGCACAAAAATAAAACAATGCTGGTCAGAGAGGCCACAGAAGCCCCTAAAACAATGCAGGCTATTGCCATTTGTCTTGGCTGCTCATCAGAACAAGATGAAGACATGACACAGATTGTTGCATGATACAGAGAAATCAAGCTGGACCTGAGCTGGACACTTCCTCTTAGGCGGCTAAGCTTTCATAAATCTGAAAGGCTATGAAATAGCCTTATCTAGGGTGAGATAAGGCACCAACGGTCTTGCCCAGCTGTAAATAAATCCTACAAACCCTGATACCAACCTGCTGGGCAATACCACAATGGTAGCATAATAGTTATGGGAGCGACCAACCACTCCCGGTGGCTTTGAGGCCTACTCCCCAGTAGGAACTGAAGCCTAGTGCTAAAAATTGGGTCAAAAACCCACAGTAGGGAAAGTCATAGGCCCTAAGGGGGAAACACCAAATTGACATAGCATCAAGTTGCCTACTAAATATCTGTTTATTCCCATAAACATGCTGCCCTCGGCCTTAACCAGAGAAGCCTCTCCTAGTTCTTACAGGGCCTCACGGTTGCTCAGGTGCCGAGAATAAGTAACCGTTCACCTCTCAGCCTGAAATGAGTCACGGATACTATCCCCTCTAAGGCTCAGAGAACATTGTGGAAGAAAAAGAAGACAGAATGGAAGAGCTGAGAGACAGGGAGAAGGGCCGCCCAGTGCCATCTCTTGGGAAGACAGGCATCACATTCTTGAATTCAGTAGCTGTGGACCCCTGCACTGAGTCTGCATACTCAGGCATGGATGGAAGAGGGGCTCTGGCCTACCCCTCACTGCTGAACTATTTGCTGATACATTCAAGGAAACTGAGGGTCCTTGGCTCCAGTTGTGAATCCACTGGTGACCCCTATGGTCCACCCAATGGTCAGACAGATGGCCCTGGTGGAACGAGATTGGTAGGGAGTACAGGATGGGGGCTGATGGAGATGAGAAGGAGATAAGAGAGGATAATAGAGCGATCAAAATGCATTTATACACTACACATCATACAGTATGAAACTGTCAAAGAACTGACTTACTTTTTTTTTAAATTAACTGAAGACAAGAGAAAGAAACCCACGGTGAGAACCCTGCATCCACTTGATAAACAAGAAACCTGTGGGGTTTGAATGTCCCGTGTGTACTGTCCATAGCAGGAGAGCCAGCCCAGCACCAGGCATTTCATCTCAAGGGTGTCTAAGGGGAGGCAGTGTTCACCCCATGTTCTCCAGGCTCAACCCACCGCACAGGAATCCCTACCTCCTGGTTCAGCCATGCTACAAGCCTCAGTGACATGTCTGGAGTGCATGACACAGGCACTCGTGCCTTCAGTGGGCACAGAGCCCTCCAGCTAACTCAGACCTCCCCTCCCATTGCTGCTTCCTGGGGCCACCTTGCTGCCTGCTGTCTGGCCAGGTCTCCAGCAATGTGTGTCCGTGTGTGCATGTGTGGGTGTGTGCGTGGTGAGGAATCTACCTGTATACCCCAGCCTGTCCTCCATCCCACAGGGCATGCAGGGACCACTCCCAGGATCAGAGGGGACCTGGTGGGGTGGAGGAAGCATTACCCGTCCCTTCCCCCCATACCTTCGTGTGGAGCCTGGCCAGCTGCTTCTCATCCAGGCTGGACTGCTTATACACACGCTTCTTGTAGCGAAACTGCCATGGAAACAAGAACAAAGATTGCAGGTGACTAAATGCTAGACATGGATGCTCAGAGGGAAAGTGACCTGGCCAAGGCTAGGGAACCCTAGTCTTAACCAAGGCACTGGTGCCTGTGCTGCACAGCCCACCCACCCCCTTAAGAGTCCCATCACCCGGCGGCCATCAGGGCACACAGAAGGCTCTCAGCTGTGGAAGCCAGTCCTCAGTGGGTACAACGGGAGAGATGGTCTGGCACAGTACTCAGTTCATGGCCTCATCCTGCTGGCTCAGTCTGTGGGAATCCACCTGCCCTTTGCTTATTGGGAGCGGTGCACCTTGGATGTTACATTTTTCTTTCCTGTCACTCACCTCTGTCAGAATTACATGAGCAATCCCATGCACACCTCTGCCCAAGGCTCAGAGGCTCCCACTGGGCTCTGTCCAAGGCTCAGGAGCTCCCACTGGCCCCTCAGAACAGTGCTGCCTACTTGGGGTTGGAAATTTCATTGCAGAGTGAAGTGGACTGGGAGTTGGTGACAACACTCCCAGGCAAGCAGTGTCCCAATGGTCAGCTTTATCACGCCTCTTCCTCCCGGACACCCAGACCTTTGCATAGCTAAGGTTAAAGAGACTGTGCAGAAGGTTCCTGAAGAATGCTGAACACAGGTGAGGCTGAGATTTTGAGAGGAAACACGAGGCCCTCTATCTGCTGAGTGACTCTGAACTGGTCTTTGCCCCACCTCAGCCTCAGTTTCCTTATCTTTCTCACAAGGACAAACACCACCCAAGGGTCCCAGAGCGAAATGACCTTCCTGAACTCAGTCCACTTTGTGCCTCCTTCCTGATCTCCTCTGAGACTGTCATATAAAGGGTGGTACAGGTGCTCAAAAACACAAACACATTCCAGGTGGGGCATAAGCTAGCTCCCAAACTGAAATCTGACCTTGTACTATTTTCCTTTTTTTAAGGTAATTTTTTTTTAGGAAGCTTGGGAGATGGCTCAGTGGTGAGGAACACTTGGCTATTCTTCCAGAGGACCTGGGTCCAGTTCCCAGCACCCACATGGTGGCTCACAACCATCTATAATTCCAATTGCAGGATATCCAGTGGCATTGTCTGGCTTCTGTGGGTGCTTTACATATTTGATGCATATACATATATGTAGGTAAAACACTCATGTACATAAAATAAAAGTAAGAAAATGTAATTTTTAAAAATATTATTATTTTGTGTCTACTGGTGTTTTGCCTGCATGTGCGTCTCTGTGTACCAGAGGCCAGAAAAGGGCATTAGATCCTCTGAAACGGGAGTTAAAGATGGTTGGAAGCTACCAAGTGAGTGTTGAGAATCGAACCAGGTCCTCTGCAAGAGCAACAAATGCTCTAATACAGAGAGCAATCTGTGTGGGGTATGTGTGTGTATGTGTGTGTGTGTGTGTGTGTGTGTGTGTGTGTGTGTGCATACACGCATGTGTGTGCACGTGTGTTTAGATGCTGGAATCTGAACTTGGGTCCTCTGGAAGAGCAACAGCTGCTCTTAACCACTGAGCCATCTCTCCAAGTGCCAGCGCCAACCTCTGTACTATCCAAAGGAGGCATCTGTGCCCTGCTCTCTCTCTGCCCCACAAAAGATGACAAGTCCACAGGAGGCAAGGTTCACCCATGGCTCAGATGGGAACTCTTGATTTTCAGGTGTCAAAACAAGTCAGTCATGAAGAACTGGGTGGCCAGGACTGCTCGAGAGCATGTGGCCCCTATGGTCAGCCCGTGCAACTTCTAGATGGAATTGAAGGGAGCCGAGCCAAGCTGAAGGAAGACCATGCCTGCTGCTGGACTGCAATCCTGCACCCTGCATCCTGCCTGATGCTGTCCACATCCAGATGCTGCCATAAGCTCAGCTCCCACTTTTGTCTTCAGCTAATCATGCCACTGGCCCACATTCTCAAGTCACCAAGAAGGACCTGTCACACACACATACCTAACAGGGAAGGTCTGAAGGAGCCAGGCTTTAACTGTAGGGTGAGTAATTTTCTAATCCAAACCAAGCAGGAGCCTGGTTAAAATGCTGCACCTGGCCGGGCGTGGTGGCACACGCCTTTAGTCCCAGCACTCGGGAGACAGAGGCAGGTGGATCGCTGTGAGTTCGAGGCCAGCCTGGTCTACACAGTGAGTCCAGGACAGCCAAGACTACACAGAGAAACCCTGTCTCGGAAAAAAAACAAAACGCTGCACCAGGCATGCACAGCACCAGCCCTCACACAGTCACTGGTGGCCAGTTACCTCCAAGGAAGGCACACCCTGGCCTGTGGGCTGCGGGTATTCCCGTAGCAGCCGTTCTTCATCCAGGAACTTGCCATCCCGCCCGTTGCTGGCCGGCTGGAAGAGTCCATAGTTGAGTACATCCTTCAGGCCTTGGTTCAGTGTGCACAGGATCCGCTGCTTGGCCACCCACACGGTGGCGTCCGGGTTAAATCGGATGCACTTCTGCAGGGGGACCAGAAACACGAGTCAGGGATGCCAAGGTTCATCAGAGCATCATCCACCTGGGCACAGGATCAAAGGAGTCCTGTTCCTTCCGTGCCCTCTGTGCCCTCTGCCCCACTGCTGCTTGTTCAGAACCCAGGAGGCAAGAGCTGTGGCTTGCTGACTGCAAAGTAAAGTTTACCTTTGCCTCTCAGACAGAGAGGCTGGGGAAAGCAAAAACAGTTCAACCAGGGCTGGGAATCAATGAAGTGCCATGCTGGCTGAGCACGGGGGCCTAAGCTTGAGTTCCAGAACTCTCACAAAGATCCCAGCACTGGGGAGGTAGAGACAGGTTAATGCCTGAGAGTCCCCAGCCAGCCAGCCTAGCACGGACATCAAGATTATTATATGCATATGATATCTGTGCCGAGAGTCACAACTAAGTACCGCTGTCCTTAAAATACACTGGGGGTCACAGGGCCCCTTCTGAGCCCCCAGACACTCAGGTTACTCATATGTAATGACGACACGTTTTAAAAATTCCACACATCCTCCCCAAATGCATTTCATATTGGAACACAAAATTGAAATCTACCAAATTCATATTTGAGAACTTTGTGTGATTGTATTAGAAAAGATTTTTTTTTTCACTTTTGTTTGAGGTATTCACAGCTGTCCTGGAACACACTGCATGATTTCTTACTTGTTTTTTTTTTTTTTAACACCTAATAGATCCAGTGTACACATGTGTCAAAGTCACACTAAACCCTGATGCAGATAAAATAAGTCCTGTGCACAATTCTCAATCCACCTTCATGGAATCTCTGGTCCAATGGTTGACAGTGCCACCTGAGGTGCACATGGCTTGTTCTCTCTCAGGCAACTCTGACGCCTTGTCTCAGGCATTCACCATGGGAGGCCTGAGGGACAAGAGTCTTCACACCAACCGAGTCCCTGAACAGAAAACCAGAGCCACACGCACTATCCAGCTGGTGGGATGGCTCTGTGGTTAAAGTGCTTGCCGTGCAAGTGCAAGGACCGGAGTTCAAATCCCTAGAATGCATATAAATGTCAGGTGAGTGTGGTGCACAGCCATAATTCCAGCCCAGAAGGCAGGGACAGCTCACGCGGCAGAGCAAGCTGGTGGCACTAGCCATATGGGTTTGACTGATAGAACCTTAGATCCTGCTTCAGTGAATAAGGAGAATGAGCAATGAAGGACTATTCTAGACATCAGCCTACCCACTCATGTGTCCATACAGATGCAAATATGCATACATATATGCACGCCACCTACACATAAATGAAAATGGAGAAAGCAAAACCCAACTGTGTGTACTTGAAGGGTGAGAGGTGGCAATCACGAGGAACTGTTTGATCAGGGTGTGTGTCCTTGGGGGAACTTACTTAGGTATCTGAGGTTCAGCTTCCTTGGCCAGAGAAATGAGAACGAAAACATTATTAATGTAACAATGATATTACCCACTTATGGCTGTGGTGAGTGCGGAATAGACACAGCACAGTTCTGACGTGCTAGGATCCATGATATTGACGATATTGACAGGTGCTGTCATGGCTGTCATCACCGTCACCAACATCACCACTATCAACACCGTCACCCTCATCATCACCAGCCCCACCACCGTTACCATCAAGATCATAGATACCATCACCATCACTGCCACCACCTGCTAGGCCTCTCTAGGAACACTCTAATTGACATGCCCTGATGTGTGTCTCCATGGTGATTTCCAAATTCAGTCAAGTTGACAAGATTAAAGGCCAGGGGCAGGTCATTTACATGTTCATAACTTCATGAGGATGCTGTGACTGATCCCAGATGTGCTGCTTCATACCTGAGTTCAGAAGTCCAAGACCAAAGTGGCAGCAGGGACTCCCCAGGATGCCCTGAGGAGCCTCTGTCCCACTCTCTAGTTCTAGAGCTTTATTGGAGACCTTCAGCACTTTGTTTGTTTGTTTGTTTTTGCCCTATAGGAACATCACCCAGATAATCTTCCTGAAGCCTCCATCCTGTGCACCTTCTGTGACATCCCCATGTACCACTTTGCAATGTCACAGTGTTGGGTCAGAGCTCCCTTCTCCAGTACAGTCTCATCTTACTTGGCCACACCTGCAAAAACTCCATTTCTAAATAAGTCACTGTCTCCTTGGGGGCTATGCTGCTTACGGCCACATGTATCTTTCTGGCTGCCATGTGGGTGGAGTGAGGCCCAAACTCTGAGCAAGGGATCAACATGGTGGCAGCTTAGTAGGTCTACCTAGCAGGTTGGTGGCAGACCCAGGCCTTCCTGACCTCTGAACTCCGGCTCTTTCCAGAAGGGTCTCCACATGATGCCTCTGGTGCTTTTCAAAGCTGCCGCTTTGTTTCTCGGGGTTGGTTCTTGCGCTAGGGAGGTGCAGACTAGGCATCACCTCTCTGCCCACCAAATGGCAGTGAATGCCAGTCTTTGTGTAGCTTACAATGGCATACAAGCCCTCTGGGGGATGGCATACAGCCCTGGGCTCCTCTAGGCACTTGCCAGTTGGCAGGTTCTTGTCAGCTGTGGGGAGGGCCTGGTGGAATGCTCTGAGGTGTGGCTGTGTGAGGGAACCTGAGTTGGGGCGTCCCATGTGTGTATTGTAACCCAAATCCTGCAATGATTCCTGAACTGGGAGTGGTGGGGTTACCAGCAGCCTCAGGAGGCCATATCTCTTATCATGCTTTTGTTGTGTCAAGATTAGAGAGGTTCTCACCTAGCCCTCGGCGGGTGGAAGGGGGCCCACGTGACTCCTCACTAGAAGGAATAACTGGTCCCGCTAGGTCCTGTAACCAACCCAGGAAGGTCAGAAGGTCACCCTGAACTCAGCTAGTGACACCTGAGAGGGACCAACAGGAACATTCATTCATGCGGGGAATTGGGGGGGTGTCAGCTTCCCTGGCTGGGATTATAGCTGTTAGACCAGTGTTCAGGGCTTTAGTCTCAACCCAGGGACCAAGACCCTTCCATCGGGAGATGACACACATTATACTCCTCCGTATCTGCTTACACCAACTGCAGAGCAAGCAAAACAGAAAGGTGCCAATAACCATTATGCCACCCAAGGAGACATGTTCAGGGCATGCCTATGTCAGGGAAACATTCCTTTCTGCTCAGACTTTCCAGTTTCTAGTAAGCTTGTCCAATATTGGACATTTAAAGCCCCTACAGGACACACTTTAGTCCTCGTAAAGAGGGATAAAGTTTGAAAGAGCAGTCATCTTTTTCAAAACATAAACAAAGCAACAGAAATCTGTATAGGGGTGCTGGGGGTGCAGCTGGCACTGTGTGTGGCTGCCACCTACACTGGGTACCTCTGGCAAACACGGGAACACAGAAGGGAGCCCTCTAGGCTGGGTCCCTGAGCTAGGCACAGGACTACAGGGTGCAGGCACAGAGGAGAGCTTTCAGAAAGACAACAAAACCAATGGAAAGACACCTCAACACAAATTCACAAAACTAAAAACACTGGGAAGGAGCCCCCTGCTATAGCAGAAGTGAGATGGTGATTCCATCGGGCAGTGGCACATGTGCTGACGGGGAAAACAACGTACCCAGACCGCATCACTGCAGAAGGACTGGACAGAGGCAGCCCCCAGCTGCGTAACCCAAAGTATTGGTTACTATCTTCACCTTTGTGACAGACTACTCCACAAAAGCAACTGAAGTAGGGAGTCATAGTTTAAGAGGATATGGTCCACCATAGTACAGAAGGCACGGTAGCAAGAATGGCTTGTGGCTGAGAGAGTAGGTGCTTCCTCGGGTGGGCGCAGATTGGGAAGCTGAGACTAGACAGGAAGTAGGTGGATCCAGGCTGTGAACCTCAAGGCCTACCTTCCAAGTGTCCCACTTTCTCCGGCTAAGCCCTACTCCCTGGGGGGTCCCATATCAGCATGGCTAACTGGGACCAGGTGTTCAATTCCTGAGGAGGGTGCTTCCCACTTAAACTGTAACAGCTTTAGATCTACCATCGTTGATGGACCCCGAGTCTCACATGAGCTTCTAACCAGTGTGCCCTGAATTCACATCACTCCAACCCCTGTCCCCAGCCCATCCTCAGACCTCATTTGTCATCAACAACAGGACTAGGATAAACTCTTTGCTACAGGATTCCCCACCCTGCCCTACCTCCCTCCTGTTTCTTCTGTCACCCTGGGCTTACCTACGACCTACATGGTCCCCACATGTTTCTCTTCTACAAAACAGACGGCTTCCCTTCCTCCCCAAGTCACCAACAGCATCTGCCAGGATACAGCCCCACTCCCCTTTCTATCTCAGAGACACCCCAGTGTTCAGCTGATCCTAGTGCTCCCAACTCCAGCTGAGCTGCTTGGGGATGAGGGAGGATGAGTGGGGATGAGGGAGGATGAGGGAGGATGAGT
>OU015757.1:23641210-23655287 GCA_907169655.1 Acomys percivali | reverse complement strand
GGATGAGTCACATTCTGAGGTTCTGGAGTCAGGGCTCCAACATAAGAACAGGGAGTTCACACTTGTCCTATACCAGGCACGACTGGGTGGCCAAGAGCAAACATCTACAACCCACAGAGGACCACATGCTCACAGTGAGGGCTGAAGGGCAAGTCGGCACTGACTGCCAGCCCTTGTGAACAGCAGTGGGATGAACAAGACAGCGCAGGGGGTGTGTGCCCACCACTGCAGAAGGACAGCTGCCCCTAGTTTGCTGTACACGAGTGTTCCGAGTCGCAGCAGTACTGTGGACGAAGCCAGCTACAGTGTGCCCATGTCTCTCTGGGTCCTAAGACAACTGTAAGGACTGCCCCATGAGACTGCAGTGAAGGTGAGGGAGCATCTAGATAAAGCAAGGAAGAATAATACATACTACGCTGCATAAAGTCTCATTACAGCGGGGAGCCGGGGCGGGAAGTTCAACAAGGCCAGGCCGGAACTGAGCACATATTCTATGGTCCCCACCTCCTCATGCCCTGTTAACCCTGAGTGAGACTTAAATCACCCACTTACCCCGCAAGGAGCCAGGAAGAAACCTAAAGAACCTGAGGATGAGCATTCATGGAAGGGGTCCCTAAGGTAGCTAGGGCCACTGTCAGAGTGGGAAACATGGTCCCTGGCATAGGTCACACCATGAACAGGGCACTCCCAGTGTGCTCTAACATACTCCGGACAAGAAATTGCATTTCCCACTGAAAACCACTCTGCACTGACTAGCCACACCATCACTGATTTCTTCACGATGCTGTATGTGTTCATGTGTGTGCAGGGACATTTGCGTGCAGGTGCTGGTACATGTGTGTGTGTGTGTGTGTAGAGGCCAGAGGGCAATATCAGGTATCGTTTCTGAGGTCTCACTCACCTTGATTTTTTTAAACACCAATCCCTGTCACTAGCCTGGAACTCATTGATTAGGCGGTGCTGCCTGGCCAATGAGCCCCCAGGGACCTACCTGTCATTGCCTTCCAAGAGCTGGGGTTACAACCATGTAGCCCTATGCCTGGGTTTTTAACGTGGGTGATGGGGATTGAACTCAGATCCTTGAACTTGCAAGGCAAGCATTTTACCAACTGAGCCATCTCCCCTGCTCTCAAAATGCATTTGAATGACCTGTGTTGAACACAGGCTTGGTGGAAGCTTGAGGCAAGGCACGCTGAGGAAGATTTTGACTGGGTTGGCTGGCTGGCTGCAATAATCTGCACCTGCTCTGAGAAACAGCAATGCAAGGTCAACCCATGCTGTGATTGGGCTACAAATGCCACTATCTAAATGAAAATGGTTTTTGTCTTGAGCAAAACCCCATCAATCACGCTGAGACTCATGGCAGTCGGTGCCGGAGCACGGCTGAGGCAACACATGAAGCTTAAGACGAGGGCTTTAAAGGGAGCTGGTGACCTTGACCTAGAAAGGCAGGCTAACACCGTGATGCTGAAGTCCAAGGGCCAGGCTTATGCTTCAGAGAATTTGATGAAGGAGACCGTGGCTGTGGATTCCCTTTTCCAATTATAACACTTCAAGCCGCAGAAGCCTAACCGCAGCCATCTGATGCTGTGGCGAAGCCTCAGCAAGACCAAACTGGGAGGCGCTGCTCAGACCCACCAGGGGCTCGTGTGGTCCTTGAGGATGAGTTAATTTTCCTCCTTAGCCGCTCTCTCAAGCAGAGCTATCACAAAGTAGACAGTCAAGACTCAGGCCACAGTAGTCAGTGTAAAAGCAATAAAGCGAAGAGGAGAGACTGCCCTGAGTCAGACAAGATACACTCATGAGGCACTTACATGCTGCTCTCCCTTGCTGTTCTAAAGGTAACAGCACTCCTGCATCCAAGGTGGGACACTCCCAAACTGTCACATGTTTCCAGTGCCACTCAGCTGCCAGGAACTGGAACTTGGGGAACCCCGAGGCTTGGGTGAGCTGCAGTGCCCCCCAGTAGCACAGAGCGAGGAGGGAGACTACTCAAACTAGAAAGCTAATCAGGAGGAGGGAGGCAGGCCAGGCAGCAACCAGTCACAGACCGAAAAGCTGTGGAAAGTGGGGGTGGGGTGGGAGTGGAGAGGTAGGAAGGGAGTTTATCCTGCAGGGTAGAGACAAAGTGGGAGCAACCCAAGCCAGGAAGCAGAATCAGAGACAAAATGAGGGGATCCTGAAAATATAATTCTTAGAGTGGCACTGGGTGGGGCGGGGGCTCCTTAAAAGGAGGTCATAGATATGGAATCTGCCTCCGGATAGAGGTACACTATTGTTTCTCCCCTAATAGTTTATCCAGAAGAACCAGCTAGCCAATCACCTGGCCAGGGGAGCACCTCTCAGGAAAGCTCACTGCCATGGTAAAGAGTTGGGAGGAATAATTATCCTTTCAAAGAGAGAATGTATTTTTTTTCCTCCCAGAGAATCCCTGTTCTCTTTGCTGTTCCCAGGCTCTGTTAGTTGGCTCACCTGAGCCTTGACTCAGAAAAATGCAATTTTTCTCTTTTCCTCCCTCAGTCTCTTTCCTTTGGATGATGGCCTGAGCCTCAGTAAGCTGCCTCCAGGGCCATGGGCCTTTTTACTCTTTCTCTGAAGCCCTCTTTGCCACCACATAGCTGCGTCTCCTACATGTGTCTGCTTACAAACAGCACAAATTGTCTTCCTCCCTCCACTGGGCAAGTACCCAGACTCACAGCTTGTCTGCCCTGGGGTTTTTCTTTTAAATACTAATAAGATCTACCTCCAGGGTTTGTTTATTCTGAGTCTAATCTTAAATTCTTTTTATTAACATGACTAAGCACCCTGAGGGGACCCCCAACTTCCCCCAATAAATGTGACAACTCAAAACTTCTATAACACTACTAGGACTCAGGCAGTCCATATATTCAGACGTGAGCTCAGGCTGGACTATAGAAGGCTTACTGGCTGTCAGATAAAAGGCAGCATTCCTTGGGAGCTTGTAAAATGTGTTTTCTGTGCCCCAAAGCAGTCCCTTGTCTCTGGCAGAAGGGACGTGGCTCTCCTGTTGTAGCATATCAAAGCCCATGCTGGCTCCTCCATCCCTAGTCACAAGCACTTGTTACACACTTCAAAGTCCCCACATTGGCCCTTCTCAGCTCTCCCTCCAGCTCGCAGGCTTCTCTCCCCACAGCCACCCATCCTCCTTATAACCCAGCAGGCTTCTCTCCCCACAGCCACCCCTCCTCCTTATAACCCAGCAAGCTTCTCTCCCCACAGCCACCCATCCTCCTTATAACCCAGCAGGCTTCTCTCCCCACAGCCACCCATCCTCCTTATAACCCAGCTACTCCTGCTCTTCTCTCTCTTGCTCTCTTCTCGCCTTCTTGCTATTTCTCAATAGCATATTGAATATTTCTCACTATTCTCTTGAATTCTTGCTATTTCTATCTCTTGCTATTTGTGCTATTCTCTCTCACTTCCCTAGCCGGGGTCATGTCCAGACTGCTTTCTTTTCTCTCTGCTCCTGACTCTTCCTGATGCCTTTGGATATTTCCTCTCTCTTGTTAACAACAACAACAACAACAACAATAATAATACCTAATACCTTCCCTAATGGAGTGGCCATTTCAGCAGTTCCTTAACTATGGCCCTCGCCTACAAATACAGTCACAGCATAGATGTTAGAAGACAGCCCTGGCCTTGCATTTCACATGGGTGAGTGGGTCACCTTCCTGGTGATTCATCATGGCACACCAGCAGAAATGTTGTTCCATGTTCCGCGCTAGTCTGGCCTCTGAGCCTCCGCATTCCACCCTGACATGGGATTTGCTGAGTTTTTGTATGGCATTTTGGTAATCCCAGGCCAAGGCTTCCATTCCCAGAAGTTATTTTTTTCTAGGAGAATTAAGTGGGAATTAACAGTGAGCTCAAGCAGAAAAGCATACCATGTTGGCTGATCATGTCTGGGCTCAGAGACCCGCTGCCAGCTAGGTCACCTGACCATGCACACACAACTCCAACTTGATATCCAGCAGAGGAAAAGGGTGGCCCAGCATCCTGACCACACAGAGGAGAGATGTGGCTCAGCCAGTTTTAGTTGTTTGAAAATGCTGGATGTGAATATCGGGTCCCCCTCCACCTGTTGCTACCAAGCCAAGCTGTGAGAGAGAAATAATAGTTGGCAGGATCAAGGCTGCCTTTCTTCCGTTCCACGAAGGGTGGGGCCCCCAGACCTCTGCTCCCTTTCCAGCAGCTTATGATGCACCAGATTCCTGATGAAAGCCGTGGGGTGGAACTGCCCAGCTGAAGCAGGGGGAGACAGGTTATCATGGCTGCACCGCAGACAAGATGGGGGCGGGAGCTTCCTTTGGGGGTGGTGATGAGTTAACGAAACCACAAAGAAAACCAGACTCTCTGCCATCTTTCTCTCTCAGCAATGATCCAGCCATACACTACAAAGCACACTGGGTGGTCCCTCAAAGCAGGTACGAAATCCTAAGTGCATGCTTCTACACTACAAAAGGGTAGATGGACACATGGATGCTTGAATGTTTGCACGGATGAGGGGATGGGATGTGTGGTGGGGAGAAAGAACGGACAGATGAGAAAATTGAGTTGGTGGGCAGACAGGTGCGTGGGTGACAGATGGGTAAGGGATGAACACGGTGACATATACCTATGATCTCAGCACTTTGGGGGCTGAGAGAGGAGGATCATGAGTTTACGGCCAGCCTGGGGTGGGGGGGTGGGGGGGTGGAGAGGGTGGTACATATCAAAACTGCCAAGAAGGTGGGAGGAGGGAGGGAGGGAGGGAGGGAGGGAGAGAATATGACTGAAGGGAAGGGAAGTGAGGACAACAAAGGCTGACCGTATCAGGAAGGCTTAATCTTATCACTAAAAAGTGAAGATGCCTGTGGTCGTAGATCTATGTAATAGACATCCTGGAGCCTGCGGTACTTATTATTCTTGACATTTTCTCTATGAGGAATAAGATATTTCCACAGCCCTCAGGCATCCTCAGCCTCGCGGGGCCGGGCCGGATGGCTGAGCTTCAGCTATGGCCGCAGTCCTTGAACTCCAAGCCTCTGAATGAGGACCGTCATCGACATCATCTACTATCCAGTTGTGCTTGTGACTTTCTTATTATGCTGAGACAAAAGCAACTGGAGGGAGGGAGGGAGGGAGGGAGGGAGGGCTTCTGTGGCTCACAGCTTAAGGGCAGAGCTCATCATGGCCAGGCGGGCACAGTAGCAGGCGTGTCACATCGCATCCGAAGTCAGGACCCCAGCCTATAGAATGGTGCTGCCTGAATGCAGGATAGGTCTTCCCACCTCATTTAAGGTTCTCTGGAAACATCCTTACAGACAGCAAGAAGTGAGTCGTCCCCCCACCCCCACCCCCAGGGCAGTTTCCTATCCAGTCAAGTTGGCAATGGAGATGAAGCACCATGTCGGCCCTGTTGGGTGGCTTTTCTCATAGAGCAGAAACTGTGCCCAATCAAACTCACACACAAGCAATCTCTAGTCGAGTCTTTAGTCTCGAATAAACCACCTTTGGGTGAGTACTGAGCAAGTAGAAAAGAGTCTATTCTAGGCCAGTGAGAGGACTGAGTCCCCGAGCCTGATGACCTGAGTCCAAGCCCTATAACCTACACAGTAGAAGAGAGAGCTAACTACCACAAGGTGTTCTCTGACCTCCATGTCCCATGGCATGCAGACGCACAAATAAATAGTTATTTCTAAACTGTGTAAGGAAAATCCATTCTGAGAGAGATGTGCACAGTGAAGTGCAGCTGCTGGCATAGAGGAACTTTTTGACATAGGAGTTCTGCACGTCTGACTTGATCAGGGAGGCTACCTTGTGATGTTTAAGAAGTCAGTCAGTGTAGTGGCTTACCCCTTCAATCCATACACTGACAAGGCTGATGCAGGGGAATTGTCAGAAGTTCCAGGGCCAATCTGATCTACATAGAAAGAGCCTATCTAAAACAAAAAAACAAAAAACAAGAAACAAAGACCCCAGTGGATTTGTGAGCACTGGTGTGTGTACGAATGTGAAGGGACAGATATGTGGCAAACAGGAAAGACAGGACTCTAAAGAGCAAGCCTCCAGCTCTTGGTCTATACATCCTGTGACTCCACTTAGCCTGCATGTGCAGAGAGGAAGAGGCAACAGGGAGATCCATGAGAGGACAGGTAGTTAGATGGTGCACAAATTCCTCCAGGGATAAGAAAACAGTATGACTGAGGGGGCAGTGCCCCCACCTGTGAATACCCTAAGAACCACTGAGGCATACACTGTCCACGAGTGAATGGTGTAGTTACATGAATTATGAAAGAAAATGGATGCTGAGGGAGTGATGCAGCTGTTAAAGCATTTGCCATGCTAGCATGAGGACCAGAGTTCAGAGCCTCATGACCTGTAACTTATCCTCCAAGGAAGACCCCCAGAGCCAGCTGCTAGCAAGCCTAACCATATCATAGGCAAGCTCTGAATTTCATTGAGAGACCCTGCCTCAACTTACAAGGTGGGAGAGATGTAGTCAAGAAGGACTCTCTACATTAACCTCTGGCCTCCACATGCACAAGCATACCAACAAGCACAGGCGCACACACACACACACACCAACATGCACAGGCGCGCAAGCATACACATACACACACATGAAAATGAGAAAAAGAAAGAAAATGGAGTTTTGATTCTATTCCTGGAAACAGCCATGACCCAGGCATTCTATTTCAAACTGACTGACAGGTCACTGTTATAAGGCCCCCGAGGCACTGATCTTAGTAGCCCAGGTCACCTGGAACCCGTGCAGTCTCTCTTTCCCCTGCCAGCCCTGCACCTGGCTCCCATCTCTGTTTCTCCTTCTCCCCAGGAGTCTCTTCTCTCCATCGGTCTCTTCTTCCGACCTTCCTTCTGTCACAGCAGCCGAGGCCGCACGTAAAAATTCAGTGAAGTCACGTGGTCTGAATAGGACTCCCTCGGCTACCCAAACCATCATGCCCTAGCCATGTCTCAGTCTACCCCTACGCCTGTCTCCCTTGGCCACACACTACATCATAGCATGTGGCCACCTCTGTGGCTTCAACACATGGATTCCACGGCTGGCTGTGCCTAGGAAGTGCTGGGAACACGTCTCCCCAAGAAAACACATCACCTAGGGGGCTCAGCTCGAATGTCCATCCTTGACTGACAGGGAAGGCTTAGGTGAGCCTACTGCCCCGAGTCAGGCTTCAGTGCAGTCTCAGCTGTGGCTGCATTAGCAAAACACACAGAGAACAAGGAAGAGAGACAATAAGCAAGCAGCTCCTTGTGCGTGCGCAGTGAGAGAAGCTGCAACTCCAAGGCAGCCAAAGACCTGAGAAAGTCAGGCGGAGCCTCTGATGGATAGAGGAGTATCTGCGCTCCCTCTGGGGGCAGTAAGAAGTCCTAGAGGAGCTGAATAAGGCCAATGACTACCATAATGCTTAGAGAGATGTCAGTCACTGAGGCCTCAGACTGTACTGGTCTACAAGGAAATGCCCAGAGCAGGAAAGCCAACAGACACAGAGGGTGGAAGCACATTTGTCAGACTGGAAGTGGGCATGAGGGAATCTTTCTGGGGTGGGGGAGAACCCCAAACCTGGATGGAGGCAATGAGCACACAGCTTGCTAAATTTACTAGAAACTGTTGACCTGAATGCTTAAAATAAACAGACTCTGGGATCTGTAAAAATTAAAAATCAATAAAGCTCTTTTTTGACTGTTTCTGGGGGCATCCCTGTTTAAAGGTAACCCTGGCCAAGAAGACGCTCAAAGCTAGGCCAGGTGTGTGGGCACAAGGAGGACAAAGGGAAGAGCCATGTCCCAGGTTGTACCCAGACTCAGCCAAGGGCCTCTGAGTTTTCCATAGAACACCCAAGAGAAGTGAGCTTACACTTGATAGACACTGTTATGTTGGGGATGTAGTGATGGTGGTCCAGGGCTAAGGGCAGAAATGAACTACAGATACCTGCTAGATGGACGGTGCAGGGTGCCAGCTGTCCCTGAATTGGATAGGGACGATAATGACAAATGCATGAGAGATCTGGGATTCCAGAGAAAGAAATTCTGCAGGTGGGAGCCTCTGACAGGAATCAGAGTCTAGGAATGGTGAGGTGAGAGCTACAGGGTGTGAGCTAGCTGCAAGTTTAGATCCAAGCTAGATAGTGGGGCTAGTAGCTTTGTCTAGGGTGTCAGGCACTATGGACCCAGCCCCTCTGCTGGAGGCCTTCCTATTAGTGACTTGGCTAAGACACTTAGTTATTAGCTCAACATTTAGTGACTAGTGCTATGATGCTGTAGGGTGCAAGGTGGAACCATATAGAGCCAGCATCCTTGCAGTCCATACTAAACAATCCAGAACAAACCTACTTGACATGGACTGAAGGTACCACCATGCCTAACACCCTTTACCAGCCATGAGAGCTACCTGTTTTCCAAAAGCACAGACACCATGAATGTTGGAAGAAGTAACACATTCCCTCCTCCCATGGGACCAAGAAGGATGTTCAAACAGCCGGTCAAGGTGATAAGTTGGGTACCAGCCTTCCTATACCCTCTCACCTAGGATGCTCACCACATGGTCCTTTGTCCTCAGTCTCTGGACAGGAACATGGGTTCAAGCATCTTCATAGCAAGGTAAGTTCCCTCCCCTTTTATTCAAAATTACAGGAAATGTCATATATGCAAGGCCAGCTGGCCACTCACCTGCCTGCGACCAGAAGTATAAGAGGGATACGATGGCACTGTGCCTGGCACTCCACTTCAACCTCAATGACAAACATAACGGTCAAGGATGTTTCTGAGTCAGGCAAATTAGGCAGACCATTCAGAAGCAGGTGATAGATGCTCACTGGTGTGGAGGGTGGGGATGGCGTGGGGTAGGAAGATAGTGAGATGAAGAGGCAGAGACTTCTAGGATTGCCAAATCTGGAGCAGTGGCTTCAGGGAGGTACATGAGTGAAATAGGGCCAGAGAGAGTCAAGCAGTGTGGCAGGGGGTGGGGAGGAAGGATGAACTGCAATAAATTGTCTTTAAGGGGGTCAGAGTGGTAGATGAAAAGCTTTTTGCTAAATGAAATACCCCATAGGAAGATATATCTATGTCATAAATGGAAGTACTAATTAAGGCAAAAGGGTCCAGCCTCGTTTCCCTGAAGCGGCTGCCAGGAGATGAGCCAGGGCGGCGGGGTGGAGGAGATGGAAGCATAGACTGATAGCTTAGGCTGAGCTCCAAGTGCCAAGCCTGACTGGACGTTGGGGGGCTGCTGCTGGGAACCCTCAAAAGCCCCCCTTTCCATTCCCACAGTGTTCTTCTTCCACCTCCTTAGGAGAAAAGTGGGTTCACATCAGTGCCGCCATACAGTCAGCGCTGTGCCCACTCCCTCACTCACTGTTCTCTGAAAATATAACAGAAAAGCCTACTTTGCTTGGTACTGATCTGGGCACATGCCACTTCTTAAAAGGCCAAGTTGAATGGCTAGTGCCAGTAGTATACCGCATTCTAAATGATGCAGAAATGTGCCTCAACATGCTCCCAGCACCCTTCACCAGCCTCTGCCTGTCCTCTAAACCCACCACCAGGGACCTGCTCAGCCAGGGCTCCAAGGTGCCTTGCCAGCACTGCCCAAAGCTTTCCTGGCCCAGGTTCGCTGGAGTTGTGAACTCAGAAATAGCAGGCAGCGGGAGACAGCAAGGTTAGGCCTCATGGGGCAGTGAAGGACAGCCCTGCAGCTTCTCTGAGCACCACTACCCAGTGTGTAGGTACTGGGGGCCCCTAGGGCAAGCTGGCTGGCAGCTCCTCCGGGCAGGATTCCAGGAACTGTGTCATGTCCCCAGCTAGACAGAGGATTTAGCCCGCAAGGGACAGCATGCGGGAACAATGCCCTCTCTGTTGCTGACAACTCATACCCGTGGGATTGCCTGTCTCTGCCTCTAGAGGCTTTGTCTGTCTTGAACAAAATGAAGTAGAATGGGCTTTAGAAAGTTCCAGAGCTGATTACGCTCCTGAGCGGGCCCTTCCGGTTCCAAGTGCCATTGCACTTCTAGTCTTCAGTACTAGGTGTCCAGGGCGGTCTTTCCCAATGTGCCCAGTAACTCTAGTGGGTACAAGCAGTCTCAAGACCTGTGGGAGAAACGGGCCTGTACCACAGTAAAGATGGCCAGCCAGGAACTGGTTAAAGCAGACAGGGAGCATGGAGCTTAGGCTTGCGAGACAT
The DNA here is from genome assembly GCA_907169655.1 of Acomys percivali. NCBI lineage: Eukaryota > Metazoa > Chordata > Mammalia > Rodentia > Muridae > Acomys > Acomys percivali. Next base: position 23,645,083 of record OU015757.1, on the reverse strand, counting down.
CAGTGCTGTGTCTGCCTGAGCTCCTCCACAGTATGCCTACACTGAGAGTCCTGTAAACCCTCTCCAGTCACCTAACCCATCCTGGCTGCTAAGGAACACACTATGGCAGCAGGGATAACTCAATGGACTGGCCAGAGTAGGGGTACATACACAGTGATAAAGACTGTGGTCCCAGGACTGTTTTCTACATACGCTTCTCACCTGCCACTAGACCGGTTATATGTGTAAACTAGGCCTGGGTACCTGGCAGCCAATGGGCACATTGTGGGCCTTTTGTTCAGCAGGTTTTCAGATCTCAGACCCTCTGCTCTGTCTCTCACCGGCTCCCTTCTGATCCTCCACGTTCCTTCTACAAATTAGGACATTTACTATGAAGCTATGAATAGCAGCTCATATCAATGTCAGATGCACGAATAAAAAAAAAAATACCATGTATACATGCAGAGGAATCTTATACAGACATAAAGAAGGAAATCAGGACATTTGCAGGAAAATGGATGAAACTGGAGGCTGTTTTGTTAAGCAAAAATAGGCCAGACTCAAAAAGACAGATAGTGCGAGCTTGTTCTCACATAAACAACCTAGATTTAAATGTGTGGTGAAGCGGGGGTTAGGGGAGGGATTGTGAGAGGGGAGAAGATGGAGGCTATTTGGGAGGAGGAAGGAGGCCAACAGAAAGATAGGGAGGCAGGAAAGGACAGTGGGGCAGAGATAGAGGTGGACAGGGAAGAAGAGTGTGAGGAGGTCGGAGGGGCAGGGAGGGACAGTGGGAGAGCAAGAGTGGGTAGGAAAGAACAGAGGGGGTAGAGGGGGGCAGAAAAGGACAGTGGGGGGAAGGTAGAGAAGGCAGGGAAGGACAGTTGGGGAGAAGATAAGAACAAAGTTTAAAGGCATGTATGTAAGAAAAAGTCAAAAGAAAACCGACTTCCTTATGTGTTATCAAAAAGCCTCACTGAAAACTTCAGCACACCCTGAGCCTCCTGGTGACCAGGCTTTGTAGCTCCGTCTCCTGCCAGCTGTGGATCATGAACTCCTAAGATGCTGGCCCTCTCTGTAGGTGTGTTAACCTTTAACAAAGACGCCCAGACACACTGCCAAGCTCAGGGTTGCCTCAAGGACTCCACAGAACACATTCAAGTATGGTGTCTGTCTTGAGGTCAACATTCAGGAAGTCATCCAGCACCTTTTGGTAAAATTATGGCACACGGAGATTTCCCCTGTGTGGAACATGCCCACAGGGATGAGTCGTGTCAGGCTCAGGACAAAGGCAAGGCTGCATCCTGCCTCAGTGCAGTGGGCCTACCCATCCTGAGGGTAGACCCCAGCAATGGAAGAGGTGCGCTATGTTCTGTATCTGCTCCCAGCAGCCTAACCCTCACCACCACCCCTGTCCCCCCAGCTTTGATGTTTAGGTTCTAGGTCTGCCACCCTGGAGCACTCCCACAGCCCACAGCATGTACGCCTATATTGGTAAGCAATTCTGAGAAATAAAGCTTAACCAGTTAAAACACTGTAATAGAAGGACGGCTTGAACGGATGGTGGGCCAAGGGCTCTCTACGGTGGACGCCAACACTGAGGGATATAGTCTCTGGGAATCAATTAAGTCAGGCTAAATGTTCCAAAATACAGAAGCCAGCCTAGAAAGTGCCTGAGGAGGACTGGGGCGCTACACACCGTCGGAACAGACCCTGTCTGGTGACCTGTAGAGCAACAGAAGGCTGTGGCAGGAGGCTCTTTTCTCTTCCTTGGGTGGGAGACAAGGTTCTGGAACCAGCTGTTCAGAGACCCTTGAGGCAGGGCTCTTTGCTGAGTGATGGGGGCAGACAGGGTCCATCCGTGATAAAGACACAGCCTCTGTTCAGGAGACTTCCCCAGGAAAAGCGGTTACAATAATCTTTGGAAAAAAAAAAGAAAGGGAGATAGTTGCCACCAGCCCTCTAGAAAGCTTCCATACCTCCATATCTTTTATATGTAAAGGAAGACAGACAGACAGACAGACAGACTATATATCTAACTTCACTTTACTCATGTGCTCCAGGACCAGCAGAAGGACAGAGCTGCTGTCACCCGGCTGGAGTGGGCTGGCCTTGTTGACTTAGGCAACAAGGAAGGCCGGAGAGGGAATAGTGGGGAGAGAGCTGGCTCCCTCCTGCTCTGAGTGAAAGCTCAGCCCATAGAGGAAGGGCTGTCTGAAGAAACATTATACTCAGGAGGGAAATAATCAGACATCAGGACATGTGCCAAACAACAGCTCCAGAGAATACTTGTCAGAAACAGAGTTTGAAGCTAGGAAAACAGACCCTACTCCAGATCAGAGAGTCCTGGGGACAGATGAGTGCAGCTGAATGCGTGACACACAGATACTAGAAAGTTCAACAGAGAGGGACCGAGATGTAGATGTGGAGAAGAAACTCCCTGAGTGAGGCTAGCTGGTTCCCCTGGTATAAACAGAAACAAGCTGCAACTTAGGATATGACACAGAACACCAGGAATCTGCCTAGCAAGGAAGAACGGGCAAACCCTCAGGCCATGCTTCCAGGAAGGCCCAACAAGAACCACATTCAGGGATGGAGATTGCACTGTTCTTGGAGAGGACCTGAATTCAGTTCCCAGCTCCCATATCAGACAGCTTACAACTACATGTAACTCCAGCTCCAAGAATGACCTCTTGGTCACCTGCCTGAACATGCTCACACACATGTGCATAACTCAAAATAAAAAATGAATATTAAAAAAAAATAAACATGTTCTAGGACCTAGGGAGCAACTCATTCCTGAGTTCTGCCCACATAGAACAGGTATGGTAGTGGTGGTGCATGCCTTTAATCCACTCAGGAGGCAGAGGCAGGCAGATCTCTGTGAGTTCGAAGCCAGCCTAGTCCACAGAGTGAGTTCCTAGACAGCCATAGCTACACAAAGAAACCCTGTCTTGAAAAACAAACAACAAAACAAAACAGGCATAGTGGTGCATGCCCACAATCTTAGCACTTAGGATCTGGACATGGGAGGATCAAGAGTCTGAGGTTATCGTCATCTACTTAGTGAATTTGAGGCCAGCCTGGGCTATATGAGACCCTATTTCCAAATATTTAACCACCACTGCCACAACAAAACATTGTAATCTAGTGGCTAAATCAGGAGGAATAATATTGGCCCCAAACTATGATAGAGAGGAAAATACAAGTATGAGCCAAAGGTGACAATGGACCATTTTAAAATGCAGTCACTCCTCACTGTTTGTGGGCTCCCTGCCTGGGAACAAGCCAACTTAAGGGAATTGGTTTATAAATACACACACACACACACACACACACACACACACACACACACACACCATGCAAGCGAGCAGAATTAAGTAAGTAAGTAAGTTTTGGCACCAATGGGGGTGCTAAAGTGCATGATGTTGTTGACTGTAGGAAGGCTAAGCTACTCCTTAGGAAGACACAATGTCCCAAGGTGTGGGTTCCAGTGGCAATGGCCCCGAGCTCTGCTTCTATGACGCGACCTCAATGAGAACGATGGTGTCTTTACAGAGCAGGCCGAGCACACATGGTGAGGATCCGCAGTATGTTCTTGTCCATGAGGAGGCTCTGCCTGCAGCAATGAGCTCTGCCCAGTGCAGGGGCAAATAAAACAGGAACCAGATGAGGAAGAAGCAGCTGAAAAGGTATCTGGCCTTTCATAGAGCACTGAAGTGGGAACAGAGGCGGTGACTCTAGGGTACTGGGTGCAGCCTGGGACGAGCGTTAGTAAGACAAGCAATGTTTGCAAGCAGAGTCCCTAAGAGGACGAGGGAGGAAAGGGCATGGGATGGAGGTGGAAGGAGGAAAGTACAAATAGCTAGTTGCTGTTCACCAAACCTTCCAAGGCTC
>OU015757.1:23610477-23630420 GCA_907169655.1 Acomys percivali | reverse complement strand
ACACACACACACACACACACACACACACACACACACACACACACACACACACACACCAGACTCAAAACACAGAAAAGAGAAATGTCACTAGCATTTTAAGGCTGAAATATGCATGTTACCAAAACACTTAAAATAGTGAACCAAGCTTTTGGTCTCACACAGCTCTGTACAGAGTTCTTAATGCCTCCAAAGGCAGTGCCAGCCCTGGCATGGAGTGAGATGACCCTCTGAGGGAGACCAACTCTGGCCAAGACAGAAGAAAGGCTCCAGTCCCAAGAGCCCTGAGTGCCAAGCACAGGCCCACCTGGGGACAGGCCTCTTGCGCCTTAGGTGGGGCTGTGGATGCCCAACCTGCCATCATCTATGCTTGATGACAGTATTTAGGCCAGGCTGGGTTTGGCTGGTTCCTGTTGTTCAGAAGGTGTGGGAGCCAGGATGCTTTGCAATCTGAATGCCAATGTTTTAGTTTTCTTCAGAGAACATGTCTGCAAAGTTTAAAACCCTCAAGCCCCAGCCAGCCATGTCCTGGGTTCTTGAAATTAGGTCCTAAGATGTGACACAGCCCAGTGGCCTCCATACTCAGCAGCCTTCATCTTTAGCATTCACAGGCTGAAGAGAGGTCAAAACCAAGCCTGAGCCTGCTCTTACTTCTCCCTCTGAAGCCTGATCAGACCAGTCAGATGCAGCTGCAGAGGCCTGTCTTCTCAAATGCATCTGCACTCTGATTGAGGGTTTTCAGCCTCACTTGAGATCTTGCCCACCCTGCCTTGGAATGTGGGTCTCGCTAACTACCCAAAGGCCTGCAGGAGAGAGGAAAGCTTGGCTAAGCAAGAGCTGGGGACATCTCGTCCACTGTCATCATTTTCTCATGAGTAGAGCCATGCAATATCCTTCATAAACCAATCCAACCACTGCTTGAGATCAGCCTAACCCATGTTCATGGAGCATCTATGAGCTCACAGCCCAGACTTGGGTTGCTTTCTCATTACTGTGGTGGAACACCCTGACAAATGCGACCTAAGGGAGAAAGGTCTTATTTTGGCTCACAGTTCAAGGGGGATACAGTCCACCATGGTGGGGAAGACATGGCAGTCAGAGCATGAGTCAGGAAGCAGAGATAGATGAATGTTGGCACTCAGATCTATTTCTCCTTTTTATCCAGTCTGAATAGTGGCCCATGGGGTGATGCCACCCACATCCAGGATGCATCTTCACTAAGTTAACCTATGTTAGATAATCCCTCACAATCACACCTAGAACTCTGTCTCCCTGGTGATTCTAGACCCTGTCAAGTTGACAGTCAACACTAACCAACACAGAAGCCCCTGGCCCTCTATCCTCTGCTGGAGTCAGGTGGATGATGGCTCTCCTGCCTCCTCCACTTCAGTGAATGGGTGAACATATACCTGCCAGCAATTTTCATGAGATCTGCTCTTCTCTTGGAAAAGGTCCCTGCTGTGGACCAGGTGACAATAAGACATTCTAGGGACTCAACATCTTCATGAAGGACATGGCCATTTGACTCTCATGTCATCTTCTCCCTATGCCCTTAAGCATCAGATGAAAATTTGTCTAGGCATCCTGTGGATAAGTGCTGTAAAGACTCTGGAAATGTACCTGAAAATGGCTGTGAGGGAGGGATGAGCACCAGAAAGTCTTAAGGAAGGCACAAGCCAACTTCAGTCACCTCCACATCCCAGATATCATACCTACAGAGTCAACCAAACTCACATCAAAATGCAAGATGGAGGCTGGTGGTAAAATTCTTGGCATGAAAGGATAAGGAACTAAGTTCAAACCCACATAATGCCAGGCCTAGCAACACATATCTATAATCCCAGTGTTCTTAAGTGAGATAGAGAAACCCTTGGAAGCTGGTGGGCCAGCTATCCTGGAGTATAAACTTGAAACAACAAAGAGACCCTGACTTAACCAGGGTGCAAAATGGTGTGCTGTTCCACTTTTATCAACTTGACACACTCTAGACTCACCAGGGAAGAGGCGATCTCAACTGAGAAAAATGCCTCCATCAGATTGACCCGTAGGCAAATCTATGGGGGCATTTTCTTGATTGATGATTGAGGGGGAGGGCCCAGCCTACGGTGCACAATGCCACCTCTGGACAGGTGGTCCTTTGGGGTATAAGAAAGCTGGCTGAGCCAGCTGGGAAGAACATGCCACTACAGTGCTCCTCTATGGCGTCTGCTTCAGCTCCTGCCTCCACATTCCTGTTTGCATTCCTGCCCTGACTTCCCTCAGTGATGAACTACGGTCTGCATGTGAAAGCCAAATAAGACATCTAGATGGTGACAAGACAGTATAGAGAGATGTGACCACAAGCTAAGAAGCACCTGCCACTTCTGAAGCTAGAAGAATCAGGAAGACTGTCCATCCCCTGGGGCCTTTGGGGTGGGGGCTGGAGGAGGCAGGAGGGACCATCTCCAGAGTCTTTGAAGAGCTCGGGCCTGTGCCTCACTCCTTGATTTCTTCAAAGTTCTTACCTACAGAACTACAAGGGCAGTGGTGTCCATAGCTTTAGACCACTGATCTGGTTTGGTGACCACAGGAGACTAAAATTCAAGTACCTCAGATCACGAGCTCACATAGCTATCTCATTTTTCCTCCATGATGTCTACATGCTCACCTCACCTATCATCTCCTCAGAGTGAGGAGCAGTGATAGCCCCACAGCTATATCACTGTGGACACGTAGATAAAGCAGGGAAGCCAATCAACCTGCGGCTGGGAAGAGTTGAGAGGAGCAGGCTCTCAGGCCACAAACATGAGCATCAGCACCAGAGGAACCCTGGAGCCCTGAGGAAACAGTGAATGCCCCATGTTCCAAACTTCCCACATCACCTCCTAGGATCGGAACAAGAACTGGGATATCCCTAGCCCTTCCTGGGCAGCTGCCCTAGCTCTGAGGACTTTGCAAGGCCAATGAAGGAGCAGCTGAGGTGAGCACATGACGATGGTGCTGGGCCACAGAGGCAGAATGAAATGATATAATGGGGGGGGGGCTTAAGGTCTTAGATGACAGAAGTGGGGTTCTGTGAGCCTCACTTCACAATAAGAGCTCCTGGGAGTGAGAGTCAAAGTGGGGCAGTTCATCTGTCATCCTTGCAGTCAGCATAGAGGCAGGGCAGAAACAACTGGCACACCGCTCTTAGCATGAAACAGTTTTGTTTTGGTTTTTGGTTTTTTTGAGACAGGGTCTCTCTGTGTAGCCTTGGCTGTCCTGGACTCACTTTGTAGACCAGGCTGGCCTCGAACTCACAGCGACAGGCCTACTTCTGCCTCTCAAGTGCTAGGATTAAAGGCGTGCGCCACCACACCTGACTACAAAACAGTTTTTATATTAATCACACTTCCCTGTCGCCCCAATCCCTCACTGGCTGAGCTTTTCAGGGAGACGCAGTCTTCCCAGTGTCTAGTGTTGCACCCCTCCCCAGTTGCCCACCCCGTTAGCACAGGACACAAAGCATCATAGACTATGTCTTAGGGTTCGAAACTCCCTCCTTTCTGACCCGCGGACTCAGTCACATTGCAGACTCCCTGTGGCTTTTCAACCCTAAGGTGATCCGAGAGCCTAGACAAGCAGGTGACAGCTGCCAGCTCGGGAGGACGCGGGTGTGGTGCCTCCTGCTTCTCTCTGACTCTAGTGAGCTCTAAGTGGGTCTCACGCGGAAAATGCGATGAAATGATGCATTTCTTTCTGGGCAGTGAGGAAGAGGAGAGGGGACAGGCAAAGGGGATAAGGGAGAGAGAGCAAAGAACCCTGGGAGTTTGGGAGGACAAGAGCTGCGGGGAGGGAATCCCCGCCTCCACCAGATAGAGTCAGTGTACTGGGTTTAGCCTCCCACCAGATACCACCAATAAGCTGACACAGACTGAAAAACACCAATTTTCAAATACAGGAAACAAGGTAAGTTCTGGATTATTCAAGCTTAACAGTCTAGGCCACTATGTGAAAAACACCTACAGAGATGAGGTGGTAGGCTGGGAGCACAGGGAGGCCCAGGTGACCCTGGGAGAGCCATTGCCTTCACTTCTGCACAGGCTGCTGCATCTACCAGCTCCAGTAAAGAGATCCAGTCCCAAGGCCACACAGGAAGCCCAGCCAAACCCAGAGGCACAGAAACCAAACAGAAGACGGGACAAGGGAGCAGCAGAGAGCAGCCGTGGAGGGGGATAAGGCATGAAGGGGTTGGCTGAGAACAATCAGAATACATTACATGCACACATGAAATTGTCAAAGACAAATTTAATAAACAATAAAACATCACAATCACCCAGAGGGGTCACCTCGAGGATGATCCACATTCACACAGAAGAGTCACCTTGATGACATCCCATGTTCACACAAACCATAGCTTGCAACGGGGAATCCACCAGGCCATGAACGTCCCCCCAGAGCTGACCACCAGAGCCCACTGTGGCCTGACTGTCACATGGAGCTAGCAAAATAACCACTGATGATTTGAGGACGGATGCCATCTTTAGCTGCGTGTACATACAGAACATAGTGGCCAGTGGCTTTGGCTCTTCTTGCTCCAGGTATGAAGTGACAGTGCTGCTCGACTTCACCAACACCATGGTATTCATAAGAACAAGCCACAGGAACACAGCCTGTGCCTTTCTTTATTTAAGAGATGCTACCTGCTGGTATTATGCACCAATAGGGACAGGGTAGGAGCGATGAGAACGCAGGACACGGTTCCCACAGAAAGCTGTGGAGGAGGTGGTGTGCTCTGGACAATTAAAATAGCTTTTCTTTTCATGGAAACACATGGAAAGCAACCAAACAGAAAAAAACTTAAAGTTTCCCCATGCCAGCACCAACAAAGATGTGGACAAGAGGTCCACAGTTGAAGACCATGTCTCTCTCTCACACACATACACACACATACAAACACATACACACACACAAATGGCACAGAAAACAAAACAGTTCAATTACTTATTAAAATAGATACAAACTTCTATAAAACACCTACAGATGGCATGTTTGTGAAAAAAAACCTGTCAATCCCCAATAAATAAACCACATTGCACTTGCCCACACGCCAATGTAGATCGAATTAATTTCAGCCCAGGAATATAAACTTTTAGAAAATGCTAGAACTACAGTCCAGAAAGGTCAGTATATTTCCGCCACTACTGTTAACTCTTTTAAATTTATGTTGTATTTCATGTGTATGGGTGTATGCCTGCTTGCATGTCTCTATACCATGTGTGTGCAGTGCCTACAGAGGCCAAAAGAGGGCATCAACTCTCCTGGAACTAGAGTCACCAGACAGTTGTAAGCAGTCATACGAACACAACCTGGGTCCTCTGCAAGAGCAGCCAGTGCTCTGATGCATCTCTCCAGGAGCAGATGGCCTGGGACAATCTTGACTCTTTGAGGAACAAGCTGGGAGTCCCTGATGATCCACTCACAGCCCTAGTCTGCAGCCTACATCACTTATACCCATTTTCTGTCATCCTGAAGGCTGGAGAGCTAAGACAGACATGTTGCAGGGCTCTCCCAAGGCTTTCGTCCTTTCCCTGCAGATGGTGTCTTCTCCCAGTGTCCTCATGCAGCCATCCTCTGTGCACTATATCCTGATCCAAGTCACTCACCATGGTCAATGGGGATGAGGTGACTAGCTAGGGGCCTCCACACTCTGCATACATTTGAGGTCAGTGGAGCCATTCCAGGATGTAGGCTGGACCTGAGCTGGATACTAGTGCTTCTCCAACCCACACAGAGGAGACCCCAGATACAACCCCAGTGCAGTGAGGAAACTAAGGCTCCCTCTACCAGATTAAAACAGCAGTGGCAGCAGATAGAGCCTTCTCCTATTCCTCTGCTTTCTGCCTGGCATCCCTGGCCACATTTCTCAAGTGTGCAGCAACACAGACACACAGGCAGACACAGAGACACCCCTGACATTCCAGAGGCAGGAGTCTAGAATGCAGGCATGACCAAGGTGAGTCCCTCCAGAGACGCACTAGACTGGGCCTTACCCCATGTGTCCTGGGACTTTTCCTGGGGAGACATAAAGAAACATTTATTCACCCTAGATAGAAAAGTCACCAACAGGCCAAAGAAAGGATGCTGTCTGATGCAGTTAGGTGGGCAGTGAGCTTACTGGGGCCACTTTCAGGTGCATGAGTAACTTAGAAGCAGCTGTGACTCTGAAGAATCCCAGCCATTGCAAGAACTCATGAAAAGTCTTACCAGCAAAGAGCCCCCTAGGTGATACTACTAAGTAGTCCAGGCAAAGGTTGATAGAACTTTGCGGGAGGAGAGGCTCATCTTCACATCAGGATCTTGCCCTGATCTACTGGGGACTTTTAACAGGATGATCTCAAAGAGTCTCCTGAGGGTTACAACTGCTCCCATGGTCATGCCCCTCATAGAAGAAGCAGACACTCAGCAAAAACAGCAGGTCACCAATATCTCCATGGTAACTTGCCTACATCCCCCTCCATGGGGACCTGTGTCCCAGTCACCTATAATCTAGTCTTTATCTATCAGGTCCCAGCCTACTGACCTCATCATACTGTGTCATCTTCTTTAAAGAGTCAATGTGTAAACAAGGCCAATGTATGCACTATGAGGGACACTGGACATGGTTCAAGCCTTCACAGGCCATCAGCCTGTACAGCTGGGCCAAGAGCGAGATCATACCTGCCACACTGAGAAACTGGATACAGGGAGGCCCAAATCCTTACCAATGTTCAGATTATCCCCTAGCAACTCCAGGACAGTGTGAAAGGGCAGAGTCTCAGGTAACTGAGGAGCAAGCTTTGGACTTGTGGTGGCCACCAAGGCCACATCTGAGGATGGCTCTCTGCAGGTGATTGTCAGGTACTACATACTGGGCACTGACTTCCTACCAATCCATGCTGCCATGTAGAATATGCCAGCCCCTGAGACAGATGGACCCCAGGAGAAGCAATCCCTCACCAGGCCATCCTGCGCCAACTAAGTCTACCTTCTGCCAAGCCTTCAAGAACAGGGGCTTAAGTTTAAATCTCTATTTGGGGGGGTGTCTGTGCATTCTATGGGTGGCCTACATATAATGGAGCTGGGACCCCCTGCCCAGTACCTCTTCTGTCCTGGGTTTCTAATGCTGTGATAAAGACCATTACCAAAAGCAACTTAGGGAGGAAAGAGTTTATTTCATCTTACAGCTTGCAGCCCATCATGGAGAGAATCAGGGAAGGTTAAGGCAGGAACCCGGAGGCAGGGACCCAGAGGCAGGAACTCAGAGGCAGGAACTGAAGCAGAAACTATGGAGGAATGCGCTTACTGGTTTGTTCTCCATCGCTCCCTTAGTTTGCTTTCCTAAGCAGCTGAGGGCTACCTGCCCAGAGCTTGCACTGCCCAAAGTGGGCTGGGCCTTCCCACATCAACCATTAATTAAGAAAATCTCTCACAGGCAAATATGATGGAGGTATTTTCTCAGTTAAGGTTCCTCCTCCTGGGTAACTCGAGTTTATGTCAAGGTGACAAAATACTAAACAGGAAATTGACCCCTTATCTACTTGACACACAGATAATTATTAAGCCATAACCTTTCCTTTTTGTTTATCCCCAAGATCTTGTGTTAATATCACAATACAAAACTTAGTGCAACTTTTAAATTCCCACAGTCTATTACTATTTTAACACTTGGGGCTAGAGAGATGGTCCAGTAATTAAGAGCAGTGGCTGCTCTTTCAAAGGACCTGGGTTTGATTCCCAGAACCCAGCTCACACCTCTCTGTAACTCCACTTCCAGGAAAACTGACACTTTATTCTGGTCTCTACAAGTATTGCATGCACATGGATCACAGACATATAAACAGGCAAACATCATATACATTTTTTTATTTCAACACTTTAAGTCCAGTCTCTTTAAAATAGTCTCTTTAGTCCAAAGTCTCCCAACTGTGAGCTCTTATAAAATTAAAAATCAAGCTAAGTACTTTCTTGTTCCAAGAGGGAAGAACCAGGGAACAGTCTCAGTCTGAACAAAGTAAAAACAAACACAGCAGTGTACACTAAATCCTGTAGCCCAGTGTCCTACATCTGGCCTTCACTTGACATCTTCTGGGTCCCAGCAGGCCTGAGCAGCTCCACTTCTCCAGCTCTGCCACCTACAGCACACATAACTCATCTCATAGGCTCAGGCAGACTGCGCTCCACAGCAGCTGCTGACCTTGGTGACCTTAGTGCTGGGATCTCCATGGTCCTGGCATCTCCAGTGGCTGGAGTCACCAAGTGCCATTCCTTCCTCAATGACCTTCTGGCCTCTCTTCAGGGTCTCCAACCTGCTACACAGTCCAGGCTTCAGCCTCTTTCCATGGCTCCTTCAATCCAGGGGTCTCCACTGTACCTCCCAACAGAACCATGGTTTCAGGAGAATCCTCCACTTCAGGATCTGGAGCAGGGATGGCCACCATTGGTGGTGGGGGGAACCCTCCTATTTTTCGAGCTGGAAACTGGTCACATGGTATGAGACATCTCAGGCTTCCAAGAAGAGTTGCTGCACCCTGAGAGAGCCACAGGAATGGCCCTCCTCTCCTCAGGATGCAATCAGGAGCTATCCACCCGATATAGTCAGTCTGCCAGCCAAGGGAGGTTTGTTACTGTGTGGGCCACGCCTATAACAGTGGTAGTTTCCCCTCCTCACTCCAAACCCATGAACAAAAAGGCCTTTGTCTACCTGCAATCCACCACCTCATTGCCACCTCACTGGCAACCACCAAGATGTAGCATCAACCTACACATACCCAGGCAATGGATTATCATCCAGCCATGAAAAATAACAAGGCACTGAGACAGGCTACAGTGTGGACGAGCCTTGAAGACATGATGCCAAGTGAAATCGCACAAAGCAAAAGGCCATATTCTACCTAACTATTGCTATACAGTGTCCAGAAGCAAGTTGGCAATTACTCGGAGCCAGGGGGAGGCAAGAGTGACTGCTGTTGAGCTGGGGGTTTCTTTGTGGGGGAAGTAAGACTGTTCTAGAATAGGCAGTGAGCCGGGCATAGTGGCCCATGCCTTTAATCCCAGCACTCTGGAGACAGAGGCAGGTGGATTGCTGTGAGTTCGAGGCCAGCCTGGTCTACAAAGTGAGTCCAGGACAACCAAGGCTACACAGAGAAACTCTGTCTCAAAAAAACAAAAAACAAAAAACAAAAAAAAGAAAAAGCAAACAAACAAAAAAGAATGGACAGTGGTATGATTGTACAGCATACCTAAGAACCACTGACTTTGACACTTTACACCAGCGGTAAATGTGTTAGACAGCACTCTAGAGGAACAGTACCACTAGGACAAGCACATTTTAAAAGAGGATATGTTGTATTGGTTTGCAGGATATTGTCTGGGTAGTTCAACTATGGCTGGCTCACCCAGCGTGGTATAGAATTTGGCAGCTGCTCAATCAGGCTGGATGCTAAAGGCCTGGAGGATTCCCAGAGGGCTGCTAGGACTCTGTCTACATTACAGCAGAAGTCTGAAGAAGCTGGTCCTAGTACTGGTGATGGAACGCTGCGGCGACTGGCAAGTGAATGTGCCATTGAGAGTGATGGTAAACAGCCAAGTTTCCTTCATCCCATCCTCTCATCTGGACTGCCACTGAAGGGGACATCGAGTGTGGGCCTTCCCCCTTCAAACAATCAGGTCAAGAAAATCCTTCACAGCAGTACCCAGGGGATTGTCCCAGATGATTCCAGATCCAGTCAGGTTGACAACCAAGATTAGCCATCAAGTTAAGTTTTATGTGAATTCTCTATCCATTTGTAAATTGCTAAGAAAATAGCCCTAAAAGATAAAACTGTACCCTTACCCATTAGGAATATGGTCATGTCTAAAGTGAAGCCCTGTTTTCCTAACCACAGGACTCCCATTTAGCCTTCTGTTGTCTTCCGGAATCCCAATGTTAGCGACTGCACTCACAGCAGTATGGATGCCTGTGTCTTTGGCTGTGGCTTTGCTTGTCCTAGACAGGGTGGCTGGCCATCATGCACGGCTCAGGTGAACAGAATCCTATCTGGTAAGGTGTGCTGTCCATATGGGCATCTTGCCTTCTACAGTGACCCAGCCTGCTCCAGTGGCATCTTCTGGTCCAATGGCACGGCAGCTGTTCACAACTCTCCTGTACCCCATAATATAGACTGTAAAAGTTCTGAAAGCCAGGCCACCTTTGCTATTGGATCCCCTCCATCTGTGATATGCCTCTGCTAGGGCAGGGCCCCTGAGGAGGTGGCTGTAAACCCCACTTTACCTGCACAGGCTCCTATAGCCAAGGGCTCAATCCATACCGCAGGCTACACATCACCTGCATTGGTCCCCCCCCCCCCTGCACACCTTCCATCACTGTTGCCCATTTTCACGTGCATTTGAGCCTGATCCCTACTGTGACGTTCCAGGTTTAAGGAGACACACTTTCTCAAAACTGCCTTTTACAAAGCCCAAGCTGCTGATGGTGTCTCTGGCTGTATTTATTCCATGAGGAGGAAAAAATGAAGGCACTATTGTACAGGTAGAAGGCTAGGGGCCAGAGAGATCTAGAGACTCCCTGAAAGTGACAGCCAAAAGTGGCCCACAGTTCCTGGAGTAGGCAACGTCCTGGTGTCTTCTTGCCCACCTTCCTGTCTCACCTTTGGCCCCTGCAACAATCTCTGGGAGTCCCTCATATGGATGGTCTGACATGCCTCATGTCATGCACTTCATAGCACACAGCAAATACTCTGGGCATTGTGAGGGCACATGCACGCATACATGTACAGTGCTCCAGTGTGTGCTCCGGAAGTCATAGCTGGACATCAGGTATCTTCCTATAGCTCCAACTTCTTACCTCAAGCCAGGTCCTTTCACTGACTTGGAGGCCACCACTGACTGCAGCTGGGCTGGCTGACCAGCCACCTCTAAGATCTCCCTGTCTCCATCCCCAGTGCTGGGGTTGCAGGCACATGCAACTATGTGGGGTTTTGTTTATGGGTCCTCATCCTGAAGAGCGAGCTTTCTTACCCACTGAGCCATCTTCCCAGCCCCAACCTAAACATTCCTGTGGGAGATGAGGTGGCAGCCTCCACTTGGAGACAAGCCATATACCTATTCTCCTATCCAGAGGACAAGGAGTGCTCAGTGTCCCTTTAGTGGCACCCAGCAGGAAGCCCTGGGAACTCATTTCTCAACTCATGCACTTTGTTCACAAAAGTTAATCCTTCCCACAGCCTTGGTACCCCCAAAGATCACAGGACAATGTTGCCTCCCAACCTTACTGACCTCCTAGGAAACCACCATCAGGCGTTCCCACAGTAACCAGTGTGCTGCCAAGGGAATCTGAGCCCTTAGCACTGGATGCTCACACCTGTCTTCTTGCTGAGTGAAAGCCAGAGGCTTGAAAAGTAGCCTGCTTCCCTACCATAGTCCTGTGTGGCTCTCCTACAACCACTCCACAAAGTACCAAAGCCTGGCCTTAAACTGCAGGGATTTGCTCTTAGAAGCCAGTGTCACAGCTCTGGTGCCTCATCTGGATCCATGTGAGCAATACTGTACTCCCCTAGCCCTCTCAAACTCTAGAATAGAGTCCCCTACATCCCTCAGTTCCTGTGGCCTTGGGCATCCCTAAGTCTTGGCTGTATCTTTATAATCATCATTATCACCATCATCATCATGTAAGATGTATGTATGGACACATGTGCCATGACAAACATGTAGAGGTCATAAAACTGCTTGATAGGGGTCTTTCCAGATTTATGTGGGTTCTAAGGACCAAACTCAGGTCACTGGGCTTACAAAACAAGCTTCCATGGCTGCATTTCTCCAGGCTCTGCCTTGGCTTCATGAGGCCTCTCACATTAAAGGCTATTCCCCACTTTCTCTTCTATTAGATTCAGTGTATTCCAGTTTTATACTGAGCTCTTTGATCCACTTGGACTTAAGTTTTGTGCAGGGTGATCGATATGGATCTATTTGTACTCTTCCACATGCAGAAATGGATAGAACTAGAAAATATCATCTTTTTTATTTAATTAATTTATTCAGATTACATCTCAATTGTTATCCCCTCACTTGTATCCTCCCATTCCTCCTCCTATTCCCTTCCCCTAGGTCTGCGACAGAAGGGGACATCCTCCCCTACCATATGGTCACAGTCTATTAAGTCTCATCTTGGTAGCCTGCTTATCCTTTCTCTGAGTGCCACCAGGCCTACCCACCAACAGGAAGTGGTCAAATATGGGGCACCAGAGTTCATGTCAGAGTCAGTACCCACTCTCCACACAACTGTGGAGAATGTACTGTCCATTGGCTAGATATGAATAGGGGTTCAATGTTTACTGTACATATTGTCCTTGGTTGGTACAGTAGTTTGAGCAGACCCCTTAGAAAATATCATCTTGTGTGAGGTAGGTAACCCAGACCCAGAAAGACACACAGGGTATAGATTCACTTATAAGTGGATATTAGCCATAAAGTACAGGATAGCCATGTTACAATCCACAGACCTAAAGAAGCTAAGTAATAAGGAGGCCCCAAGGGAGGATGCTTGAATTTCACAGCTGGGGAGATAAAACAGACAACTGAAGTAGGTGGGAGAGGGGATGGGAAGGGGAACAGGGGTGGGGATCAGGTATGGAAGGGCAGTGGGGCGGAAGAGGACTGGGAGAGAGAATGGAAATCAGTTAGGGGGCATCTCTGGGACAGGGGTTGGGGTTGGGATCCCAGGAGTCTATGGGGGTAACCCTAGCTGAGACTCCTAGCAGCAGGGGAATATGGAGCCTGAAGTCACCACCTCCTATAGTCAGGTGGGACTTTCAGTGAGGGAGGGGAATACCAACCCACCCACAAAACCTTCTACCTAAAATCTCTCCAGCCTGCAAGAAGTGTAGGGATAAAAATTGAGCAGAGATCGAAGGAATGGCCAACCAATGAGTGGCCCAACTTGAAACCCACCCCTGGGGAGAGGGCCAGTCCCTGACACTATTAGTGATACTCAGCTATGCTTGCAGACAGGAGCCTCACATAACTGTCTTCTGAGAAGCTTTGTCCAGCAACGGATGGAAACAGATGCAGAGACACACAGCCAAACAATAGGCAGAGCTCGGGGAGTCTTGTTTAAGAGTTGGGAGGAAGGACTGAGGGAGCTGGAGGGATCAACGACACACACACACACACACACACACACACACACACACACACACAAACACACACCTACAGAGTAAAGTAAACTAACCTGGGCCCATGAAAGAGCATGCATGGGTTGGACCTAGACCCCCTACACATACATAGCAGATGAGCAGCTTGGTCATTATTATGTGGGTCCCCTAACAATTGGAGTAGGGGCTATCTCTGACTCTGTTGCCTGTCACTGGATCCCTTTCCCCTAGCTGGGCTGCCTTGTCTATCCTCAGTGAGAGAGGACGCACTTAGTCTTGCTATGACTTGATATGCCAGGGTGGGTTGGTGCCCATGGGGGTCTTCCCTTTCTCTGAGGAGAAGGAAAAGGGGAATAGGGGAGGGAGGGGGTAGAAGGGTGGAACTTGAAGGAGAAGAAGGAGATTAAATAAATTAATTAATGAAGAAAAAAAGAGGCGGGGTTGATCTCCCACAGCACAGACACCACAGAACTGTTGATGATGGTCATATGCAATCCTTCTGAACCACGGTGGGACAGCTCTACATATCAACTAGGATGGCAATCATCACACAGCTCCTTGGAGATTAAACAGGGTCCCACAGGCCCCACTGTGAAGCATCTGCCACAAGAAAGGAAAACAGCCATACAATACAACATGCCTCCCCAGAGGCAATATAGCCCCCTTTAAGAAGTGAAGTCCAGGCACACACTATAACACGGAGCAGACATCTCACCCGGTCTGAGCTGATTCCACTTGCATCAATCCCCAGTCAATCCATATACACAGAAAGCCAGGGGTCAGGGGAGTGAGTGTTCGATGGGGCGGAGCTTCCTTCTGAGAAGCCACTAGTAATGACCACATGACAGAGTAAAAGCCACGAAACTGTCCAGTGAAAACTGGCACAATGGGAAGCTTGTGTTGCGTGTATTTTACCACAATCAACAGACTGAAGTTTCATTTCTAGAAAAGGTGGTGGGCAGGCACAGGTCCTGGAGACACAGTCTGCCCCTGAATGGGAAGACGCTGGGTCTCCTACCTCTTCTCCAAGAGTCAGAGGCACTGCCAGCCCCACCTTTCCACATTTACTTTAGGACCCTTTCCCCCTCCTGAAAAGACCATCCAAAGCACGGGGGACCCTCTGGGCTGATGGCTGATGAAGCGCTGGCAGGTTTTGAGACACCCACAGGTAGACAACGTGATTTGAGATTACCCAGAAAGCTTCAGGAAAATGAAATATACAAGATCATCTCCTATGGGCATGTCTGACCTTTTGACATTGTGACACAACACCACTACAAAGGAGACATTTGAAAGCCATATAATAGGGGCTAGGGAGCTGGCTCAGAAGATAAAGCGCCTGCTGCCCAAACTTGAGGACCCGAGTTCAGATCCCCAACACCCATGTGTAAAGCTGTGCACAGCTGCACACATCTGCAACACCAGTGATGAAGGGCAGAGAAAGACAGCCCGTACTCCAGGCTTAGTGAGAGGGCCTGTCTCAAAACGTATGCTGGAAAATAATGGAGGAAGGTGCCCAACACCAAACACATGTGCATGTACAGACGTGCGCACGCACACACACACACACACACACACACACCAACCACAGAAACTAGCAATGTTTTGCTTAGGTTTACAGTTTTATCTTGGGCAACATTGGCACTTTCCAGGTTACAGGACAAGAGGACCAGGTTCTCACTCACCAGAGATATCAGCACAGGAAAGCTCCCTACAGCAGCCACAGCCTGCACGCTGGATGGCCAAGATGGGGAGAGTGGAGAAGCTTCTAGACCTGTGAAGACAGAAGCCAGGGCACTTTCAGGTGGGAATGTAAGAGGAACAGGGTCCAACTTCCCACAGACTGAGCTTGAAAACCAACAGTTGGACTTTTTTTCTTTTGACAAATGGAGTAAGTTGTGCTGGCTCCTTTCCCCAGTGCAGCTGGGCCCCGGATGCCAAAAGCAAGCAAAGAGGATACTGGGATCAGGCCACAGGTGGGTTAGTGGGGACACCTATGAGTGTCCTGGGCACTTTTGCCTCATCATCCCCATACAAAGTTGTTGTGTCGCTATTTCCTTAGGGAGGGAAGAAAGACCCAAGGTAGCCATGACTAAGAAAATTAAAACTGAGGAAGTTAAAAGACTCATGGGGGTGGGTGGGAGGGGGAGGGCTGGAGAGATGGCTCAGTGGTTAGGAGCACTGGTTGCTCTTCCAGAGGACCTGGGATCAATTCCCAGCACCCACATGGCAGGACACAGCTGTCTGTAATTCCAGTTTCAGGGATCCAACACTCTCACATAGATGTACATACAGGCAAAACACCAATGCACATAAAATAAATAAATAAACAATAAGTAAATCTTTAAAAAAAAAAAAAAAGACTCCCAAAGGCCCTGACCAAGGCTGTATGAACAGTGACAGGTGCTGGGGAGAGGGGACTCTTCAGTGGAGCTGCCTGCAAGCTGTGCAGGGAGCCCCTGGGATGTAGTTTTCAGGAGTCATTAGTATGCTGGGTGTGGGGCTTCTTGGTGATACAGCTGCCTTTAAGTTGTCCATGTTCCAGCCTATAACTCTCACCCACGGCTCCTGTGAGGAACCCTCATGCATCTTCTGAGAGTAACCCACTCACACACATGCACCTGTTAGTAAGCCGGATAAGCTCACAGTCCAGTGAGTTAGACTCTGATGGAGTGATTTCTTGTGCTCTGTGCTTTGATTATCAGCACTCTCTCTGGTGAAGAGTCGTGTTGTCTCAGAAAGAGTCACAAAGGCATGCCGAACAAGCCAGAAGCCCCAATGGGACAGGGGAAACCCCACAACCAATGGCCTCTCTCTTCAGTCAAATGACATTTTTTCATCTCTGGCCAGACACTCAGAACCAAGGTCCCTACCTGCCCCATCAGCAAGTCCAAGTGAGATCTTGGATTTCGACTCTGTGTGTGTGTGTGTGCCAGGGAGGTGGGTAGTGAGATGCAACCATTGGCATTAAGGATTCTCTTCTCTCCTCTAGTATTGTGTTGGCCATCTCCGGCAGCCTGGGCCTCCAGTCACCAGGCAGCCACAGTACAGCCCTTCCCTGGGCTCTGGGCTACTTCTTCCAAATGACCCAGGTCAACTCCCAGCACCCACTTTAATAGAGAGGAGGAAGGTCCCTGCCACCACTGTCCAGGGACAACAAGGCTACTCCACCAGCGATATCAGTAGAAGCCATAAAAAGGGCCAGAACCCCCACATCTTCCAGGAGAGACAGGTTGGGATCTGTAGAGGCCATAGATGCTAACTCTGCCTGAGGACCTAGTGCAGGGCTAATGCCCACCTTGCCTGTGGAGACAGTATTAGAAAACAAAAGCTAGCTGAGGGTAGCGGTGCACATGTAAAAATCCAAGCACTGCGGAGTTTAAGGCAGGAAGATCAGAAATTTATGGCCAGCCTTGACCATATAGTGTGTCCTAGGCTAGCCTGGGCTACATTGGACCTTGTTTCAAAAGTGAAAAGGAACGCGGAGGGCAGAAGAAGAGAAGGAGGGAGGAGAACAAGGAAAAGATAAGCCCACAAAATTTCAAATCGAGTTACATCATTACTAAATGTGTAAAAACTAATGTCATGGGGGAAAATCTAGAAAACCAATTGAGGAGAACAATGTCTTAAACATAAGGCATGGGCCATGAAAGAATTGCTGAACTTCTCATCAAGAACCATGGCATCAAACGAAGGCGGCACGGGGACTGCCAAATGCTCTGTGTAAGGAGAACAAGACAGGGTGCTCATATGGAGCCATTGGATCCGTTGTCAAGATGGCCAAAGTAGATAGAGCCAGTGAGACGGCTGGGTGGTATTAAGTCCGATGACTCAGTCACTCTCCGCAGCCCACCTGAATAATCAGCTTTGACTTTCAACTTGACACAGCCTAGAGTCTCCGCTGACTGGCCTGTGGGCATGTCTGTGGAGAACCGTCCTGACTGTGTGTATACAGTGCCAACAGCAACAGACGAAAGCAACTTGGTAAGGCAACAGATAAACTGAAAAATACTACTTAATTCAGATAAGCCAAAATGTGACTCCATGTAAAGACTCACGTAACTCACAAAAAGAAAGGAAAAGAAAAGAAAAGAAAAGAAAACAAAACCCTAAAGAGGGGGCTGGAGAGATGGCTCAGTGGTTAAGAGCGCCACCTACTCTTCCAGAGGTCCTGAGTTCAATTCCCAGCAACCACATGGTGGCTCACAACCATCTATAATGAGATCTGCTGCCCTCTTCTGTAAAGCACTCATATGCAATAAATAAAGTAAATAAATCTTTAAAAAAAAAAAACCCAAAGAACTAACACAAGCCCTTGCATACCGTAATTCTACTCAATGTAAATGTAAATGGTCAAAATTATTCCAACTAAAAGCTAAAGCAGATTTTTAAACAACATAATTATATAAGAACAAAAATTTACTTCCAATATAGTGCCACAGGCAGGTGGAAAATAGAATGGCAACAGATACATTAGCAACATGAGTACAAGACAATCAAGATGGCTGTGACAATAATAGATAGAGAATACTTCACGAAAAATAACATTATATAATGATTAAAATGACAATTAACATAGGAGACTGCAATTCTGATATATATGCACATGCAAGAGCAGCAAAGAGCATGGAAAACTAACAGGCTGACAGGGGAGAGGCAATTCCACATTTCATCCCACCCAGCAACAACACAACACATTCTTTTCAGTTGCTCATGGGAATTCATAGTGATCAATGTATATGATACAAATTAGTAGAAATCTCGCATTCTACATTCCTATCTCAAGAAGCTTGAAAAGTAGAAATGAAAATTCTGAAAACAGGTAGGCAACCTGGGTGGAAGTGAAAGCCATTATATGAGGGAGAAATAAGCCAGGCCCAGAAAGACACAGTCCTATTTGTGGAACTTTATTCTAGCACACACTAGAACAGGGGTATCAAGAGTCTAGGACATGGAGGGGAGAAAGCGGGTAATGAGAGGTTGGATAATGGATATCAAAACACAGCACAGGAGAGAAGCGATCCTAGAGGCATAGGACACACATAAACAATTACATCTTATAACTAATCACGTTTCAAAATAACTAGAGAAAGTGTTGAAGGTGCTCAATATATGGAAACAATAACATGAAAAGGTGGAAGTGTCAATCACCCTGACTTGAGCAGTATACACTGTGTACAAATCAGTTATAATGCTATACCCAGATATAGAATGTTGAGGCATCAGCACAGACCGTACAGATAACCCATCCCAGAAACAATGCAGGAGGCATCACCACAAACCACACAGGCAGAGGCTATGGCAGAATACTAGAATCAGCTTCATGCATGTATATTGCATCGAAAGACTGAATTATGACAATTCATCAAGAATTGAATGTGTTCAATGTGAATGACTAATCTGGATTATTCCCTATACCTATTAAGAAATTTAACTCCTAGTTTAAAAACTCAGTTTTATAAGAAAAAGAGACCTCTAGACACGTGATTTCACTGGGAAATTGCATGAAATATTTAAAGGAGAATTGAAGTGAGGTAAGAGGGGATGAATAAAGCAGACATACATTAAATACACGTATGAAATTTCAAAAATGTTTAAATATTTGTAAAAGAAGAATTAATAATTCCAACTATATACAATGTCTCCTAGAAAACAGAATAGGAAAGAGCATGTCCCAATTCACTGGGTGAGGCCCTCAGTAAGAACACAAGTATTAATGGAAAAAAAATCAGTAAATAAAATTTTGTAAAGAACCCTGGTATCAAAACCATATGCTACATAAAACCAAAAGACGATCATGAATTCCCTGGAGGAAAATCCTTAAAAATATTCACAATGGGGCTGAGGCTACAGTTCAATTGGCAGAGATTTACCTAGTGCTCACAAGCCCTCAGATCCATCCCAACACTGCATAAATAAAGCCGGGTGGTGGGAACCTGTAACCACAGCACTTAGGAGGTAGAGGCAGAAGGATCAGAAGTACCAAAATCACTCTTAGCAACATAGTGAGTTCAAAGCCAGCCTAGGATACCTGTCTCTGTCTCTGTCTCTGTCTCTGTCTCTGTCTCTCTATCTCTCTCTCCCCCTCCAATATTTATATATAAGTATATTATTAGTGACTACAATTCAGCCATATATGAAAATAAACATACACCATGACCAGGTGGAGTTTATTCCAGCGTACAAGGCTAGTTCAATAACATTTTAATGTACGTTGGTGCTTTTCCTGCATGTTTGTCTTCTGAGGGGGTTCAGATCCCCTAGAACTGAAGTTACAAACAGTTGTGAACTGTCATGTGGGTGCCAGGAATTGAATCTGGGTCATCTCGAAGAGTAGCCGGTGCTCTCAACCACAGACCCATCTCTCCAGCCTCTCAACAACTTTTAAAAACTTAATTCTTAAAAAGGCGTCATCCTAAAAAAAAAAAAAATTAACAAAATTCAGCATCTATCTGTGGAAACAAACAAACAAGCAAATAACAACAACAACAACAACAAAAACCTCTCCTAAAAATAAGATGGGAACTTCCTCAACTCAATATCTACCAGGAAATCCATTAACTAACTTACAGTTTTAGAAAGCAGAGAAATGGTGCTTCCCTGGAAATGCTTGTGCCCTCAGGATGGGCTAAAGGTGTCAGCTGCCATTGCTGCTGCTGAGCACAGCACCCAGCGCTCCCATGAGCGCAGTAAAATAGAAAAATTAAAACCAATCTAGAAGCCAGCTGTCCCAGCTTCTTAATTATGAAAAATCTCTCTCTCTCTTTCTCTCTCTCTCTCTCTCTCTCTCTCTCTCTC
>OU015757.1:23584025-23610377 GCA_907169655.1 Acomys percivali | reverse complement strand
CTCTCTCTCTCTCTCTCTCACACACACACACACACACACACACCAAGACTCCTCTAGAAATAATGCATGAGGCACAGAGACCATGAGTACTCAAGGCCACCAAGCTGGCTCAACAAGGCAAGGAGCCTGCTGCCAAGGCTCAGGACCTGAGTTCAGTCCCTGGGTCCTGCATGGTGGATGGAGAGAACTGATTTCCCCAGATTAACCTCTGACCTCCACATGCACACCTATACCACCCCACATGAACACAAAACAAATAAATAAATGTAAAAATATGACATTCTTATATATAAATTCAATAAAACATGTCTAGGACGTATGGTCTGAATCTACACGATAATGAAAGAAATCACATATTTATTTTTACTTTATGTATATGAGTGTTCTGCTTACACGTATGTGTTCCATGTGTGTGTAGTGCCCTCGGAAGTTAGAAGAGGGCATCAGATCCCCTGGAACTGGAGATACAGATAACAGTTGTAATCCACCATGCAGGTGCTGGGAATTGAACCTTGGTCTTCTGCAAGAGCAGCTAGTTCTCTTAAGTGCTGAGCCATTTCTCTGGATTGCCTAACACATTGGGTTCCTGGGATGGATTTGTCAGCTTACACAAATGTACATAGGCATATCACACACACACACATGCATGCATGTGCACACATGCATTTGCACATGCACTTACAGCAAACAATGCAAGAAGAGCTGCACATTCCCAGGAAAAATAAAGTGTCAAACAAGTGTGCCTTGCACATCACTTCATGAAAAGGAATGGTGGCCTTCCACAAGGAACAGGAAACCATGAAGCTGCTGATGCTTTTAATCCCAGAACTTGGGAGGTAGAGGCAGGCAGATATCCGTGAGTTCGAGGCCAGCCTGGTCTAAAAAGTGAGTCCAGGACAGCCAAGGCTACACAGAGTAACTCTGTCTCAAAAATAACAACAACAACAACACAAATGAGAGAGAGAGAGAGAGAGAGAGAGAGAGAGAGAGAGAGAGAGAGAGAGAGAAAAGCAAAAGAAACCATGAAGCTTTCAGAAAAACTAGAGGGAAATCTGCAGGCTGCAGGTGAGGCAGCACCTGCTTGGACTCTCACAAACAGCGCAGTGCAGGGATGCAGTGGCCGAGGCAGGACCACGGGGGAATCAAAGCCTCCCCTTCTGTCATCCCTGATGAGGGGACAGAGACACAAACCACGCACTTGACGCTGCAGAGCATGGAGCACTCAACACTCAGCAGTGAGACCCTAAACCACAATGATCCAGGTCAGATGTGCACACAGAGGGATGCCTAACAGAGGAAGACACACAGGCCATAGCAAGCCCATGAAACTGTTCATCCCCAGCCGTCAATGGTGCAAATGCCACCCCTGGGAAGATGAAGGATGGGGCCAGAATCAGCACCCGAGACACCTGCACAGCTCCTTATAGCACCACATGGTAAGTTATGGAACCAGCTCCATGGGCTGATGAAGGAAATGTGACAGATACACAATGGTGTATTATTCAGCCATAACAAAAGATGAAACGTCTTTCGTGGGAGAAAAATAGATGTGATTGAAGATTATATGAAGTGAAATAAGTCAAACTCAGAAAGACACTGGCTCATTTTCTCTCACAGGGGAATCCTAGAAAGA
Organism: Acomys percivali; assembly: GCA_907169655.1. Lineage (NCBI taxonomy): Eukaryota > Metazoa > Chordata > Mammalia > Rodentia > Muridae > Acomys > Acomys percivali. The sequence goes on along the minus strand of OU015757.1, from coordinate 23,608,744 downwards.
AAATGAGGGAGAATCGTGGGAGGTGGGAGAGGAGAGAGGTTATGGGGGAAGGGAAGAGAACGGTCAGAGTGAATGACACAGTTGAATGAGACATCGTTATGAAGCCCATCGCTCACCATAAATATATACTAATAAAATGTCCTTACAACCAAAACACTAATTAAAACCAGCTATGACTCGACTCCTACCAGGACAGCTAAAATATAAAATATCAATGCCGTCTGTTGTGAAGAAGGAAGAACTGGGTGGGACTGAACCATGCAGACGTTGCTGATGAGGAAATTAAATGGTGCAGCTGCTCCGGAAAATGGTGCAATGGTTACTCTCTACTTTTAACTCAGTTTTTATTTGGGATTTTGCTTTGTTTTGTTTTGTTTGTCAGCTTGCTTGCTTTACTTTAAACATTTTTTAAATTGTCTTTTCTTTTACATGTATGGGTGTTTTGTCTGCATGTATGTGTGCACCACACCCATGCAGCATCCATGGAGGCCAGAAGAGGGAACTAGAGTTACAAATGGTTATGAGCTGCCAGTGGGTGCTGCAAACTGAACCCCAGACTCTCTGTAAAAGCAGTCTGTGTTCTTAACCACTGGGCCATCTCCCCAGCTCCCCTTGCTTGCTTTATACGAGGTGGGGTCATGTCCCACAGGCTGGCCTCACACTCACCATGTAGCAGAGGTTAACTTAGAACTCTTGATGATCCTGCCTCCACCTCCCAAATGCTGGCATCGCAGATGTGCACCTTGAGCAGAGCTTTGCAGCCTCTGATGCTCTGTTCAAACAAAGCATGGGCAGCTCTTCACAGCAGTGCCCTGGGGTGTCTGCATGAAAAGGACCAAGCAGCCCAGAGACACAGCTCTGTAGCAGCGTGCCTGCCTAGCAAGGGCTTAATGCCCAACACCCAAAAGAGCTACCAGAGAAACCTCACCTCGGTAGCAGCCCAGCCCTCTACCGAACAGGTGCAGGAAAGGGAAGGCAAACTGAGAGCAAGAACACAGAAAAAATACGGTCAGAGCAAAATCCATGCAGCCTAGATCAGAAAAGCCACAGAGGCTCAGGGAGGCAAAGTTACTTAGCTGCTACTTGTGTTGACAGCTGCAGAGCTTTTGTCTGCTCAAGGAAAGCATGGGGTCGGGATGTCCCATGATTGAAAAGAAGGACAGTACTGTGACATGACCACAGTAGGAAGGGGGTTAGGAAGCCTGAGCAACTTCAAATGAGAATGCCTCTGGACAGGAAACGGAGTCACAAAATCAGTTCCCAGCACCCACACTAGGCAGTTCACCACCACAACCACCACCTACAATCCCAGGGGACCCAGCCCCTCTGGCCTCAGGGGCCCCTGAAATCATCTGTACTCACAGACACAGACACATACTTGATTGTAAAGAAACAGTCTGGGCAGATCTCTAATAAGCAGAAACTGAATTAATCATTTGAAAACCTCAGGCCAAGGTGGCCTCTCAGCAAATGCTAAGAGCTGAAGAAAACGCAGGTCAGTTCCTCAGTTTCCCCCAGGATGGAAATGGTCCCAAACCTGATACCACAAGAAACCTGCAGCCCCAATGTCTCTTAAGAAAATCCCTGCAGAAGCTGAGGATACCCCAGTTGTTCAGGAACAGGTACAGGGGACAGTGGATCCTGGAGAGGAGGGTTAATCCCAAGAGGAAAAGGCCCAGCACTCAGTCAGTGTCACACACCATACTAATGGAATAAATGGCAAAGGGGCATTTATCATCTCAAAGGCAGCGGAAAGGGCATTTGACAGGATCCAACACCCTACAGGGCCAGTACAGGGTTATTGAAAAACCAAACCCACAGAGTGAGAGACAACACTACCCCCAGAATCAGGACCAATCAATGTTTACTCTCGATGCTGCTATCCTGCCCTGTCCTAGAGGTCAGCAAAGCAATATGGCAAAAAAACGGGGGGAAAAATGCCTGGGAGGTGAGAGGGTCCTGAGCCTCCAGCTACTGGCAGTCAAGGCTGCTGGGGGAGGAGCCACTGCTCTCAGCGTTGTGGCCTTTGCTAGGTTTTCCTATGCTCCTACAGACAGCTCTATGCCTGGGCCCACACAGACACCCTGTTTAAATTCAGTGGGTCATAAAACGAAACCAAGACACAAAGGTGGGAGGGAGCCTCGCCCTGAGGAGATACTGAAGATGAAAAATAAACAAGTAAATAAATAAGATTAGAAGGGAAGAGACAGAATTATCCAGGGCTGGCGTGAAGCTCCGTGGCATAGTGCTCACCTGACTTACAGGCCTGGCACCGGAATGAGGGAGGGGGGATGGGAAGGAAAGAGGAAGGGAGGGAGGAAAACGGTGGAAGAGAAGGAGAGGGCAAGGGCATAGAAAATGATCTCTATAAAATATGACATCATACTGTACATGCAATCCTAAAGAATCCGCTAAAAAAAACTATTAGAAACAGTAGATGGGCCTAGCCGCTCAAGACACCACTGAACATCCAAGCATCACTTGTATATATCTAAGGCAGTGAGTGCGGAGCCTGGGGCCTCAAGCTTGTCAGGTAAGCCCTCTACAACGGAGCCCCCGACTCCTGTGTGTGTGTCTGTGTGTCTGTCTGTGTGTCCGTCTGTCTCTGTCTGTGTAGCACATGTGTGCAGTGCCCTCAGAAGCCACAAGAAGGGACATGAGTGCCCTGAAACTGGAGTTACAGACAATTTTGAGTCCCTGTGCTAGGAGCCAAACCTGAGCCATCCTTCCAGCACCTTCATCCTATCTCTGTGCAATTTGAAAGTAAAATTAAGAAAACAGCAGCATTTGTCATTTTAAAATTAATGTCTTAGGGATGGAGAGATGGCTCAGTGGCCCCAGCCCGGATGGAGGAGGAAGCACAGAACACACCTGCAGGATGGAGCTCGGCCTTGCAGACCGAGCCAGGGCTTTCCTGGAGCTACTCTAATCAATCAGCTGGAGAATCTATCCCATGACTGAACACAGAGGTGAAAGAGGTTGGTCTAGAAAGACAGACAAAGGCCCAGAAGAGCCTGGCTTGGCAACAAGCTTCACAGAGTCCAAGCCGAGACAAAACCTCATCTACCACAGAAACTATAAACAGACTTAAGTAAGGCATGATCTTGAGGCTCATGTGTCCACCATGCCATGCCCTCTGTTACTGCATTATCATGATCCCAGGTGGGGTGCAGAAAGTTCCAGAACCCTTAGTGGCTGGTGGCAACCAGGTGACAAACACACAGAGCCAGGCACAGTGCAGGTCTTTAGTAGCTGTAAGTGATGGGAGTTTGCTGGTGTCATTGTAAACAGGTATTCATTCAACGAACACTTGTCCCAGCAGAATGCCTGTTTGTGCCTGTGTGCCACTAATGCCACTGCACACTGTGTGTATCCATTGTCCCGGGAAAAGTATGTGGACAGGGAATGAACTCCCTTCAGCCATGATGTCAACTCTAAAATTGTTAGCACTTGGGTGTTCCCAAGGATCAACCTGGCTCTCTTGAGAACAACCAACCACACTGGAGTACTTCCTCCCCAGTGAGTCCCTGGTCACCTTTTGTCCCTCCCTCACATGGGGTGACAGCAATCAGCCTGAAATCTTTCTCTGTGTTCCACACCTTTCCCCCACACACATCTCCACATTCCTCCACAGATAGCCTTACATTTCTCCATGCCCGTTTCCAACAGCTGGCCAGGATATGCTCAGGCTAGACCCAGCAGAAGACAAAGTGGTCTACGGCCAAAGCCAGGAGAGGAAGGTAGCCAAGAACCCACGAGCCATGGACTTATTTGTTCCCAACTACACTGTCACCAGGGCCACCTCATCATGCACTTGGGTGTAGCCTCTGAGACAGTGGGACTTCCCAAGACTAACCTTGGCATGCAGGCACCTCTGGTCTTATAGGAAGAACAGCGGTGCTCTTTATCCTTTCTGGGTGACAGGCTATAGAATAGGAGTGACAGAAGGCCATGTGTGGGCAGCCACAGAGCCACAGCCACAGAGGACCGTCTCTGTGGTTCTCCTCTTTCCATCCCACAGTCAGTCTCTACAAGGAAGCATCTCCACCCCTGTCCCAAGCACCACAGAAAGTTGCCTCTTCCTTCAGCCTCTCAGTGACAACCTTCCCTCAATACTGTCTTTCTCCTGCAGGTCCTTCCACATGACAATTCCCTGGCAGATACCCAAAATCAACTTTGCTCTCTCTAGCGCTATGGATGGAACTGCCCGGATTCTTATCCCTGTGAAACCATTTGCCTCCAGTCATGCTAGAACACACAAACTCAGCCTGACTGCAATGGGTCTCTGTGTGGTCTCTGCGTGTAGCTTCTCCCATGTTCTTTTAGTTTCTTGGATCTAAAACCCCGTGTCCTTCTCTGGATGTAGGGTTGGTTTCGGCCATGATTTTTTTTTTAAGGTTTTTGGTCAAAATTCAACATTGGGGGGGGGGGTAGAGAATTTTGACGGTGGAACGATAAAAGTGACTCCTTATAGACAAGAGAACACTCACGTGGCTAAGAGCAGATTTTCACTAAACTATATCCAGAAAAATTGTCCTTCAGAAGTGAAAGGGGGACAGAGGCTTTCCCCATCAAGCAAAAGCTTGTGGGAGTGTTTTTTTGTTTTGTTTTGTTTTTTTATTTTTAATGACTGACTTATAAGAAAGGCTAGAGGGAGTTCTCTGAGTTCCACTATGCACTGCGGTAGTGAAGGTGGGAATCGCACAATGAGCATTAAAAGGCAAAAAGATTACTAGAAGGTGCACAGTACGGAGTGTAAATTGTGACGATGGCCGCAAACCAAGCCAGGCAAACCAAGCCAGGGAGTTACCTGCTTAAAACACAAAAACTGCTGCTAGACATTTTCCATAAGCTCAGTCATAAGTGTGTGACCACAGAATTTACAATACGGTTATGCCTTTGGGAAGAAAGGCTGGAGAGATGGCTCAGCAGTGAAGGGCAGCAGCTGTTCCTGCAGGTGGCCCTACTTCAGGTCCTAGCACCCGCACGGCAACTCACGATCAACCCTGACTCCAGTTCTAGGGGATCTGATGACCTCGCATGCCCTCCCAGGCAAGCACATGGTACCTGCACAGAAGCTGACACAGGCCATGGGGGAACGTGCTTACAGGCCTGCTCCTCCTGGCTTGCTCAGCCTGCCTTCTTAGGTATCCCTGAACCACCCGCTCAGGTGTGGCCCACCTCCCTGGTGGGCTGGGCCCTCCTGCATCGATCGCCAATCAAGAAAATCCCCCACAGACTTGAACAACAGCCCAACGTAATGGAGGCAATTCCATTCTTTCTTCCCAGGTGTGTCAAGTTGACAACAAAACTATGACAGTTGTGTTGGTGCCACAAGATGGCTCAGAGTGTACAGGTTCCTGCCACCAAGCAGAATAACCTGTGTTTGACCTCCAGGACCCACATGGTGGAATGTAAACACCAACTCCTCTGATCTCTGTATATGTGCATTCATGCATGCACGCATGCACTCATGCACACATGTTCTCATGCACGCACGCATGCACGAATAAATTAAGTAAGTAAAATAAAATTTTAAAATATTTAAAGAATAATTAGATTTCATCTGTTGGAATTATATTGTGGGGAATTTTTGTTTGTTTGTTTGGGTTCTGTTTTTTTGCTTTTTGTTTTGGAGGTTTGTTTTTGTTTTCCAAGACAGGGTTTTTCTGTGTAGCCTTGGCTGTCCTGGACTTGCTCTGTAGACCGGGCTAGCATGAACTTACAGAGATCCCCCTGCCTCTGCCTCCCCTGAGTGCTGGGATTACAGATATGCCCCCGCTGTACTCGGCTTTGTCAGGAATTTTTATGTTAACAGCTAACAATGTTATCACTATTGTAAAATATATTAATAAATACTTTAACTTTTCTTTTACATTTTCTTTTTTAACTCTTTGGCAAGGCCAAGAATGGAACCCAGGGCCCTGCATGCACTGTGCTGCCGGGATGTACCCACAACCCCCCCACCCCTTTCTCCAGTGGTGAGAATTTAACTCAGGCCTTGCCCTTGCTGAGCAAACACTCTATCACTAGGCTATATCCCCAGCCCCCTCTTTCCATTTCTGACAGGACTATTCATAGACAGATACGCAGACACAAACACTCTTTAGGTCCCTGAGTCCTGTTGTAAGAGATCAAAAGGGCCCCAAGACCCCAACACCCCAAGTCCCTTGGCCCTAAGTTTGGGAATCACAATACTTCTCTCAAATTAGAAACAGAAAAGCAAGCCAGCACGTCTTCCCAGGAAATGACCTATAGCAGTGAAGGCACTGACAGGTGGCTCCTCAAGATGGAGTGATGGCTGCCTGGCACCATCCCGCCCTTATCTTTATTAGGCCAGTATCCTCTGCCTCCGTCTACTCCCTCAGAAGAGGGAAGGTGCCATAGAGCCTGTCCTCTTGGCACTGGGATGAAGAGGATGTGGTGGTAAGCAACTGAGAGCTCTCCACACATTATCATGACAGCCTAGGAAGGAGAGAGCAGTGGAGGGAGAGACCACCTGGAAAGTACCTGGGACCTGAGATGACCCGGCCTGCCCTAAGGAGCAGGTATGGGGAAGAAGAGCCCCCTGTGAAACCAGATCTGTGAGGGTTCATCTTGGCAACTTGGCAGGTAGGTCTAGAGCCAGCTAGCATGCCTGTGAGAGGATTTACAGTTAGATTAATGGAGATGAGAGGACCCACTACAAGTGTAGCTAGCATCATCCAGTGCAAGCTGGGGTCCTGCACTGAACGAAAATGAGAATGTGAGCTGAGCACCAGCGTTCATCCGCCTGCTTTCTGACCATGGATTGCAGATGTAGCCAGTGGCCTCACTCTCTTGCTGCCATGTCTCCTCTGCTAGGATGGACAACATTCTCAATCTGTAAAAGCCAGAGCAAACACTTTCTTCCTTTAAGTTGTTTTGGTCACGTGTTCTGTCTCAGCAATGGGAGAAGTAACTAGAGTAGTGTCTTAGCTAACCTTGCCAAGAAGAGCTAAGCGGAAGCTAGCCACAGGAAGCTGTCTCCCTGTTACTGAAGCCAGCCTGGAAGCCATTATATGTGCTGCAGCCTCAAGGTTAAGTGGTCCCAGGACTTTGGAACACACATTTCAACCCCTTCATCTAAACTCTGCTACATCCTCCCGAACCTTGCCAGAAGCAAGTTATCTCAAAAGGAACAGAACAGAGAACAAGAGGCTACAGCCCAGGCCAGGCAGAAACCTCACAGCCACCAGGCATGAACCACTTAGATCCAGGATGCTGAGGCACTCCCACCAGGACCCCCAGAAGCCTAGAACAAACAAAAGGTAGGTGTTCCGGTTGCTTTGGCAATGGGTTGTCCCTGAATTCCAGAAATTGGTTTCTGCCTCTCCCCTCAAGGAGCTCCAGAAACAGGCATGAGGCATTTGTCCTTGCGTGTAGAAAATTATTAACAGCAAACCCAGGCCCCGCTAGGACTCCAGGAATGTCCCTCTGAGCTGCGTGTGGACTCTGTGTTTGTTTTCAATAGAAAATTCACTGTTTACCCACGGCCATTCACCCCGATGCCCTCCTGCACCCTGCTTCAACAAACATCCTGGAAATGCCAACCTGAGTTACACAAGGCCTATGCATCCTGTGAGGAAACCCATCACTCCCAGAGTGTCCGGCTGCTGGGTCTCCAAGGCCTCTAGGGGCAAGTGTTGTTAAAATTCCTTCCTCTTAAGGTCCTATTGACAAACCGAAGTTCGAGTCCACCAAAATATACCCCAAAGAACCAATGAGTTTACTGGGCTCACCTACACAGCACGGGGAAAGGGTTGCTGGCAGGAACAGAGGGGAAACTCACAGTAGCCACACTGGAAAGTCTTCACTCACCAGGAATGGCAGCTTCCTCAGAGCCATGCAGATGGAGCCCCCTTTGCCTAGCCTCCCCTGACCTACATACTCTAGCTCCTCCCTGAGACACCAATGCACAATTAGGGCAGAATTGGCTGGGAGGAGTGACCAGGATACTCAAGCGAGGACCCAGTGGCCCTGATACCCTCTGTAGTGGTTTGAATGAAAACGGCCCCCAGAGGCTCATAGGAAGTGGCACTATTGAGAGATGTGGCCTTGTAGGAGTAGGTATGGCCTTGTTGGAAGGAATGTGTCACTGGGTGTGGGCTTTAGGGTTTCAGAAGCTAAGCCAGGCACAGTGTCACTCTCTCGTCCTGCTGCCTGCTGAGCCAGACGTAGAACTCTTAGCGACTCTCCAGCACCATGTCTGCCTGCATGCCACCCTGCTTCCTGCCATTAGGATAATGGACTAAGCCTCTGAACTATAAGTCAGCCCCAATTAAATGCTTTCCTTTCAAAGAGTTGCCGTGGTCATGGTGTTTCTTCACAGCAATAGAAACCCCTAACTAAGACACCCTCCTTCTAAGCTGGAATGCCAACCATCCGCAGGTCCCATTTGGATGGGTGCTCACAAATGGCACAGCTGATCTTATGAAGTTGGCGGCAGGCAGGCTAGAGGAACAGCCGCTAGAATGGTTCGCTGCCTCCTTATTGCTGAATGACATTCGAGAAAGATGAAGTCTGGCATCCGGATGCCTGGCACTGGGCACTTCATCCCTAAGGACCTGACACCAGGCTCAGCAGATAGATGGGGCGGATCCTGATACTCGCCAGTCCCCACTGCTGATACTGGAGGAGGTGCGGGGATGACCCACAGAGCAGCCTGCCACAGCTATGGAAGGAGTAATGTCTGTTATTGAAGTAGGGAGTCCCTAACGGGAGTGCCCAGGTCTTGCATGCTCTGAGGGACCACTGGGGAAGCCCCCTTTGCTCCTTTCTGAGCATCTCTCTCCACAGAAGTGACTTGGGATTGGACTCCTCACAAAGTTGAGGAGGCTCCAAGCTTACATATCACCTGTCAGGCTGGACAGCACAAGCTCATGCTCTGTATCCAGAATTCAGGCTGTTTCTCAGTCCTGCAAAGTTTGGAGCAGGACTCCGCCAAACCCTCAAGGCAGTAATGAGACCCCAGCTCATTGCATGCATGTGCAAAGCTGACCAGTTAGACCCTCTGTCACTGGCTTTGCCTAGGTGTCGCCTTACTCAGATGAACTTCGATGCTGATGAGATGCATTTTACCAACTTGGGGGCTGGGAGATGTCTCATCCTGAAAAGAATTTGCAAGGATAAGACCCTGAGTTCAATCTCCAAAAGTCATGTTAAGGTGCATAGAACATGCATCTAAATCACAACACTGGAAGGCAAAGACAGAAGGGTCTCTGGGACTCTCTGACCAAACAGTCTAGCCCCTTTGTTGAGGCCCAGGCCAATGACAGACCTTGTCTTAAAAGAGATGGGCAGTGTTCCTGAAGATGTTACCTGAGATTGACCTACACACACAGAGAGGGTGGGAGGCAGGGAGGGAGGAAGGAACACATGCATTAAAAAAAAAAATCCTGCAAACTTAGGTGATGACTTCAGGTTTATGGAGACACAAAGTCATTTCAAAAATAGTTCATGTAGGAAGAAAACCTTTGGGGTAGCTTTTTCCTGCTGCACTTTCCCAAAGAGCCCCATTATCGTATAAATGAAAGACATTCATTCCTGACCCTCTAGGGAAGGGCCATACCCAGGTAGTGATCTCTGGGTACCAAAGGACTGATTTGGTGATGGCTCTCATCAAAACACCACGCTGCCCATATCCTCTCAGGATAGCATATTTCCACTCACACTTTTTCCCTCTCTGTGTCTAAAAGTCTGTCATGTCTTTACAGTACCTGGCCAGCCATGATCAGCAAACCCCATCCTGCTGTCTCAATCTACAAGTGACTTTCACAGACTGTGACTAAGGTCACAGAAAAGCTTTAACACATCCATTTATATACTTTTTTTTCTTGCTGAGGAGTTGCTAGGTTAATTAATAAAAGACCCAGGAGCATAAAACATGTTACATTAATGAAAATTCTTTGAGGAAATAGCCACATAAAGAATAAAGGGAACAGGACTGGGGATGTGGCTCTATTGGAGAGTGATTGCCTATAATCCCCAGTGAGGGCCTGGGGCATGGCTCAGCAGGAGAGCACCTGCCTAGAATCCCCTGTGAGAGGGCCTGGGCCTTGGCTAGCAAGAGAGCACCTGCCCAGAATCTCTCAGTGAGGTGCTGGGGCATGGCTCAGTGGGAGAGCACCTGCCTAGAATCCTAAGGGGCTAGGAATGTGGGTTAGTGAAACACTTGCTCAGCACCATCAAGGATGTAAGTACAAATCCCCAGCACCCTCCAAGATTTTAAGGAACACCAATAGCTCCATAAAGTTCATTCATTCCTCTTAGTAGAGTGGGGATTGAGCCATGGTGGTCTATGATAGAGTACAATGCTTGAGTGCTATAAAAGAGTGAACCAACAATCATTCCCAATTATCAATAACCACAACACCAAAAGTAAACTGACATCCACTGAGAACATGGAAACTGTGAAGAAAGATGTAGGTAAAATTCACACATGTGTGAGAGGTCTAACCAAGCACTAACAGCAGAATGTGGGATTGCATAAGCAGGTTTGCCATGAAATTTGCTCCAGCTTTGCCAGGTATAAGAATGCCTCAAAAGAAAAAAAAGTCAGAAAATGGGAAGATGCGATATGTACATTTAAAAGTGATGCTTTTAGAGGGGGGAAAAGGGTAGAAAGGGAAAATGCTTTTTAGAGAGACCTGGCTCCAGCACAGCAGGGCCACTGTAAGTGTGCAAAGATTATGCCCCTAATGGATGCATCTGGGGGAGCCTCTCAGGTGGCGGCTCAAAGCTAAGCATCTCACGACTTGCTCCAACTGTCTTCCCTACTAAAAACTTGAAGTTTCTCAAAGTGCATTCTTGGAACTCCTGCAGGCAGAATCCTAGTGTGCCCGGCAGCAGAAAGGGCCAGGAGCCCTCCTGCACCTCTGCAGTCTGTCATGTAGAATCCACAGACCAAGCTTGGACGTCTGTCGACCCCGTGGCCCCACTAAGCCTGGGGACTGGGCTAGGGCAAACACACCCAATAGAGGCAGTGCTTAGACGCTATCCCATCCACCTGTGCTAGTCCTCTGCTTGGAGGAGACATCTGGCAGCCAATCAGAGTGCTCTCTGCTTATTGCTACTACCCATGGACTCCCACCACCACCAAAGGCTTTTAAGAGCTTAATCTCCCAGGAAGGGCTGTATGTTGCACCTGGCCTGTCCCCAGGACCAGGCATCAGAGTGACTTGGGTTGCTGACCCTGAGCAGGCTCTGAGTATTGAAGGGACACCAACGTGCCCCTTCCTGATTAAGACTAGGTCATCCTCTTGATCAAGAGGAAGGAGGTGAGAGAGGCAACCTGTTACCCAGACAACCTCAGTGTTCCTGTCAGAACCCAGAGTGGACCCTGTGAGCCATGTCAAACGGCTCTGAGGATTTGCTTTCAGCAATGATAAAAAATGCACACCCTATCAAGTCACCTGCTCAGAAACTTCAGCTTTTCGCCCACTAACTCAGTTTCACACCACAGGAACAAGACAACTAATTTTCTGCCACATTCTGGTGGCGGTTCCTGCTGGGTGATGTGTGTTTGGTTCTGGTAGGGTGTGGGAACGTGGGCTGGCATCCCTGGGGCTGCCCAAAGTACAAACAGGGCTCCTCCTTCACTACATGTGGGAACCATGGGCAAGGGGCACACCACCCCCAGAGCCTCAGGCTACTGGCCTGGAAAAGGGAACAGAAGTCAACCCCATCCTCTAGACCCCTCCCCCAAGGGGGCGCAGTTCGGGGACATCAGACAGCAAAAGCACAGTGAAGTTACCTAGGGAAGGAGAATGTACAGAACAGCTTGCTCTGACTGTGCCAGAGCTGCTGAGGGGCATGGTCCACCCAAGCACAGCCCAGGGGACTCACAGCCATCACCAGCTGTGGAAAGGCTCCACCAAGCCAGAGAATGCAGTCATCCCATCCTTCTGGGTGGTCTCTATGGTCTCCCCCTGACAATCAGGGTCTTCTCGGTGCTCTTCAGCACCCAGCAGCCACATGTAGCCATCCTCTGTCCCCACCACTAGCCCAGAAGCCCCAAGAGGAGCAACCGCATCCAGCTCCAGGCCTGACACACAGCACTGGACCGCCCCCCACCCCGCCACCAGATAAGAACTGTTCAGCTTATTTTAATGGGACAGATATGCCCAGCTCATCTCTGGTCCACAGAAGATGACAGACCTCTCCTTGGGATGTGCTTGTTAGGTTCTGTGCCCAGACCAAATGTCACATGGTTAGGAGGGGATTCCAAGCTTCTAGCCCATCTCTCAACCTGGTCACATTCTTCCTACTCTGCCCTACTTCTACAAGCCCAGGTGCTTAGGGGTGCCAGAGAGAAAAAAAGAAAGGCCTGAGTATGGGTCCCCATTTCTGTGCTGACCAAGAGGGTCAGGAAATTAGCAAGACATTTCGGGGGGGGGTCACACGCATGAGCCTCCTCAATGTTACTGTGACTCCTGTGGGGGATCACAGCTATGGTGAGGCTCCTGAAGAGGTCAAAAGCGCAAATTTAAACAGACTGCTATGGCCGGACCTCCCTGTCACCCTAAGCAGCCACTGAGGCTGTAAGCCCTGCGATGTCAGGAAAGGGGTCATCATGGTGTGGGTGGCTTTGCCATGACATCTGCAGAGTTCTTCAGCCCTCACAGAAGCCATTGTCCCACATAAAACCCACTTTGGACAAGCCCCTATTACTCCCTGGAGCCCGTGGAGACCCCAGAACCCTATCATTTAAGACTCAGAAGTATTTAGAAACAAAGCACATGTGTCTGCAGTTCCATCTCTAGAGCTACTCTCTTGAAGATCAGGCAATTCCCAGCATGCTCTTCTGTCACACTTTCTTCCGTATGAGGGAATATAAAACTCCACGCTATCCCCAACTCCTTCACAGGGTCCAGCTGATGCTCCTCACATCTCAGCACCCTATTTATGACCCAGTGTTCTAGATAGCACCCCAATTCCCCAGGCCTGGACCAAGCAGCCTTTTTTTTTTTTTTTTTGACTTTACTTTGCCATTTTAAATTTTTTTAGAACCATGCAACCCCCAAAACAAGGATAGTTGGTCACTCTCTAGCCAAACTCTGTGCTTTAACCCTGTTTTTTTCTCTTTGCTCCACAAGCTCACACCCTGTAACAAAGACATGCCTTAGTCAGCTGGATGGTGCTGGCTCACGCCTTTACTCCTAGCACTCAGGAGGCAAAGGCAGGTGGATTGCTGTGAGTTTGAGGCCAGCCTGGTCTACAAAGTTAGTCCAGGACAACCAAGGCTACACAGAGAAACCCTGCCTCGAAAAACCATTTAAAAAAAAAAAAAAAGACATGCCTTAGTCCGACCAGCACCATCTTTGGGACACGTAGGTTAGGAGTTTGGTTAGGTTTCAAGCAGCCTTCTTATGATCATGGCTATGCACAAAACCTTGAGGTGGGTTAAACAAATGAATGAATTACCTGACTACAAACAAGTCACTTTTTTTTTTTTTTTTTTTTTTTTTTTTTTGGTCCCTAAGAAATCACTTGAGATACTAGGCAGAGATTCCGTGTCTGTCCCACTTTGCCAAGGGCTGTGGGCAGGATCCCTGGGAGACACCTTCCCCTGCATTCCAGCCTTCTGACGCAGGGGCCCAAAGACACCCGGCTGGCCACTTAGTTCCTTCTTGGAAAAATTCCTGGTACAAACAATAGGCTCCATTTCCTTAATAGCACTGCACCCCTGGCAGTTATGACTTCCAGGCGCTGTGAAGCCAAGTCTATTCCTCTTGTCCACTTTATGCATAGACAGGCGACTTCTTGGTTCCACCCTCCTTTTCAGGCTGCCACTGTTCTCCTCCACTTCATCATCACTTTCTCAGCTCACTTCAACTGCAGCAACAGAAGGTTCCAGGCCCCCAACAGACTCAGCCTGCTATCACCTACAAGTGGTTGGAATGTCAAGGCACCTCCAGGGGCTGTTGTGGTCATGCCACACACAATCCAGCCTGCAGGGTGCCAGCCCTGAAGTGGGGACCTGGGTCAAGGCTGTGCCGACAGCTGGAGACCCACCTGCTGAACCTCCCCTAGCTAGGTCAGCAAGGTCCAGGGTTCAATCCCAGTTAGAGGTCACAAGCCACTCTTCAAGCCAGACTTCCAAATTTATCCTTACATGCTGAAGCTCAGCTTAATTAGCTGGTTGGCCTCATTAATGTTCAAACTTGTTTGGGAAAAAAAAAAAGAGGTCACACACCTACCTAATTTACTGCCTCGAAGTTCCACACAGAAATCACTAATTTCAGATGTCCTCTGAAGGCTTCCAGGACTGTTCCTGCAAGCCACCTATAAGCCAACCGAAAAGCCCCTGAGATCCCCCACCGAACCCTGGCACCCCTTGACCCAAGGTACCTTCTCAGATGGAACAGCCCACACTCATTTTAAAAGTTCAGCCGTCAGAAAAATTAGTCAACTGAATAAGCCTCTCGCCCACTGGACGTCTCCCAGCTCCAAAAAAACGCGCAGTGCCCCCATCCACTTGGAGCTGAACAGTTAAGAGTTTCCTGTTGCAACCCCTTGCACTGTCTGCAAATGGGTGAGGAGGTGCATGGAAGCCCACCCTATCTGCACTCCAGCTGCAGTTTGCAGGGCGACCCTGGTGCTCTCCGAACCCGGGAAGACAAGTTTCCCTGGATACCCTCACCCTCTACGACAATGGGTCAGAGAGATAAAGGGTGACTCACTCTACACACCCCAACGACGAGGTCCTGCAGATGCCCCACACCCTTGGAACCCAGGAGAAGTCCCATGCGACCACTGCATCCTGGCTTGGAAATCCACCACAGGTCCAGCAAGCACCCTCTGAGCCCAGGAAGTTTACAGGATGATGTCAACAGGGTCGCACCTGCTGGCTGGCTTCCTCAGAGGTCCCCAGTCCAGGGGCAAGGGTGTGATCTAGGTCTGCGTCTTCCGGAGCTCTCCGGGTGATCGGGTACCCAGGGCTGCTCGGCCACGCCGCCCAGGGAAGGCGCCTGGGGCCCCGGGAGCGCGGGAGGAGCTGCCCGCTGAGCTGGAGGAGGGATGCCGAGGCCAAAGTTGCTAGGGAAACTTGAGTAACTCGAGCACCGGTGCCAGCCTCCTGCATAATTCACAGGCAGCGGCGGGCGGACGCGGGGGCCGCTCCCCTGCGCCCGCCGGGTTCCCACACCCCTAATAAGGAACGTGGCGGGCAGGGGTCGGACCTCTGGCGGGCGCTCCGTGCAACCCCCGACCTCCCGAAGCCAGCTGCAGCCACAGCGACCCTGCGTAAAGCCGGCGGCCAAGTAGAGTCCGAGAGAGAGCTCCGGGTCTCAAGAGACAGGAGATCAGGACGCCGGTTCCCGCCCAGCGCGCCCCCTAGCGGCCCTGCGGCGGCTCCTCTTTGGGCTTTGCTAGCCCAAGTCCCCAGGAAACAGGCGATCTACAGGACAGGAGAGCCCGGGCATGGAATCCACCTGCGCTGACCCGGGGAAGGAGTCAGAGCGTTCGAGGAAGCAGAAGTCCACAGGTTCAGGGAACAAAGAGCTCTGAGCTCTGCACCTAGTTCACTTCCAAGGCTCTTGTAAATGGTCCCTGCCGGGGAAAGGGGTTGTGGGGGAGGGGGTGCCCCTATGAGACCCAAGCCCCACCTGCATGCGCGCATCCCTCTTTCCCAGCTCTCATCTTCAGCTTCTATGCATATGGGGCCGCGGTGACCCGGTCGCCGTTGCTTCTGGAATCCAGAGGCACACACATGCCACAAGAAGCCAGGTTGGGTGCCCAAGGGCCACCCACTACCCTTCCCCGCCAGTGCGTCTCACCTGGCTCCCGCGTCGGGGGCGGGCCCAAGCCCTGGGGAGGACCTGAAATCGCGAACCTGGCTCAGACGGGAAGACTGTGCGGTGCTGCACCCAGCGGGGCAGGAGGTTTCGGGGTGCAGAGCGCAGCCCCGCCCCGCTCTGCACCTCTGGCGACCTGGGGGTTCCCGAGAGTAATGCGACCGCGGGCACTGGAGGCGTTGGGGGAAGGGTTCTCTCGCGGGCGACCAGTCCCTGCCTCACCTGTCCTGGTCTCAGCCGTGGCGCAGAGTGTGGGGTCTGTTGTAGCAACCCAGGGAGACGCCGGGCGCCCCGCCCCGGGCTGCGTGGCTCCCGCGCCACCCCTCCCAGACCAGAAAGTCTCTCCCGGTAGAACCCAGCCCCTTTCCGCAAGATTATGCCGACCGCAACCCGCTCCTCCTGGAGCATGTTAATAGGATTGGAAAACCAAGGCCCACGGCTCGGAAAACGTTAGCAGCACGCTAGAAAAGTTTGTACCTGGGTGACACGCCTGCGTCCGCCTCCCAGGCCGCGGAGGTAGGAGCACCTTCCGCCCAGGGGAGGAGACCGGGCGGGGCTGGCAGGGAAGAAGAGCCAACTGCCAGAATCCTACAGGTGAAGCTCTCCCTGGGGACGCCCAGGGTGGTTTTTTTTTTTTTTTTTTTTTTTAATCCGCAGTGATAGACCTTTGTCAGCCCAGAGGAAGCCCCAGGCCCCCAGCTCCATGCCACAGAAACATGCCCAATCTGTCTGCTGCAGGGACTATGGCTAATAATCACCAAGTCCTTAATAATTTACTGAAGCTCTCCAACTCTGCACAAGCTCTGCGTTTCTAGGATGGGTACTGGGGGAGGGGTATCTGTATTTTTTTCAAATATTTTGGAAAAGGAGTTTACTGTCCCAGAAATCTACAGTTTAAAGAGGCTGGTGGTGAGGACCGAGGCCAGTCTGTAGGTCAAGACTGTGCTTCAGAGCCATGACATTACGCCGGTCCCAATCTGTAACTTCCTCAGAAAGAATGGAGCCACAGATGAAGTGAGTCTTGTAGGATACGGCTGAAAGATTCCCGTGGACAGGTGAGTTCAACATTCCAATGCAAAGCTAAATATTTGATCTGGGTACTTTTTTTTTTTTTTTCCTCTCTCTCCTTGAATAATTGGCCCACATTTCAAAGAAGTCTTTAAGCACTTGGGTTTAAAAAAAAAAAAGAAAGTTGTGTTGGGGCCTATTTCAGGATACACATGGAGTAACATGGTACCACCTGGGGAGAGCTGCCAGCTGCAAACCACAGCCCTCCTTGGCTTCCTTAGACGTAGGGGTGATAAAATAGTTGTTGAGTGAAGAAATCAGGCATCTGCTAGCAATCTCTCAGACAGAAAGAAAAGCATCTCTGGTGGGATCCCACAGGCTGATTTTCTGGGAGGGGTCCTTAGACTGCTCTGGTGGTCTTTGGGCTCCTTGCAAGCAGTGGGCTCTGGCTCCACTTCCTCTAACTTCGTCCTGACCCCAGAGAGCATATGTCACAGAAATGAAAATGGATTGTGGGCCCCAGGAACCCAGCTGGAAGATGCATGCCAAGACACCCTGCTCCTGCCAGACTCTAACCCCAAGGGCTTGCCTGTCCCCAAGCCTCACTCCTGCAGCCTGTGCTGCAGACAAGAAGGAAAGCAGTGGGGGTAGAAGTCAGTCTGGAACTTTATGCTGTCCCCACGGAAGGCTCAAGGGCCAACACCGTTGTTATGTTCAAGAAAGACTTCCCTGGGAATCCAGCGTCCACCAGCACGTCGCCCCAGCTTATGCCTGACTCACTCGTCCCCACGCCCCACTGCCTACTCCACTCCCTTGCTCAGCTTGCTGCTTGTAGTCTTCGGTTGACATTTTAAGGACAGGATCCTGCCCGTGCCCCAGTTTCTTTGTGGCCCTGTATCCAGTGCAGCCTTGTCCTGAGCTCAAGCCGCATCCTTGAGTCTGATTCCTCACATGGAAAGGTCTAGGCTGAGGGAACACACACACACCCCTCTACCTACTTTACCCTGTCTGTCTCCAAGCCTGCTGTGAGCTTTCAAAAGTCCCTAACCTGCCACCGGTCTGACTCAGGGCCTCTCCAGGTGTTCTTATTTCTGGCAGGTCTGCAATTGCGCACATCACCCAGAGCCTTGCTTCCTTTTTTTTTTCCCTTCAGTGTAGAAAAAGAGGCATCACTCTTTGTGTTGTTGAGTCTCTGAGCCCCTGGTTTGGCTCTACATGGCTGCACGTGCGATGACGCAGAAAAAAAGAATTGGATGACCTTGCAGAAAGAGACTCTGCCTCCCATCTGATAGCCCTGGTTCTTTTTTTCTTGCAAACCCTGGACCAGGCAGCCATCCATGCCAATACTCAACAATCCTCATGTCAGGATTTCTCTAAAGGGATGCATACAGGAACTTAGAAGCCAAGACATCACATCATGCTGTGGGGATTCCAGACAGAACCGCCTTTTTGGCCCTGGGAAAACCATCATCAATTACAGTGACTAACATTAGCCCTGTGCTTACTGCATTCAGCAGCTCCCGGTCAAGCCCTGGCCTGGGGGTTTAGGTTGAGGGGGCGAGCATCTCTAGGCTGCCTGAGGGGAATGGCCTGAGCTTGTCCATTAGCTAGCAGGGGAAAGGCTAGGGGACTGAGGATGGGAGGCGCACATAGTAAATGCAGGCAAGATGTGATGTGCAGAGCAGAAGGCGGGCATGCCCTGGTAAAAGCAGCTGCTGTGGGCAGCACATCTGTCTCCTTGTCCCTGCCAGATCTCCTGTGCTTCAGCAACAGTTTAAACTTGGTTCCACTGTAGGAAGAGCCCCACTTCCTGGAGTCACATATTCGGAAGTGCACTCATCTCTCAGCTTCTAGCTTTGAGCCCCCCCACTTCCCCAGCAGCTGCATGCCACCCCTCCCCAATAGCCCACCTGTGTCCTAACATTTAGTGCCCTCCACTCACTTTCCATGGTTCATTTCCCTGTGTTTGTTCTGGAACACCTCCAGGCACACAGGAGCCAGGGCCTGTTAACTAAACTAGGCAGTAGATGGATGCTGAGCTTGTACTGGGATCTGACAAGTCCCATCTGAATGAAGCATCTTCCTGAGGATGCGTGGACAGTGGGCAGGAGGAGAGGCTAGTTAGAAAGAGGGTCTGCTGGGTTCTAACCCAACTGCAGAGTTATCTCTCAACCCCCATATACTCCCCCCCTCTCATCTTCCTGCCTCTTGTTGGTAGCATAGCCTGAAGAATGTAGGATTCAACCAGATAGGCTAGCACACCCCAGCACTCAGAAGGAAGGGTCAGAAGAATCACAAGTTCAAGGCCAGCCTCAGCTAGTGAGGAAGTCCTATCTGAAATGAACAAACAAAGAGAACAGAGGAGTGGATGTGACAGGAGAAGCTTGCAGTCAATGTGGAAGCAGAGCAGGTAGCAGACAGGAACATGAGGCCTCCCAAAGCAGAGGAGTAGCCTGCAGAAGCTGCTATGACCGATTGAGGTGCCTTTGGAGTTTTCCTTGCTGATAGCAGAGACCCAGACAAGAAGATACTTTTATTGAGTACCTCGTCTGTCTCTTCCATGGCAAGCAAATAAATGAAACCCTTCACATGAATGATGGATGGACAGAGTGCCACGTGGCTTCACAGACAGAAATACACCCAGTGTGACTCTGGTTTACTCTGAAACGTGTTTACATTACCAGCAAACGAATTAAGAAATGTGTCTTGTTTGTTTGTTTGTTTTTATTTTGAGGGGGGTTGTTGTTTGTTTTTCGAAGACACGGTTTCTCTGTGTAGCCTTGGATGTCCTGGACTTGCTTTGTAGACCAGGCTTGCCTCGAACTCACAGCGATCTGCCTGCCTCTGCCTCCCAAGTGCTGGGATTAAAGGCATGTGCCACCACACCTGGCTAGAAATATGTCTTGTTAAACAAAATTGTTATATCACAACCTGGATCACTTGATGATATTTTAATATTCAGTTTAAATTATACCAAAACACACCTTAAACTTAAATATAAAATGCTATATTGGTAGAATTTGATGCAGAAACAAGCAATGCTGCTAACACAACCAGACCTCTAAAATACCAGCCAAGAGCCAGAAAGAGGGCTCAGTAGGAAAAGGTGCTTGTCACCAAGCCTGCTGGCCCAAGTCCCATCCTTGAGCCCACATGGTAGAAAGAAAGAACTGACTTCCACAAATTGTCCTCAGACCTCCACACAAGTGCTGTAACACACACATGCACTTTAAAATAAAAGATCAGCCAATGCAATCAAACAAGAAAACTTTTTTGGAATGAAGAAACACAAGCACTGGAATAAAGAGGTCGGCTCCCCATCCCAGAAGTGTCATGTTGGAAGTCTGAGGCAATCTGCTAGGATGGCTTGTCTACTCGTGAACAATAATAGTTATCTGGAAATACTAAGAAAAACAAGACCACTCTCGAATTAACAGGACGGAAAGTGCTGAGACATGTATGTGGAGTGCTTTGTGTCAGGGCTGGTGTAGCCAATCGCTGGGGCCCCTCTCCCTCCAGTGTCCACACTGAGACTCTCTTGTACCCACAATCTACAGCTCCTCCACGGAGTCTGGTCCTTGGTTCTCTACCCATTCTGGTGTTAGCAAATAAAGGAAGAAAGAAAGGGGAAGGGAGGAGAGAAGAAAGGAGAGGGGAGAGGAGGAAGGAATGAAGGGAAGAGGGGGCAGGAAGTGAAAAAATGAACCAGGAAAGGAAGGGGGAGGGTCGGAGGGAGGGAAGTGTAGGAGGGAGCTGGGTCCATCATCACATTCCTCTAAATGTGTGAAGAGAAGACATGTTCAGTAGACAGTACAGTAACTCAGACCTGTTAACTTAAAAAACAACAACAACAAAAACCCAGCTAACTGTCTAAGAAGTTACAGATGGCTTTGATGCCTTAACCCTTGAACCCGAAGGGCCACCACGTTTCCTCGCTTTCTGTTGCTGTGATATACACTGTGACCAAAAGCAGCTTTGGGAAGGAAAGGGTTCATTTCATTTTTTATACAGCGTCCAGTCCATCACTGAGAGAAGCCAGGACAGGAACTCAAGGCAGCAGGAACCTGGAGGCAGGAGCAGAAGCAGAAGCCATAGAGAAATGCTGCTTCCTGGCTTGCTCCCCGTGGCTTCTCCAGCGCAACGACGCTGCCCACAGTGTTCTGCCCCCTCCCACATCAATCACGAATCAAGAAAATGCCCCCATGGAATTGCCCACAGGCTGATCTGATGGAGGCATTTCCTCCTCAATTGACGCATCCTCATTTCGAGTGGCCCTAGTTGGTGTCACTTGACATCACAGCTCACTGGGGTACCACACTCAGAATGTGCAGAGTTCAAAACACTCCCGTCCGCACTGTTGTTTCTTCTGGGGTTCCCACGAGGGGACACACCTGGCCCTGTGCCCACTCAGAACTCCAGATTAGTGACCTGGAAGCCCAGATAGGCCTGCCCGCCCCTGGCTCTGACTCCCACATCCCTAAGTCCCGTGAACTAGATTTCCTTGGCCCAGCTTGCCTCTCAGTTCTGCTGCAGAATTCAAACACTGCCGTTGACACTGTGGTTTCTTCTGGGGTTCCCACTAGGCAACACAGTTGACCTGGCTCACCCTCATCCTCTGATGGAACTCCTAGCTCCATCTTTCTTGTATCAGATCCAAACCCACCCTCCAATCAAAGGCGCCTAGCCTTCTCCTCTCTGCACACTGGCTCACCTGTACCCCCCTTTCCCCAACTCCTTGCTGCCACAGGCAGTCTTCTAGCCATCTTGCCCCACCAGGTAGAACAAGCAGACCCTGGCCTCCTGGGTGTTTGCTCCCACCCCTGGGCTGTAAGCCCCTATGACCCTCCGCTTCAGTGATATCCTCTGTGCCTGGCTGGCCTTTGTGTTTGCAGAGCAGAGTGGGTAAGTACTAGGTCACGACAGGTCCATGTGTCCAAGGGAATGTCACATATGAAACCTACCTGAGCCATGGCTGATGACCTTGGGGAAAGCACAGAAAAGATGCAGGGCAAGCCACATGCACTGGCTGGCAGAGTACGTGGTCAAACCCAGAGCAGAGGTCCAGGGGGTGCACATTTCCTGACAAAGAACAGGGCACTCAACCCCACAACACGTGGGTCAATGTGTTCCAGAAAAGGCCTGGGAGGTTGCTAAGTTGGTAACTCGCAAAAATGAGGAGCTAGGTTCAAGCCTTAGAATTCTTTTTTTTTTTTTTTTCAAAGAAACAAGCAACATCAACAACAATAAAATCACAATGGGGTTGGAGAGATGACTTAGTGGTTAAGCACACTGGCTGCTCCTCCACGGGGCCTGGGGTTCAATTTCCCACACCCACATGGCTGCTCACAACTATCTGTAACTCCAGTTCCAAGAGACACGATGCCCTTTTCTGGCCTCTGCTCCCCCTACATGCAAGTCACAGACATGCACACAACATAAATAATTTTAAAATTAATGGTAGAAAATAATCTGGGGAAATGCCCATTTGCTGACTGCGAGCCAAACTTTGTCCTCGTCACTATCCCTCAGCAAGGCGCTATAACGGCTCTTTACACGCCGTTTAGTTGGATTAAGCTTTCTGAGACATCTAGGATGTATTTTATGAAAACACCTGTGGTCATAGCAGAGCCCTGAGCACCTTGCCTTGGGGCATCCCGGAGCTCCTGCCATCACTGTTCCTCCCAAGGTGTTAAGGGACTCCACATTTACATGGATCACACGGAGTTGGGCCACCTGGGACCAGGTTCTCCTGGCCACACTGTGATTGTGTGTGTGTGTGTGTGTGTGTGTGTGTGTGTGTGTGCGCGCGCGCGCGCGCGTGCGTGTGCACGCATTTGCTTCTCTGAAGGTGGTGTGAGGCTTTTAATGTGTCGATCGATAACAGTGTGAATGAAGTCTGCCTGGGCATGAGATGGAGGAGTTGGCAGGCTGCCCGCTCTGCAAACGCCTGCTTCCTTTGCCCTTGGCTGGATCAGAGATAAAGAAATCCATTCTAGGTGGAACAGGTGCTATAAAAGTCAAAGGGAAATGGTTCAGCTTTTGTGACTCCGTGACAGGGTGGATGGCCTCCACAGACAGCCTGGGTGTGGGTGGAATATCCCTGCAGGATGCTGGTCATTCCTAGGAAGAATGTGTAGCCCAGAGCACAGCAGATAAGGAGAAGATCCTCCTAGAAGCCACTTAGCTTCCATTCCCTTAGTGAGGAGAAGGTGCTAGCCCAGGGTTCTGGTGGGTGCCTTGTCGTGTGTTAATAAAATAGGGCACCACCTCTCTCGGCCTGCCTCATCCCTATGGGCCAGACTGGGTTTGAGGGATATAGAATCTGAGAAGCCCAGGGACCTACCTTCTGCCTCCCTTTTTCAGTGGATTCTTTTCTTTCTCTCTTTCTGTCATTTTGGTTTTAAGGCAGGGTCTCATGTAGACCAGGCTGGCCTTGAACTCATGACGTAGCTAAGGATACCATAGAATGCCTGACCCTCCTGCCTTCACTTCTCAATGGCTGGGATGTCAGGCACGTGGCACCACTCTTGGCTCACTGTGTTCTAGGCTGGCTCCTGCCAGCTGGGCCTCCTTCCCTGGGCTCTTGAGTCCAGCCTTCACAGCTTCTCTGGTAATAAAACATGGCCAGATGAGGCACAGGACTGGCAGGTGTCAGGGACAGAGCGTGAGCATACTGGTCGTCTCTCAGGCAAGCAAGCCCATGACAACACGGTGTTCTCCAGGCTTGAGCCACTTGACAACTGTTGCTAGCATGTCCTCTCCCCTGCCTGCCCTTTTCTGCCGTCTAGTGTCAGCCTCTCCACTCCACTCTGCTTGAAGGGAAGAATTCAGTGAAAGAAGACATAGACAGTTTTCCTGGAAATTTATCTATCAAAGCTGAACAAAGCCCTCCAAAGAGACAGGAGTGGGCTGCTCCGCAGTGGGGAGACACTTAGTGGGTTCTGTATTGTAGATTTAAAAGAAGGCTTTATGAATATTTATGAGGTGTGTGGCATATTCATGGAGTGAGGTGACCTTATATTCTTCCCAACTCGTGGTGGGCTGCATCTTATAAGAGATTTTTCCCCCAATGGTCTTCTAGAAAAGCCCACAGCGTGTAGGGGTGTTGAGGTGTCAAAGTCACAATTCAAATGATAATGTAACAAACTCAGGGTCTTTTGAAAGTGCAGCCCGTTTGTTAGTGTGAATGAGGGGCAACTGAGAAAGCAACCTGGACCCTGGGTTTCTGATCTATCAGGAATATGCAGCTTCAACTGCAAAGGGGCCTTGGTTCCCCCACATCTTCCCACCTCCCTGTCCTGTATCAGAACCTGTTTATGTATGTCATGGAGCCTCTCTCTGAACCTCTCTGAGGTTCCTGGGTTTCATCTGCGATGCTCCTGAAACAGGCTGAGATGGACTGTGATGTTGGCTGTTTCCATGGCAGCGGATGCTGGGAGATCAGGTGTGTGAGAGGGTCTCCTCATCACCAGCTGTCCCTTCTTAACGGGTTCTGTTGTCTCAACACCAGCCACGTTATACATAACTGTCAGAAACACCAAGCACTGCCGAGCCGTTAGCCTTCCACTGATTATTTTTCTTTTTATATACAGAGAGGGTTTAAATCTTTTCCTCATTTATCTTGTAAACATTTGTTTTATTTTTAATTTACTTAGGTAAATGTGTGTATACCGCATGTGTGTGAGGGCCCACAGAAACCAGAGACGTCAGATTCCCTGGGTCTGCATTTACAGGCAGTTGTCAGCCACTGGACATGGGTCCAGGGAACCAAACCCAGTCTTCTGCAAGAGCAGTATGTGCTGGTAACTGCTGACCATCTTCCCAGCCTTTCCTTTAGTGTGTGTGTGTGTGTGTGTGTGTGTGTGTGTGTGTGTGTGTGTGTGTGTGTGTGTGTGT
>OU015757.1:23555437-23576488 GCA_907169655.1 Acomys percivali | reverse complement strand
CACACACACACACACACACACACACACACACACACACACACACACACACGAGGCAGACACAGAAGGGTCCCTGAGGCTTATTGGCCAATCAGTGAGCACCAGGCCAGGGGGAGACCCTGCCTCAAAAAATAAGGTGGACAGCTCTGGAGGAGCAATATCTGAGGTTGATCTCTGGCTTCCACATTCACACATACATAGATATATATGCACACACACAATCATGTGTGCACACACACACACAAGGTTCTGGCACTGGGGACGGACAGAGCTTGTGGAACACAAACCTCTGGGAACAATGACAACAGTATACACAATTGGGCCTTGCTTCAAGTGTGGCAGTCTCTTGGACAAGTAAACACAGCCGTATGTTAAGGAGCAGCCCTTCCGCACTACAGCTGATCAAGAGAACAAAAAGACCCAGGCAAGGATACTTAGAATATCCTGTCTTGTTATTGTTCCCAATTGGAAACAATCGAGGAGGCCATCAAGAGCTGAAGACAAAAACAGGCTCAGTGATGCAAGGAGCAGCCACTGACATGGGGCAGTGTACCTTTACCATCCCACAGCCTGCTGTCTCACACCTTCCAGTGACACTGGTGACTCTGTGTATGGAAGAGGTTGAAAACCCACAAGGGAGTCTATGGAGACAGAACAAAGTCAGCAGTGGTCTGGAGACTGTGGTACGGGGAAAGTAGAGCCAGTGAGGGTTGTGAGGGCAGGGGTGGGATGCAGCGTGATGATGTGTCACAGCATCCACTAGTGCTCTGGTCCGGATGGTGCTTGGCCCTAAAGGCTGCAGTGGTGATTACTCCCAGTGTGCTGCAGGCTCAGTCCCCAGTGCCAGAGCTCTGAGGAAATAAGATCTTGTTCTTAAAATCCCATTCCCTGGAGGAGAAAGAAGTGATGTCCACTTTCCTCCTAAGGTCCAGAGAGAGTCTACCAAAGTTCACTCTGGGGAAGCAATGAGTTTCTTAGGCTTACTCATAGTGCACAGGAGAGGGGCTACGGGCAGGAGCATGGTTAGCGTTAAAGCAACCACACTAGAAAGTCTACACCTAGGATAGAAGATAACTTCCTCATGGCTATGTGGATGGAGCCCCCTCCCCCAATAGTTCCCCATCTATATCCTCTAGGCCCTCCCTCCCTGGGGACATGTGTAATTAGGGAGACTTCTTTAAATTGTTTAGAAGAAGTGGTTTAGCTGGCACAGCTCTTGGGGAGGCTGAGACAGGTGGGTCTCTGTGATTTTGAGGCCAGTGTGGTCTACAAAGGCTATACATAGAAACCCTGCATCAAAAAGAAAAAGAAGGAGAAAGAGGAGGAGGAGGAGGAGGAGAAGAAGATAGATGCTCAGGTGAGGGTCCATAGTTGTTTCAACCCCTTGGGATGTCTACAGTCAATGAGGCCAGCTGTGATGATCTTTTGCAAGCTGGCACTGATGATCTGATGAAGATGGTGGCAGTTTGGATCAGAGAACAGACCTCACGGAAGGTCACAGTGGTTTCCCTTAGAAGTGAGTCAGTTCTCCTGGGAGCAAGTTCTTACAGACCAAGGCCTCCATTCTCACCTGCCCCCTCTGCCCTGCTCCATTTCTGTTACTGCTATAGTTTTATTGTGTACCTGTGTGGTCCTGTTTGTGTGTGCATGCCAGGTGAAAGCCTTAAGTGTCATGAGGAAGGCCATCCATCTTCTCAGATAGAGTTTCTGATAGGCCTGAAGCTCACCAGTTAGGTAAATAATCTCAGGAGACCCACCTACCACTGCCTCCCATCGCTAGGATCACACCTGCATACCACCATGCCTGGCCTTTCACACGGTGCTGGCGATCACACTCATGGGGCATGTTTGCTTTGCTGACTGAATCATCTCCCTAGACCTGTTTCTCTGCTATATTCAATACAGCCAAGGGGGTCTTATAGGAGGCCAAATGGATGGGGCATCTTATCCTGGATCTAAAGCCTTCAAAACTGTGAGCTACCCAAATCCATAATCCTAGCACTTACAGAAAGAAGCTTGCTCAGAGTTCAAGGCTACAGAGTAAGAGCTGTCTCAAAAAGAATAAGCAAAAGAAAAAAACCCTTATGAGCTAAATGAACCTCTTTTTCTTAAAAATTAATAAATAAAAATTATTAGATGGGCCGTGGTGGCACATGCCTTTAATCCTAGCACTTGGGAGGCAGAGATAGACAGACCCTTGAGTTCGAGACCAGCCTGGTCTACAGAGCAAGTTCCAGGACAGCCAGGACTACACAGAGAAACTGTCTTAAATATTTTTCTAATATTTTATGTGGATGAGTGTTTTGTCTGTGAGTACCATGTGTGTGTTATGTCCAGAGAGGCCAGAAGAGAGCATCAGATCCCCTGGAGCTGGCTTTAGTGATGTTATGAGCTGCCATGTGGGTGCTGGGAACTAAACCTGGATACTCTGCAAAAGTAAGTCATGCCCTTAACCACTGAGCCATCTCTCCAGCCCCATGTTTTCTTTTTTTAAAGTGCGTGGCATCTAGTGTTTTATTATAACAACAGAATAGCCTAAGGCAACTATTGGTTCCCAACAGGGGATGGCTTTGCCCCTCAGAAACCACCTGCCAATATCTGGAGCCATTTCTGTGGTTACATCTTGGAGGGGCCAGGAACCGACAAGCAGCCCCTCATTTGCGAGGCAGCTTCCATGGCAGAGTTATTCTGTCCCCAGTGTCAACAGAACTGAGGTCAGAAGGCCTTGCTGTACAGATATCATAAAAATGTATCAAATTGTTCCAGTCAAACACAGGCCATTTATTGTGTGTCGGTATAACAAGAGTAAAGTTTTAAAGTAATGAAGTCCCAGCCCTGTCCGTTGCTGGCTGTAATTATACAATATGGAGTGATTCACTTGACCCCTCTGTGTTCTTTTTCACTTTGAAATCAAGGGGTATAGTAAATGATCTACTTCTGAAATGCTTCAGCACTGAATGAGACCATGAGATAGGAGCCAGACATTAGAAGAGATGAAAAGAAGGTGTTAATTGGCAAGCCTGCTTGCAAAGAGCCCTTGACTAGTTCAAACTCGTTTATTGGACCAGGCTTCAGGGTCAGGGGAAGAACTCGCTGACGACACACAGAGAAGGATGTCTTAGCTGGACTCCAATCCTTAGAAATACTGGAACATCGAGGGAAAGCCACCTCTGACCTTTCGGTTCTGATGCTAGTGAGGGGGAAGATACATCAATCAGAGAGGTGATCTCTTCCAGAGCTGCTAAAACAGTCAAGAAAAAATTAGGCAGCTCAGCAGCCTGGACTGCACCTGCCACAACCTTTTGGAGGATTACTAACTAGTAGGCACATTCTTGCAGTTGGGCCAAGGCCCAGGTGTGGCATTATCCCCAGTGGACACCCCCACCGAGAGTCCACTTCACCTTGAGCAAGGTCAATAGCAGCTTTGGGCCTGCTAACAGGAATGGGGCCTTCAATCAGTCCTTTGTTCCCTTAACAGCTGGGTGAGAAGGACAACTTGGTCTTGGCAGCCAGTACACACTCCACACCTCTGTCTGACACGTGGCTCCAGAGTTTGCTGGAACCCTGGGCAGGGAGAGCTGACTAACCTGCACTACTGCCATAGCAGCCTGCACCTGCAGACCACCTCAGGTTGGGAGTTTGCTAAGGGTCTCTCTGGGGACAGCAGGATAGGGCCATGAACAGATACCCTGCAACTCTGGACCCTCCGTTCATCGTGTTTCCCCAAGTGACAAAAGCAGCATTTGGGAGCGTTCCCAGAAAGGCCAGAGTGGGCAGGAGTGGATTCTTCAGATGTCCTTAGGAACCATGGGACTACTCAGGTGCAACAGGACAACAGAAGTCTAACCTCTGACCGGCCATGCCCCATACCTGCTGAGAGTGTACCATAGTCTGTAGAGGAAATGGCAAGGGTTTGAAATGTCCCAGTGGGGCTCAGACCAAGGCTTCCCAGGCCTGGTTCCTGGTGGACAGGAGCTGCATTCATGCTAGAAGGTCCTGTCTCTGCCCACAGTGTTCCCTCTGCTGAGAACACTGTGCCAGGTCCTGCTGGGCAACTTCAGCCATGTAGTCATAGAGCTTTACTAGCCAGAGTCACCCCTCCCCTACACACACACACACACACACACACACACACACACACACACACAATCTAGATGGCCTGAGGTTCAGTAGCATCTTCACTCTAGGGGTGTCCCCACCTCCCATCTTCCAACTGAGTGTTGACTTTGGAAATGGCTTTGTCTAACAGGATTCTCCCGACCCCCATCAGGTTGTGAGAGGAGCCATGTTAGGGTTATGTGGGTGCCTAGCCTGACTCAGTAGCGTTGAATAAGCTTACCGACTCCAGGCCAGACAGAAGTGGCTATTTTTTTTTTCTTTTGCTTTTTTCATTCTTTGCATTTTTTGCTTTGTGTTTTTTTGAGACGGTGTCTCATTTTGCAGCTCAAACTATCTATGTAGCCCAGGCTGCCTTTGAATTCATGGTAGTGCTGCCGCCTCAGTCTCCTGAGGGCCTGAGAGTACAGGTGTGAGCCACCACACCACACCAAACAGAGCAGGCCCACATGGAAGAGTGGCTACGGGGAAGGGATCTCCCTGAAGTTTTCCCTGCGTCCCCCCCCCCCTCCCCCCCCCCCCCCCCCCGCCGCCAAGATCACGTGCAGAAGACAGGCCCTGAAGTCCAGTGACAAGCCAGCCTCCTTCCTGGGTTCGGAACAGGCCAGGCTGGTTCGGTTGGTTGTGAGAAAGGAGGAGGAAGGAGACTGGCCATCACCATCTGGCTTGTTTATCCAACAAACCATAAAACAGAAGCAGGATTGTTCTGAGATACGGAGGGCACCCATGAGAAAGACCCCCCTGGACCTAAGAGGTCTGCCCAGGAATGTACAGAGCCTGGGAAACACAGCCTGAGGGCCAGGGTGAGAAAGGAGGGGGCATGCAGGACATCTACCCTGAGACCCACTTGGAGGCGTTTCTTTCCACCTCTGCAGTTAGTGACCTCACTGTGTGTGTGACCCTGAGTTTTATGTGACCTGGACTGGGCCCAGGATACCTGGAATGTAGTCAAACATTGATCTGCATGGTTGGCGCAAGTGTTCTTGGGTGACACTGGTGCTGGAGGTGCTAGGCCGGTGCAGAGTGTGTTCCCCAGTAGAAGTGACCTCACAACATCTGTATTGACTCAGACGTGAGATGTTACCCAGAAGGCTCCTGTGTTTGAACACTTAGTCCCCCAGGAAGTCCTAGTTCTGCTGTTTTGGGAGGTTGTGGAACCTTTAGGAAGTGGGTCTTCTCTGGAGGACGTGAGTCAGTAGAAGGCAGGCTCTGGGGATTTCCAATTCCTGTCCCATCTCTGCTTCCTGACCTACCACGATGTGAGTAAACAACCTTACATTCCTACTGTCATAGCCATGTTTTCCCCACCACGGTGGACCGTAGTCCCTAAAACTCTGAGCCAAAAGCAAACCCTAAACAAAAACCATCTCTTCCCTTAAGTTGGCTAAAGTCAAGTCCCCATCTGAGTTATCACCTGCCTCTGGATTTGGCCTCCAATGATACTGTGGCTGCCCCAGCAGGAAGAGAGCCACCTCTTTACCTGGGATTTTGACAAGAGTCCTGGAGGAGACTCTACTTGAGCCTTTGACCATGGCTGGATTGCTATCAGCACTGAGACTCCGGATACTCATTAGAACAATCTAAGGTCATTTACTTGCTTCTAGTGCTAGGGAGGATATGAGCAGGCAGAGAACAGTCTTGTATTCCAGGGAGAATGGCACCAAGTGGGTTTTTCCTAGGGATAGAAAAATGGCATCAACATCCCAAACCAACAACTGCCTCTTGCACATGTGGGTAGTCCCAGATTCCAGTGGGAATTTGGGGAGAGCAGGAGACACTGGCTCCTTCTGCCATCAGCAGCCCCAAAGCTGTAGGTGCCTGTTCTACATGGCAAGTTCCAGGCCAATATAATAATATAATATGTATATTAGGGTATGGTGTATCTGTAGAGTATATCTGTAATCCTAGCACTCAGGAGTTTAATGCAGGAGGATTATCACGAGTTCAAGACCAGCCTGAGCTACATAGTAAGTCCCAGTCTTAAAACAAAACACTATAGCTAAATCTTACAATGTTGGGCTAATACACATTTCAGGCAAAGTAAGTTTTCACAGGCCAGCAAGCTTCCTTTGAAGGAGAAACAGGGAGAGGCCCTAAGAGGAAGAGACTGCAGAGGTGAGGGTATTGTATGTGTGGCTTCCAGTTGGACCCAAGGCCACAAGGACCAGGCCAATGGCTTCCCTCTGCCAGGAGGGATGTGGCTGACTGCAGAATCATCTGCCTTTACTTCCAAATGTAAAGAGACAAGTCTCGCTATAAAACTCAAAACCAGAGCCCCAGGCCTCTGCACAAGACCATATCAGGAACAGACATGCACACTGACTTCCCCATGGACTCCAACACAACCTTGATTACATCCCTGAGAGATGTAATCCATCCGGCCACTGCCTGTGCAGTTTGCAAGCTGGGGAGGGCAGCCCCATAGGTCAGGCTCTGTGGAGGACCTGCTGCTTGGGATGCAGGGTTTTACTGGCCCTTGGTTCTCATGTGACAGAGCTTGGGCCAGGGGCCTGACACCTGCCATGTAGATGTCTTTAGAACACCATGGTATGGAGGATCTCAGATGAGGCTACGATCAGATTTAAACGAGAGAAAAAGAAAAACTTCAGTCTAGTGCGACAGAACAACTTCTTTGTGTGTGTGTGTGTGTGTGTGTGTGTGTGTGTGTGCACGTATTCGCCATGTGTGCTCATGCACACTCATTGGGTTTTAGCTGTCAACTTTCCATACCAAGGATCACATGGGAAGTCAGCTGCAACTGAGGAACTCTCTAGATTGGGTTATCTTGTTGGTATGTCAACAGGTGATTGTAGGAAGACCCAGCCCACTGTGGATGGCACCATTCTCTAGGCAGAGGACCCTGAACAGTGTAAGAAAGGAGAAATCGCACTGAGAGAAGCAACCAAGGACCCGTGTACACATTCTTACTCTGCTTTTGACTATGAATATGATGCATTAAGTTTCTGCCTCAATTCCCCCACAATAATGAACCGGAACCAGGAATCGTGAGTCAAACAAACCCTTTCCTCCTTTGAATTGCTCTTTGAGTTGCAACTGTGTTTTATCGCAGTGACAGAAATATAACTAGACATAACAGAAATGTAACATGGATGTGGGTACACCCAGGCATGTGTATACAGAGGCCAGAACGGGACACCAGGTATCCTGTATCACACTCTGCCTCATTGTCTTGAGACAGGGTGGGTCTCTCACTGAGCTGGAAGCCTGCCACTTTGTCTAGACTGACTGGCCAGTAAGCCTTCAGGAACCACTTGTCCCTACTCCCCCAATGCTGAGGTTACGGACATGTGGAGCCATACCTATCTTCTTATGTGAATTCCTGGGATTCCAACCCACATCTTCATATTTGTGCTGCAAGAGAGTATGCCCCCTGAGCTGTCTTCCCGGCTTTGTCATTATTTCTGAAACAACTCAGAATGGCAAGCATTTGTGAAGCACTTTTATCATATGAAGCATCAGGAGGAGGCAGCACCACAGGCTTTCCAAAAGCTGTTCTGTCCCTGTGGCTCCAGGTACACATCCTCCCTTTTCTCTACACATTTAGCTCTCTCTCTCTCTCTCTCTCTATATATATATATATATATATATATATACACATATATATATATATTATTTAGATTCACTTATTTTGCGACTGTGAGTGTTTTGTGTCTGTGCACTGTGTGCATGCCTGGTACCCACCAGAAGCCAGAAGAGGATGTCCGAGCTTCTGGAACTTGAGTTGTAGATGGTTATGAGCCAACACATCAATGCTGGGAACTGAACCTGGGTTCTTGGCAAGAATAGCCAGTGCTTTCTAACCATGGAGCCATTGTTCCAACTCTCCTTGGCTCTCACAGCTAAAGTCTTTTAGTGTGTGTGTGTGTGTGTGTGTGTGTGTGTGTGTGTGTGTGTGTGTGTTGTGTGGTCCCAGGACCTTTTGCATGCTCGGCAAGCACTATACCATTTAACTACAACTTGTACGCTTAGCAAATAATTCTTCATGTTCTTAAGAAAGTGCACATGGCTTAGCACATGAAGGTTTATCTGCAGCCAAGAGAGCCCATGCATGTGGATCCTTCTAAAATGCTCATTTACTGTGCCACAGTGGGGAGCTGAGCCTTCAATACCAAGAAGCTACAGGAAGGGCCTCCTCTTGATGGGCTGTCTGGCCTCACATCATCTTTAGGACTTCTATGAATGAAGCCATTTGGAAACTGAGGCTACCTAGGCAACCGGAGATACTGTTTTCTT
Source organism: Acomys percivali (assembly GCA_907169655.1). Classification (NCBI taxonomy): domain Eukaryota; kingdom Metazoa; phylum Chordata; class Mammalia; order Rodentia; family Muridae; genus Acomys; species Acomys percivali. The sequence goes on along the minus strand of OU015757.1, from coordinate 23,568,121 downwards.
GCCTCTCTCTGATCCCTAGGGACCTGAACTTGAGTGACCCATTCCCACCGAGAAGCAGAAAGAAAGACCCACATCCATCTTCCCGCCTGAGTGGAGAGCCAGGCAGGTTGTGAAATGGTGCATTGCTTTTGTATTTTATCTGTGCAGTGAGGCTGTGTCTCCCTTGGGCTCTGAAGCTTCCCTGCTATCGTGAGCATCATACATCATGCTTGGTTAATCTCCTTCCTAGTCTATACTCTGTTGTTTTGCTTTTAGAGACAGGGTCTGGCTCACTGGCTAGACTGGAGCACACTATGTAGTTCAGACTGGCATTAAATTTACAGTGATTCTCCTGCCTTTGCCTCTCTACAAGTGTGAGCCACCACACCCAGGTGGCACACCCATGCAGAGAGGCTCTTTGTACAAAGACTTCAGGTTGTGGGAACAAATGACCACAGATAGGGTGCAGGGAGAGGGTGAAAGTATTTTGAAAAGGAGTTGTAAACAACATCCACCCTTTCTTTCCTTCCTAAGGTCCCAACCACAAACCAAAGCTTGATTCCTTAGAGGTGGAGTTATTGGGCTCACTTATAGAGCCTGGGTGAGGGGTTGCTCACAAGAACATGAGTGACCCCAAAGCAGGTAAAATGGGAAGTCTTAATCTAGCATGGATAATGGCTTCCCCATACTCACATAATTAACTTCCTGAGCCTATACATCTCTTCCTCCCAAGACCCCAGGCCAGCTGTAATCAGGGTAGAATTCCATATGTATATGAGGTGAGCAGTTGGAATCTCAAGTGATGATTCAATGGCCCTCCCCAACCTCTCCTAGGAGGAAATGCCAATAGACTATTGTGTCAATAAATCTGATCCGGGGGACTCTTGCAAGCAGGTTCAGTTGATCTGATCAAGATGTCAGCTGTTTTGCTTGGCGGATGGCTGCCTACAACAGTAAGTGGGTTCATCCTACTGCAGTTTTGGATGTAGTGCTACAGTGTTGCTCCCTTCAGAGGCTTTGCTTGCCTCTCTCCTTGACTCTTCCATCTTCCAGGCTGCTGGTCCTCAGTGGAGCCTCCTCACCTCCTATCTTCACCTCCATCTTCTCATCACCTCTTCTGTGTCTTCCCCTTCTCCTGTTACAAGACACTTGTCAGAGAAGTTAAGGTCACCCCACACAGAATAATCTCATGTGTGTGTCTCTGTGTGTGTGTGTACATGTTTATGTGTGTGTACATATAAGGGGGTATGCAAGCAGGTGTAGAGGCCAGAGAATAGCTTTAGTTGTTTTTTCTCAACTATTTATTTTATTTTATTTTGTATATTGGGGGGGATCTATCTGTCTTTCTGCCTGTCTATCTATCTATTCATCCAACTATTTATTTTAAGGCAGGGTCTGGGTCTCACCATTTGGCTGATCTGGTTGGCTAGTGAACCCCAGGGACCTGCCTGTCTCTACCTCCCCAGGGCTGGAATTACAAGCATGTGTCGTTGCATCCTGTGTGTGGATTCTGATGATTAAAGTCCTTATATTCATGCAGCAAACACTTGACTGACTGAGCCTTCTCTCCCAATCCTCTGTTCTCAACCTTGACTGGTTAAACATCTGTAAAGACCTCTTTCTTGAAATAGCATCACAAAGTTCTCTGTAGGCTGAAGATTAGCAACCCAGCCCAAGGCCCTCTGTAGCTGGCTGCCACTCCTCCCCCACCCCCAAATGGATAATGGTAGTTTGAAAGGAAATGGCCCCCATAGGCCCTGAGTGGTACTCTTAGGAGGTGTGGCCTTGTTGAAATGGGTGTGGCTTTCTTCGAGGAGGTGAGCCACTAAGGGTGGTCTTTGAGGTCTTGGAAGCTCAAGTTAGTTCATGTCTTGCTGCCTGTGGATCCAGATATAGAACTCTCAGTTCCTTCTCCAGCACCCTGTCTGCCTGTATGCTGCCATGCTTCCCACCATGACTATAATGGACAATAATGGACTAACCCTGTAAGCCAGCCCCAGTGAAATGGACTCCTTTGTAAGAGTTGCTGTGCTCACGCTCTCTCTTTCCATGTTTCTTCTCTTTCTTCTCTCTCTCTCTGTCTCTCTCTGTCTCTGTCTCTCTCTGTCAGTACACACACACACACACACAAACACACACACACACACACAAACACACACACACACACACACACACACACCACTTTAAAAAATACAAATAAAGGGCTGGAGAGGTGGCTCAGAGGTTAAGAGCACTGGCTGCTCTTCCATAGGTCCTGAATATAATTCCCAGCAAACACATGGTGGCTCACAACCATCTATAATGTAATCTGGTGCCCCCTTCTGATGTGCAGTTGTACATGCAGACACAACATTGTAGCATAATAAATAAATACATCTTTAAAAAATACAAAGAGAGAAAAAAGAAAAGAAAAAAAGAAAGAAAGAGTTGTGCTCATGGTGTCTCCGCTCATTGGTTTTCTTCACAGCGACAAAACCCTAACTAAGACATGAACCAAACACTGTTGTTTGTGAGTGAGGAACGTGTGAGTGACTGGCTGATGGGTGGCTAGCCTGAGCGCCTCAAGACTGACCCTCCTTCTTCCAAAAACTCTGGCTCCCTTTCCCCTTGGACCCTGTATTTCCTATGTTAAAGTAACCCCAGTGCCCTTGGTTGAGCTCTGACTGCTGAATGGGGCTGGCAGCTGTGCTGAGGTGGCCAACCTACCAAATGCAGGCTTCTATTTTCTCCTCAGGCCCTGTGCACCTTGCTATTGCAGTTATCAACAGTATCATCCCTGGAGTCTCTTGGCAGGCAATTGGTTCCAGATACCAAAAGTCCAGAATGTGCAAGCCCCTTACGTGAAGTGTGCATTTGCATGTGACCTTACATGAAGTGTGTGTTTGCAGGTGCTCACCATCATGGGTTCAGAACCACACAGCTATTTCAGCAGCACAATGTTGCTGGAGAAGAGTAGGGAGTGTTCATGACCTGAGGGCACCAGCTTAATGCCTTACCACAAGAGGCATTCTGGAGGCAGCGGGCACAGGCAGAACACAGCTACCTCAAACAGGAGCCAGGGGTGGCGAGGTGACAATGAGGACACTAGAAAGAGAAGCCCCTCAGAACCTAAGCCCAGACCCCCAAAGAGGGTGATGGTGTCTCTGAGGGTCTCGTGTCCCTGGTTCTGGGAGGGCCTCCCCAAGCTCAGCCTCCAGGGATAGGACAAATGGCAGAATGGGTGGCGGCCTCCTGCAGCACCCTCTAGCAGCTCCCACAGGCACAGCCTTCCAGAGAGCAGCTGGCCTTGTTCAAAGAACACAGCCCAGTGCTGCACTGCCCCCTGCAGCAAGGGAGCTTTAGAGCCAAGAGACCACACCTGGCGCAGGCTAGAATCCTTTGGCCACACAGCTGCCATGCCCAATCTTCCACGTAGGTTGGGACCTCCTTCCCATGACAGCATGGCTTTATACCTGTTCCCACTCAGTTTCATTCCAAAGACAATTCTCTCACCCTTTCCTCATAGCAAGGAGCTGAAAAAGCCCACTGACCTTTGTGTCCATCCCTAGGAGATACTCCTGCTGCCACCCCTGTGTTACATCCAGTGTGTCTTCACACCGACCGAGGAGGTCCACCTGTGCCCTAGCTTGCTTTCTGGTCTTGTGATAAAACACTAACCAAAGCAACTTGAGGAAGAAAGAGTTCGTTTCATCTTACAGTTTGCCATGTGTCACCCAGGGAAGTCAGGGAAGACATGGAGTCACAGACAGACTGTGGGTAGGGGCTTGCCACTGTCTTTACAGAAGAAAGAGGCTGCTGTGGATGGGTGTGGCCTGGGTGATGGCTTTGTCTGGATTCTAACATTTGTCTTCTGGAATGTAGGCACCAATGTGTGTTACCTAGCCAGTCAACAAGAAGGTGCTCAAGGTCAGATCCTGCTTCTTTTTCTACAGGAGCCCCCTAATTTCTTGGGGTCCTTTGTTTCAATACCCTGATAGCCAAGGAGAGGGCTCCGAAGTGGCTCTCTTTAGAACAATGGCATCCCTGCCAAGTGGGTTACAATTTGAGACGACTTACTGTCTTAGCCACAGGGAGCTCAGATACACTCCCAGAGGTCAGCAGAGCAGGTGGAATGGCACAAGGAGGTGGCCTGAGGTCACCAGCCCACAGAGGAGCTCGGGCAGGCAATGGAAAAGGAGGCAGGCCAGGCCCATCCTGCTCAGCTGTGTCCAGGCCATTTCCAGCAGGCAAGCAACTGATGTCAAGATGGAATTAGCTCTGTAGCAGGGAGAGCCCCAGGCACCTGCAGGGCCCTCAGTTTGGGAGTCAAAAGTGAAGGCATAACTTGAATTTGGGAGCAAGGGATCCCTGTCTCAGAGAGGAAGGCTTTTCAGGTGAGTCAGCTGAGCAAGGGGTTCATCATAACTGAAAAGTCAATGAGAGCAACTTAAGACACTGCAGGCCTTTATGGGCATGGGTGGGGGGATCTGCAGTGGGAGGGGCTCCTGTAAGAATAGGGCATTCTGTCTACTTTCAGGCTGGCGTAGTAATAGGTGGAAGGAGGGACTGAAGTCTTGTTTGGTTGGGTTTGATTTTTTGTTTGTTTGTTTGTTGGGTTTTTTGTTGTTTGTTTGTTTGTCCCTTAGTTGGCCACTGTTAGGGGTAGCTAGTGACCAGTCAAAGAACTCCGGGTGATGCATAAGTGTCTCTTGGGGCAGCCATTACTGGAGTTGCCTTGGGCAGAAGTCAAGAACCCAGAGGCATTGCCACAGCTCAATCGAAACAGAGAAGGAGGCTTTGCAAAACCGCTTGGTCCTGGCCAGCAGTAGTATGGTCTATCAAAGAACAGAGGAGGAGATAAAGGTGACCCCAAGTAAAGGAGGGGGCAGAAGAGGCACAGCCTCCAGCCCCTCCCCATGCAAGACAAAGCAGGAGAGGCTCGAAGCCATCCAGAGAGAAAGCGAAGCCAGCCTTGGCTCCCCAGCCACAGCTTGAAGAGACAGATTAATAGCTTCTATCCACGCAGCACAATTCCTTGGCAAGAAGGAATGAGGCACCAATTAATTACATACCGTGAACTTGCCAGCAACTCTATGGACCAGTGCCCGAAAGAGACCTTGGCTCACCTTTCCTAAGAAGTACAAGAGTGACAGGAAGGGGCCAAGGGAATCCTATCTGCAGGGACCCGCCGCCAGCCTGGCATTCCCACAGGGTGCTTAAAAAGTGTGTTGGTTCCTTGTCTCATTGCTGTGACAAGCAGCTGACTTGAAGCAACGGAGGGAAGGAAGGGCTTATGCTGGTTCACGGTTTGAGGGCGCAGTGCATCATGGTCAGAGGGGCGTGGCAGCAGGAGCAGAGAGATTAACACTGGTGTGCAGCTCGGTGTCTCCCTTGTTCTTTTTCATCCCGAACAGGTACAGGCTGAATGGCACAGCCCGCATTCAGAATGGGTCTCAATTAACCTAATCTAGATAATTCCTTACAGATGTGCCCAGGGGTTTGTTTCCATGGTGATTCTAAATCGTATCAAATTGACTCTCACACTAGCCAACCTCACCTTGGTGGGAGATGCGGGGGGGGGGCGGGGGCGGGGGAGCGGGACGGGGGAGCTAGGGACTTGCAGGCATCCTTGGCCTTCCCCATCTCCTGCTGCATTCTGGAAGCACAAGTACGGTGGCCCTGTGATGTCCCATAGAGAGGTGGAGACACCCAAGGGTGTACAGCCTATAACCTGCCCCCAAGTCCCAGACAAGTCTCCCTGCTTGTGGGTGGGTGGGATCACCATCACCACTTTAGTCTCCTGTTTGTAGACAGCATGACCTGATTCCTGAGCTTTGGGCTTTCCATGTGTACACAGGGTCATGTGGTTTCCTAACCTCGGTGTCTCTGTCCAGGACAGGATGAGCTAAAAAGCAGATCTAAGATTTAAACCCAATTCCCTCTGCTCCAGGGCTTAACCTATACGCACACACAATGCACTTGAGCCCTCTCCTGCTCTCCAGTGGCCTCACGATCCAAGGGGAAGAATCTTCAGGTTGAAAATTCTGAGCTCTTGCTCATTGCTCTGACTGCAGAAAATCCTGGAAGCCACCTGCCGCCACGTTGCCAACAACTTCCTGGCACATGTCTGTGTGCTGGAACTGGGAAGCAGTCAGCCCCTAGCTCTTCCTGCAGGGTCTGGAGGACAAAGCACAGAAGGGGAGATGGGAGAGTCCATCAGACTGCTCGCTGAAGGCTGCTGTCAAGTGACAGGGAAGCTTGGAAAAGGACTAGGGGAGCTCAGGCAGACCCTCCCTCACCTTCCTGTGCTTAAGTGTGGGTATAATACTGGCCAAAGATGGAGGCTGCCTCACCCAACCTACCACTGGCTCATGAACCATTTGCTGGAAGCCGGCCCCATTCCCACTCAGTGCTAGCCCATTAGCTGGAGAATGAATAATTTCTGAGCATTGTTGACTACTCTTTGTAACAGCGTTGTTCAGGTGTTTAATTATCCAAAGCTTATCCTGTCTGTTGCACAGGGGCAGGTCTACTGCTGAGTCACGTGATGCTTACTTCTCTCCTCACCATGACTAAAATATGAGGCAACACAAACCTAAGGAAGAAAGGGCCTGGTGGGCTCATAGTTTGATGTGCAGAGTTCCACTTGCCACTGGACCTCGGTTATGAAGCAGGAACTTCGAGATAAATTATGAAGAAATTTAGATATGGGGCTGGAGAGGCAGTTCAGTGCTTAGGAGCACTGGTTGCTCTTCCAGAGGACCATCTTGGTTTACACAGCAAGTTCTAGAATAGCCAGAGCTATACAGAGAGACCCTGAATCCAAAAATAAAAAAGAAGAAAGAGAGAGAGAGAGGAGGGGGAGAGAGGTCTCCACAGGCACGCCCAGAGGTCTATCTGAAGGAATCATCTTCTCAGTTGAGGGTCCTTCTTCCCAGATGACTCCAGCTTGTGTCACGTTGACAAAAACACTAACCAGGAAGTGTTGTTCAGCAGGGAGAGTCCAAAGGACTGACCAGATTCCCAGGCCTCAGTTTCCTCATATGTGTGTGAGGTTGTTGGGACTCTGCTAAGCCTACCTAATGGTGTCAGATACTTTCCAAAAAAGCCCAAACACACTGTAGAAAGTCAGAAGTCACTGTGCACTTTTGCACAAGGATAAAGCCATGACCCTACCATGTTGGCTGTGTTGTCATAGATCAAATTCCGAGCACAAGTGCTTCATAAAACAACCTTTCAAGAATGGATAAAGAAACTGTGGTACATTTACACTATGGAATACTACTCAGCTATTAAAAACAAGGAATTCCCGAAATTTGTGGACAAATGGATTGAGCTAGAAATGATCATAATGAGTGAGTTAACCCAGAAGCAGAAAGAGTTAAATGGTATATACTCACTTATATCTGCATACTAGCCCAAGGGGCATGTCCCATGAAAGTCTTCACTAACCAGGAAACTGGGGCAGAGGGGAGGACATCCTATTGGGACTCTAGATGAGAGAAGCATGGGAGAATGGCAAAGTTGAAGGATCCAGAGGATCCTAGAAACTACAAGAAGAAAATTATGATAGGCAGATTTGGGCCCAGGGGTCCCACTCAAACTATGGCACCAGCCAAGGATAAACCCCTACCCAGATCTAGCCAATTGACAAGGACATTCTCCACAGTTGAGTGGAGAGTAGGGTCTGACTTTCACATGTACTCTGGTGCCTCATATTTGACCACATCCCTTGAATGGGGAGACCTGGTGGCACTCAGAGGAAGGATAGCAGGCTACCAAGAAGAGATTTGATACCCTATGAGCATATACAGTGGGAGGAAGTCCCCCTCAGTCACAGTCATAGGGGAGGGGAGTAAGGAGAAAATGGGAGGGAGGGAGGAATGGGAGGATACAAGGGAGGGGATAACCATTGAGATGTAATATGAATAAATTAATAAAATAAAAATTTAAAAAACAACCTTTCTCCGGCAGCATGTTGGCTCAGCAGGTAAAGATGCCTGCTGCCAAGCCTAATGTTCTGACTTCAACCCCTGGGACCCACATGTTGGAAGGAGAGAACAGACTCACTCTTATAGGTTGTCCCCTGACCTTTAGATGCACACACAAATCAAAAGTACATGTAATACATTTTTTTAAAGTTTTCTCAAACTGTGAACAAATCTTTTCAATCACAAAAAGGGTTGGTTTCTTATGAATCCCCTGGCTGTCTGACTCTGAGTATTGATCAGTCTTCTCTGTGTATCTGGAATCTTTCTGCCCCTGTGCACCCATCACCAGCCAGGTGCCAGGGAATGCTATGATATGAGGCCTGAGACCCCAAAGTGAATGTTCTCATTATTTTTCAGATTTATGATGCCTTGGTCAGTTTCCTGTGAGAGGCCTGAAATAAAGCCCTGGACTTGTTCTGTTTTCTGGGGCTTGAAGGTGACTATAAACAACAGAATTTTATTTTATTTTATTTTATTTTTTGATGGTCCTAAGGGCTAGGAGACCAAAGTCAAGGGATGGCTCCTTCTTGGAGTCCTAGGGGGTAAGCCTGTTCCTGCTCTCTTACCAGAGGCTTGCAGTGCCCCATGGCAGGTAGAGATAGCGCTTGGATCAAAGACTCAACTCCCTTTTCATTTGGTTTGAACTGATGAATTAATTTATTTACTTATCTTTTCCCCCAATCACAGGTTCAGCATCTTGAGGTCATGGGAATATCCCTTGGGCCTGGAACTGTGAAGGGGGCTCCCAGAAGCCTTCCAGGAGGACTTGACCTGTGCTCCATATCCGATCCTCAACAGCTGTTCTTACCCAGCCATAATAGGTGTTTTCAGGACAGACCTGTACCTTGTCTAGATGACACCAAAAATGGCTGTGTGAGCCCCTCAACCAAATGTTGCTAGGTAACCCTGCTGTGCAGCGCCTCCTGAGGACCACTGCCCAGTCTTAGGCCTTCCTTCCCTTTGTTTCCTATTCCTCAAAGCCAGAATCCTCCAGTGCTGAGTCATCAGGCAAAGGCAGGCTTGCAAATGAGTTACTCAGCTCAGGATTCATGATGTTTGTGGGTGCCCAGTGCATTGTGGGAGTATCAGTAGCATCTCCAGCCTATGACTCTGGGCATGTTTCTACAGACTTCCAAATAGCCCAGAAGGGACAGGGTTCACCATCACCAACCTCGGCTGAAAACCATGATTCAACATACAAAGTCTTCAGGGATCTGAGGAGGACCTTGTGCACTTTCAAGAACATTCTGAGCCTGAGATTTCATGATAGTTTGTTTAACTGTTAGTTTGAAGGATCTAGAATCACCTAGGAGATAAGCCTCTTGGTACTCCAGGTAGCTGTTAATCTAGATTGGGTAAATTGAGAATGAAAGACCCACCATGAATGTGGGGAGCACTATCCCACGGGCTGGGATCCTGGACTGAGCAAAAAGGAGAAAGCGTGCTGAGCACCAGCGTTTATCTCTCTGCTTCCTGACTGGGGATGTGCTGTAGCCTCATGGCCTTGACTTCTACGATGGACTGCACCTTTAATTTAGATCCAAATAAAATCTCTCCTTCCTCAAGGTGCTCTGGTCAGTTATTTTGTCAAAACAACTAGGAAGATCAAAAACTAAAGACAAGCTGCCTAATGGGGATGTACACGTGTGAAAGATGTGCTGGGAACATCACAGTCTATACCAAAACCATAACCAACAAGTAGGTACTCAATCAGTGACCTCCCAAGGTATTTGTTTTCATGTTTCAAAGTCAGGTGTGCATGTGTCATTTTTGTGTGCCCTGTGCTTAACACAGTGCCTGGTCCATAGAGGGTGCAGGTAGGCCAACATGCTCCAAAAGAGGACCTTTGTATGCTAGAGTCACCCATTCTGCCATGGGCAGGCCGACTCTGGATTTCTCTTTCCACATTAAAGTGTCTTAGACCTTACCTGGGTCTTTAAAATTTTTTTTTTCATTTTTAAAATTTTTATATTTTAAATAATTTATTCAGATTACATCCCAATTGTTATTCCCTCACTTGTATCTTCCCGTTCCCCTCTCCCTCCCTATTTTGCCCTATTCCTCTCCCCTAGACCTGTGACAGAAGGGGACCTCCTCCCCCACTAAATGATCACAGACTACCAGGTCTCATCCGGATAGTCTTCTTCCCCTTCCTCTGAGTGTCACCAGGCCTCCCCACCAAGGGGAAATGGTCAAATAAGGGGCACCAGAGTTCATGTCAGAGTCAGTCCCCACTCTCCACACAACTGTGGAGAATGAACTGTCCATTGACTAGATCTGAATATGGGGTCTAGGTTTATTGCATGCATTGTCCTTGGTTGGTATAGCAGTTTGTGCAGACTCCCCTGAGACCAAATCCACCAGCCTTGATGGTCTTCTTGTATGGTTCTTGGACCCTCTAGGTCCTTCTATCACCCCATTCTTCCATACCCCTCTTATCTGTAGTCCTAATAGTGAGTCCCAGCATCTGTCCCAATCCCCCACTGATTGAAGACTCTCAGAGGACATCCAGGTTGGGCTGCTATCCAATTGTAAGTGAGTATATACCATCTATGTCTTTCTGGGTCTGAGCTAGCTCACTCATGATGATCATTTCTAGTTCCTTCCATTTGCCTGCAATTTTCAAATTTTCCTTATTTTTAATAGCTGAGTAGCATTTCATAGTGTAAATGTACCACAGTTTCTTTATCCATTCTTCAACTGAGGGACATCTTGGTTGTTTCCAGATTCTGGTTTTTATGGTCTCTGCTGAGAAGTTGGGTGTAATTCTGATAGGTTTGCCATTATATGTTACTTGAACTTTTTCCCTTGCTGCTTTGATATTTTTTTCTTTGTTCTGTACATTTTGTGTTTTGATTATTATGTGACGGGAAGATTTTCTTTTCTGGTCTATTCTATTTGATGTTCTGTAGGCCTCTTGTATGTTTATATGCATCTCTTTCTTTACATTGGGGAAATTTTCTTCTATGATTTTGTTGAAAATATTTTCTGAGCTGGGCACGGTGGTACATGCCTTTAATCCCAGCACTCAGGAGGCAGAGGCTGGTGAATTGCTGTGAGTTCGAGGCCAACCTGGTCTACAAAGCAAGTCCAGGACAGCCAAGACTACACAGAGAAACCCTGTCTCAAAAAACAAAAACAAAAAGAAAGAAAGAAAGAAAGAAAGAAGGAAGGAAAATATTTTCTGGACCTTGGAGCTGGGCGCCTTCTCTTTCCTCGATTCCTATTATCCTTAGGTTTTGTCTTTTCATGATGTCCTTGATTTCTTGGATGTTTTGTATCAGAAAATTTTCAGACTTAACATTTTCTTTGTTGGGTGAATCAAATTCTTCTATTGTATCTTCTACACCCGAGATTCTTTCCTCCATCTCTTGAATTCTGTTAGCAATGCTTACCCCTGCAGTTCCTGTTTTCTTCCCTAAGTTCTCTCGTTCCCAGCTTTCTTCTGATGTGCTTTTTATCATGGTTTCCAATTTCTTCTTCGGTCCTTGAACCATTTTATTGATTTCCTGTACTTGATTGTTTGCACTTTTCTGAATTTCTTTCAGTGGTTTCTTCATTTCCTCTCTATAGGCTTCTGTCATGGCCTCTCTAAGGTCCTCAATCTGTTTGGCTGCATCTTCCTGTATTTGTTTATGGATTTTATTCATTTCCTCTATTATCATCTTCATTATGAAAGATTTGAGATCATTTTCTTGTGCTTCAGTTGTGTTTGGGTTTCCAGGGTAGATTTCTTTGGGATAACTGGGTTCTGGAGATGCCATATTACTTTGGTTTTTGCTGTTTGTGTTTTTACGCTAGCCTTTAGTCGTCTTGCTGTTTCTGATGTTGGGTGGTAGTTTCCGGTGTCCTTCACTAGATGTTGAGAGCAGTTCATTGGTAATTCTCTATAGGTCAAGACCCCTTACCTGTGGGAATCAGGAAACCCTTCCCTTGATCAAGCAGGTGACCTGGGTTCAGCTCCCAGGGGACTTTGCTCCACACCCTGGCCTCTCCACTGGGTCAGCAGAGGTTGATGCTGGTGCTTTGCAGCCCAAGATTCAGTCCGAGAGAGTGTAGGTACAGCCCATTATCCTGTGTTTGGCTGGGCTTTGGAGACCCTGCCCATGGCCACTGGGGCCCTGGGGCCATGGTTCAGTCTGCCAGAGAGTGCAGGTACTGCACCAGCCTGAGATGTTTGGCTGGGCTTTAGAGAATATGTCCACAGCTTCCTGGGCCCCTACCTGGGTCCTGGGTCCTTCCATGGACTGGTGGGGTGATCAGAAGGCAGATCTATCTTACCTGGGTCTATTTATCATAGCCTGTTAGGCCATGTTTGGTTGATGTCCCTGGGAAGCTTGCTCTTTTCTCAGGGGAGGGACAGGGGGAGGATCTGCAGGACAGGGGAGATGTGGGTAGAGGTAGAGGGAGGGGAAGCTGCAGTCAAGCTTTAATATATGAGAGAGGAATTTTTAAAAGCCTTAAAAAAAAGTGGACACACCTCATCTAGCCCCTAGGTTGCCTGGGGTTCTGCCTCAGCTTCTTTCATTGTGCACTTGAACAGCTGCTTCAGGAATGTTCTGGGTTGGCAGGAGCTATTCTTCCACTCTGGAAACTGGCTAACACTCCAACATGGGTAAAGGGTCATGAGCAACCATCTAAATAACCTTGGACTTGAGCCATGCATATCATTTTTGGAGAAGTGTGTGTGTGTGTGTGTGTGTGTGTGTGTGTGTGTGTGTGTGTGTGTGTGTGA
>OU015757.1:23538008-23548488 GCA_907169655.1 Acomys percivali | reverse complement strand
GGACTTTAGTTCAAGAATTGTAGTTTTTTAGAGCTCAAACGTAACAGGGATAGAACTGTAAAATCCTAATCTTACAAAATAGTAATTATTTACTAATTACAAAGTGTTAAAGATGATTAAGATATACAAGTCAATGATCAGTCATGCTAAGCACAAATGTAATTTACATGCAGAGGTAAAGTTGGAGGAAGAAACCAACTTTTTTCTCCTATCATATAGTATTCTGTAAATGTTGTCAAGGTTAAGTCTAAAACAAGTAGAGCAATACAAGTTTGAAGTAGACTTAAAGTTTGTTTAATATGAAATGATTTTCAAATCAGATAGATATATTTTAAAATTGGTCATAAAAGATTGAATGATTCAGCAAAATGGATTAAGTTTACAATACACTTGCATAGCAGGAAACCCCCAGGCTCAAGTCATTCCCCTGGATGGAGGGAGCACCATCCAACCAGAGTAAGTCGCATGTGCGCCTCCTTATAGGACCAGGGTGCATGGGAATGAAGACCTGCCAGTCCACTGCATCTGACCAGCTCCAGACATGCAGGCCAAACCAGAAAATATAAACTCATTATCTACAAAAAGAAAAAAGATGTCTCACATGACAAGGGGATAGATTCCCTTGCCCAGTGGAGGATCTGAGTCTGTACCCACCACCTAAATGTCTCAAGCAACTGAAAGGCAAGTATCAATTACTCTGCCCTCAATGTCTCCCAAACACACATATGAGGATGCTTGAGAACAGGGGAACTTTGTAACTAAGCTACCACGTGACTGTACAAGACCTGTGTGCTAATTCAATTGGTCATGCTCTTTACCCTGGCTTTCAATTCTTCCCCTTAGGAAAGCCAGTATCAGGGTCTACACCCTAACCACCCATGTCCCTCACGAAAGGAGGGTGCCAGATACTCTGTCATCAAACTCACAGCTTTGGAAAGTTACTCAGAATACTCAAAAAATGTCTTTGACCATTGGTTTTATATCTGTAGAGTCAACAAATGGATAGATTCAGTGATAGCTACCTCTAGGCTCTTCAGGACGTAGATGAAGGTGATTAACTCCAATATGGGCTCTCCCAAGTAATCTCGTTTCCACCCAGACAGACAACTCCAGGGCCTGCACTCTCACGTGAAGCTTGAAAGGAGTGTACCGGCTTTGGCAGTGGTGTTCGAGGATGTTTCCTAAAAATTGCAAAAGCCAATATTTGTATAAGGTCCATTTAACTTGGTTATCTTGCATTACAAATTATGCCTCTAAGCGACCGATCTATTTTTAAATAGAATGATGTTAAGAAATTCGCTCAGTGCTGTCAGTAGAAGGTGACTTGGAGCTGTGTTCCTCGGGAGGAGGAGTCAAGCGCTGGCTTCAGCCTTCTTTGTTGAGGCAGTCTGATGTTACATGTACATTATTTATTAAGGACGGCGTGACTGGCTGCTTTCATCTGCCAATTGACTCTATGGGATGAATAATGTCCTGAGGAATGTCTAAAAGGCTCTGTTACTAGAGTTAATTTTAGAAAACTTTATGGCATGGATTATTTGCCTCTTGACATGGCAGTCGTTCATGTAGTAACTTAAAATGTTCTAGAGTTCTCTACAGAAGTGCCTGCTGGAGAGAAAGCAAGGCAGTTAGGGTCTCTGGGAATATTTTTAAATTTATTTGGGGGAAGTACAACTTAGAATTGAATTAAATTGCCTCTTTACATAGCCTGACAATAATATAAAAAATATTTACTGCATAATCTTGGAATATAGGTATAATAATTTGATGTGAACAAAAATATATATTGTCGTATTTTCAAATACTAGAATACTAGATGTGGCCACTTAAGATAATGATCCCAATTTTAAAAAAATTTATTTGTTTATTTAGGTTTTTTGGGACAGGGTTTCTCTGTGTAGTTCTTGATATCTTGAAACTCACTCTGTAGACCAGGCTGTCCTCAAACTCAGTGTTCTGTGTGTCTCTGCCTCCTAAGTGCTGGGATTAAAAATGTGTGCCACCACCACCCAGCATAATTCCAATTTTGAAAACTTCAACTTATCAAATTGTTTCTAACCAGAAATTTTGTACTACTTTGGTTTTGATACTTTGGGTTTTTTTTTGTTTTGTTTTGTTTTGTTTTTTGTTCAATAAATAAAAGCTGGTATTGTTGATGTTTGAAATAGGTATAGGAAGTTTATCATATGTAAAAGCAAGGAATATCCCTTAGACACTTCTGTTCAGACTCATTCGTGGAGGCTGACTTTAACAGACTTCTTTTGCAAGGCTTCCAGGTGCTTCCTCATGCAGGAACCGGTGTAACAAACAGCTAATTACACTTACCGCCGTCCTGCTACAGAACTCTGGAACATGGTCCAGCCGGCTGTACAGTTACATTTAACTCATGTTAACCTTAATGTAAAAGTTTTCCGCATGTAACATTTTTCCTTGATGCCCTCCACAAAGTTGTACAGTTGTTGCCTCCTGACTGGTGTTCTAATTTTTGCCAACTGATGAGTTTTGTATTTTGGTTTTTTGTTTTGTTTTTCGTTTTGTTTTTGTTTTTTCAAGACAGGGTTTCCCTGTATAGCTTTGGTTGGTCTGGACTCTCTTTGTAGACCAGGCTGGCCTCGAACTCACAGAGATCTGCCTGCTTCTGCCTCCTGAGTGCTGGGATTAAAGGCATGCGCCACCACATCTGGCTCCAACTGTTGAGTTTTATCATGGTCCCTCTGGTGGATTCTCTTCTGAGGTATTCTGGCTGCTGCTCCCTCATTAACCATGTGTCAACTCGAAGTAGTTATGGAGAGATCAGTACCCCCAAAACCCTAGAAGCAGTTTGGGTGACCTCTGAGAGGGAACTGATGGGCCATGGCCATCCAACTCATGCCTCTTCTTGATACTCTGGACATTGTCTTTGGGACTCAGAACTAAGAGAGCTAGGCTGAAGTCCCCTTTGCATCAGCGGACCTCTCCTGTCTCACCTATTCAGAGCAGCTTACCATCCTTCAGGGCCAGCTCAACTCCATGACTGCTGCAGTGCTCCACAATGAAAAAAAAAAACTCCATCTGACTTCTGCTAAGGTTGGGATCTATGCCCTCCCTGGGGCTCTGAAATGGGCCCTAAAGACACAGGGGCCAGACGAAAATTCCTTCTGGTTCCCTCCAGCTTTGGCTCCTCCCCTTGATCATTTTTCCTCCTTATTATCTGCATGCCCGCGTTTTTACTCTGTCTTTTTTAATGTTTTACTTACCAAATACCACCCTATACCCCCAAAATTGCTCTGTGAAAGCTTCCCCAAATAGCTCTTGCCCTGTAAAAGTTCCATTTGTTCCCAACGCATCTGCAAAAAGACCTTTCAGGTACTGCGAGAAACTCTGGCTAAAAAGGACCTTCATCCATTTCACCCCAGGCCAGATACATTCTTCACATTAGTCCACTGTTTCCCCCTGTTCCCTTCCTTTGATGCTCTGTAGCTCCCTGATACTACTGCTTGCTCACTTTGGTGCAAATGTACTAGCAATGGGACCGGCCACTGTCACCCTGAATCAACTCTATGCCACTTCCTCTTACCAGGCCACTGTGTTTCTCCTACCTCTGTTCCTCCCTGTCCCTAAACATTCCTAGGAATCCTCTGTTCTATTCTGTAACCAAATCATCTGCTTTCAGCCCTTTAGTAACCATTTCCCAAGTCTCTTCAGGAACATAGGATGGCAATCGTCTGATCCATCATAACCAATCAAGTTAAGACTACCTGACGCAAGGACTGCCACCTCCCCCTGCCCCGCCCCGCCCCGCTCTGCCAATGAACCCAGAACTACCCCCTCCAACAAAGACATTTTCTTAGAAGAAAACAGATAAAGTGCCCCTGCCATACATTTTTTATATCCTTTCAGAATTAGGAATGATAGCCTCCTGCTGAACGGCGACACTTCCCAGCTTCCCTTGTGGACTACAGAAGTCCTTTCAGTCCTTAATAAGAGGCCACATCTCATCCTCCCCTGTGGCACTTTTGGGACCCCCACCCATGAGTGACAAAGATGCCCCCTTGCCATGAATAAACATGGTCCCACCTGAGGTCACACCAAGCCTCTCTTTCTTCCTTCAGACTCTCCAGAGCTGTTTTTTGACAGTTTAACACCACTCACGGTGTTTCATCACAGCAATAGCAGCCCTAACTAAAATGGCTCCACAAAGCCCGTTCAATACATTTGGAGTCAGGATTAGGTTAGAATTTCCAACAATCTCTGAAAATATTTCTGTTATTTTTTTTTTACCATGTATTTATTTGAAGCAGCATTTCTGGGCTTGGCAAGTATAAAATCAAAATATGGATCAACTCTAAAAAAACACTGATATCTCTCTGTCAGGCAGCATCGAACCTTCACCAAGACTTAATTCTTTATGTAAATGTAAACAAGCCCATTTATCTCATTAGTATGCAAATTTGCTTTAACCTTTAACAAATGCTAAATTATATTTATTCCAAAGAATTGTTTTAAAATAAATTTCTGTGAGATTTATCAGCTGTAGATATTTGATTCATATATACATTTTAGAAACCTAAGTACAGGAAGTCCTATAAAGATTATTGGACTTTTAAAAAGTCATGAATGGAAGCCATGTTCTCTGTGGTGGAAGAGGTTAGTGTTTGTTCCCTGCCCCCATGCTCTTCCAGAAGGAAGGAAGCCTCCACTGCCTCTTGCTTGAAGATTGACCCGGACAAAATGGCTGGCTGTGGTCACTCAGGCGGTCGCTGAGATGGCTCTGGGGAACTGGTTATAGATGACTACATGCACAGGACATCTTCTTCTCCCGGGAGACTGAAGTGCTGGTGTCACAAGGAGCATGGGTCCTTAAGTCAGAATCCATCTCCTTTTGCCTAACCTAAGAATGTCATTTACCCTTACTGCCTTGGCTCCCTCACACCCCTGCTACCTCCCATAGAGATTGCACTGTCTTCTAGTGGTGGGACATGATGGGCAGGGCTGTGTGGAATGTCTGGTACCCTTCTGAGTCACCACCTGAGGCTTGATGCCTTCTAAGAGTCAGAGCTAACACTGGGCCAAGGAGGCCACGTGACTAGGAAGTCCATGTGGCCCTCACTCGATTATACAGGGGACGTAAGCCGTCTTGCCACTCTCTACGTTGATGGTTTCTGGTGTGCCATTTGCCCCAGCACCTCCTAGGTAGCTTCTCCCTTCTCATCTGCAGAGCTCTGGAAGAAATTACCAAGGCTACTGTGCAAACTCACTGCGGAGACAGGGTGACAACAAATTGGTGACTTGGAGGTGACTGGATTTTAATTGGCTTTCGTGCAAGCACAGCACAGATTGGATGTGTCTGGTGTGGGTGACTTCTGTGCAATTAGGCAATTGGTGCTGGATGACGCATTTGCCTCTGAGTTTAATTAGCTCTTTTGTGCGATGTGTGTGTAGCTCCAGCAGCCTGCAAGGGACAGTTCCAAGCGGGAAAATGCAGCCGCCAGTGCCTTGTGTCTCTTTCTCTTTCTCTTCCCTAGCACCCTCATTTGACATATAGCTGGACACTCACAGAGCCCCAACACCAGGTTGGAGGTCCAAGTTTCCTCTGAGGGAAGATATCCATCCCCAATCCCCCATACAGTCCCTCATGGTGTCAGGACCACCCAAACTCACTGTGTCTATTTTTGTTAATTGGACACAAACCAGAGATGCTTGGGAAAAGGGAACATCAACTGAGCAACTGCCTCCCTCAGATTGGCATGTCTGTAGGGTGTTTTATTGATGGCTAACTGATGGACAAGAGGCAAATTCATGATGGGTGGTGCCACCCTGAGCATGTGGGTCTAGGTTGTATGTAAAGGCCGAGCAAATTGTGAGGAGCAATCCAGTAGGCAGCATTCCTCCATAGCTTACGCTTCAGTTCTTGCCTCCAGGTTCCTACCCTGACTTCCCTCAGCAACAGAAGGTGGTGTGAGAGTTGTGATCTGAAATAAACCCTTTCCTTCCCAAGTTGCTTTTGGTCAGTCAGTGTTTATCACAGTAAGAGAAAGCAAACTGAGAAACACGTCATCTCCTTAAGTTCCAGGTATGACACACGAACTTGGACTGTCCTATTTGAATGCTTTAAAGGAGTGCCTTTGTTCTGAGTGTGTCTTACTTTGTAAGACCCTTGACAGGCTCAGAAGCAGAAATAATTTGTGTCAGGGAAGTTGGGGCTTTGTTTGTTTTTATTTTGCATGTGACAAAGTCTTGCTATGAAGCTCAGGTTGGCCTCAAACTCATTGTGTAGTCTAGCTGTCCTCATACTTGTGACAATCCTGGCTCAGCCTCCCAGGTGCTGGCATTACAGGTATGAGCCGCCACACTCTGTTTGTCTTCTTGTACTACCATCACAGCAGATCTTAGTGACCAATGATATCCTGTCCCATGCAGTAGCTCCTTGGCTGCTTCAAGTTCCTGCCTCAACTTCCCCTCAGTAATGGACTTTAACCTGGGATTATGAGCTGAGCAAATCTCATTCTTGTTTTTGTCAGGATATTTCATCACAGCAACAGAAGTGACACTAGGACAGGGACACTCCTAGGTGCTTTCCCCGCCACAATGGATTGGAAGCTCCTGAACCTGTGAGCTGAGATGCATCCTCCTGCTCACATGATTTCTGTCAGGTATTTTATCACAGTGGCAAGAAAGAAAGAAATATCCTACCGGTCCTTATGTGAGGGGAAGTACCAGTGCTCTGGCAGAGGTTACCCTGCCCTCTCTTGTACTCTGGGTCACAATAAAGAAGTCCACCACTGAGCACAGCTGGAGCTCAGGTGCTAAGAGGTGAGTGCTTCGATGCCAGGCCCAAGACCAGAAGCCAGAGGGCCTGGGTGAGAACCCTCAGAGAGCAGAGGACCCCTGAAAAGAGAGTACAACCAAAGGGTCAGTTCCCAGGCATGAGTTCCAGGGCTTGAGTGTGTGTGTTTAGGGCATGTGATATGCTGTGGCTCAAATGTGGCCCTCACAAAGTTCATGTCTCATAAATTTCATTCTCAAAGTCACATGTTGATAGCAATTGGAGATGTGGCCTTTGGGGGTGATCAGGTTAGATGAGATCATGTGGGTGGGGCCTTTGATGGCATCGGTGGCTTTTTAAGACAAGGAAGACAGACTGAGCTGGCATCCATGTTGTGTCCTGCCATACAGTGCCCTGTGCCCTGCTGTGATGTGTCATGTGAGCAGAATGAGGGAAGCAGACCCTGGTTCCACACTGCTGAGCTTCCGAGCCTGATTCCTCTGAGCTGATTAATCTCCTGTTCTTTTTATGAGTATTTTAGAGTCACACGTCCCCAGGTGGGTTCGAACCACCAACCTTTCAGTTAACAGCTGAATGTGCTGACCAATTGCACAATGGAGACATTAACTTCCTGTTTTTAATGAATTAGTCTTAGCTATTCTGTTTCAGCAATAGAGACTAGACCAAGTGCAAAAATGCACCACCTACATAAGAAGATCTTGATGGGAGGAGGAGGAGGAGAATGATTTTTTTAAAAAAAGACAGGGATGAAGAGGAGGTTGTGAAGGAGGAAGAGAATGAGGAAGAAAAGAGAAAAAGGAGGAAGAGGAAAAGGAAGATTGGAGGAAGAGGAGGGTGACAATGAGGAGAAGAAGGAAGAAAAGAAGGAGGAAGGAAGAGGGAGACTGGAGGAGAGAGATGAACAGGAAGAGGAGAAGAAAGGAAGAAAAGAAAAGAGAAGGGAGGAGAAGGAAAGAGAAGAAGAGGAGAAGGAAAAGAACAAAGAGGAGATGGAGAAGGAGAAGAAGGGAGTGAAGGAGTAGGGAGGGAAATAGAGCTTCCAAGAGAGGAACTTGTGGCCATGGGGCCTTGTGGTAGCTTGAACAGGTATGGTCCCCATAGACTCACTTGTTTGACTGCTTGGCCCATTAGGAGTGGCACTACTAGGGGGTGTGGCCTTGTTGGAGTGGGTGTGGCCTTGTTGGAGGAAGTGTGTCACCTTGGAGGCGGGCTTTGAGGTCTCCTCAAGCTATGCCCACTGTGGTACACAGTCTCCTGCCACCTGCGGATCAAGATGTAGCTCTCAGCTCCTTCTCTAGCACCATGTCTGTTGAGTGATGTTTTTGTGTACTGTGTAAAGATCATCCTTGTATTACTCAAATGCTGACTTCTGTGCTGGTGCAGAGCTGATTACAGGACAGACTTTAGCATTGTCATTTCTTGTGAAGCATCTCCTTTCTCAATGCTTTGTACCTTCTGATTGGTTTTAATAAAAATATCTGATGGCCAGTAAGCTGAGGCAAGATTAGAAGGGACTTTCAGGTGGAGAGAGAGACAGACAGAGAGGTGGCGGGGGGAAGCAGAGGTCACTTGGTCGACATGAAGAAGCAAGTGCCAGGTGGGGAGACTAGAAAGGACAGGTAAAGGGCCACTGCCTGGGATGTAGGCCAGGCCAATATTGGTGGGTTAGAATAGCTCAGAATCTGCCCAGGCCAGTGCCATGAGCTAATAATAAATATAATAAGTCTCTCTGTGTCATTATTGGGGGAGTGGCAGCAGGCACAGAAAGTCTGCCTGGACACTGCCATGCTTCCTACCATGACAATAATGGACCAAACCTCTGAAACTAAGCCAGCCCCGATGAAATGTTTGCTTTTATGAGAGTTGCCATGGTCATGGTGTCTCTTCACAGCAACAGAACTCTAACTAAGACAGGCTTCCTCCCCATAAGCCCACTTGCTCTTCACACACTCTTGACTTCATAGTGAAGTGTTTTTAAGCCCTGGGAACACTGGTGAAAAAAAAATCTAACTTCAAAGCACCCAGAAAGGGCCATAGGAACACTGCATCTGTGAATAATGGCATCTGTGGCATAGGCTGGGCATATTCACAGACTGAACAAGCAATGGGTGGGGACAAGTTTCTTAGAAAACTTCAAGTTCTAGATATTTTGATGAAGCTATAATGTGTGGGGCCCTCAGAATTCAGAGAACAGCAGAAACGGGCTTCTAAAATGCTTCTTGGGTGCCCACTCTTCCTCTACTCATGAGGGAGATGCCTCTCCCACCCTGTTACCTGGAACATTGGCTCCTGCTGGGTAGCAGGTGGAACTCCCACCTGGGCTGGGAGCTGGCTTGTGAGGTGGACTGATAACTCCTCCAATGCCTATATCTGCCCCAGCACCTTTGTCCCAGGGGAGGTCAGAGCCCCAGGAAGAAGGCATCCTGCCTGGGAGGCACAATCAGCTTTTAACTCCTTGAGCTAACTGTCCATCCAGACATCTGGGAGTTCCTGAGTGACTACCCACCTAATATCTAACCTAATATTAATTTGTTTATTTGGTCTGAATCCCCGGGACTTCATAACCCTAAAGAGCTCAAGCCGCTGGCCTGGGTTCTAGGACAGGTGACCCTGGAACACCCTGAAGATTTTAGAATCCAGAAGCACTTGAGTCTTTTGTATAAGATGCCCTGATGTTAGCATAACACATCCTCCTATTTGCTAAGCTCTTGCTATGGTGATCACTTTGCTCTGTCTGGGACTGTGGACATGAAGGCTCTGTGTGTTCAGGGCTGACATTTTTCATCTGTTATCGCCTGAATGTGCAAACATGGAATCTGGAGGAACAAGGGGCAGCAGCCAATTGTTTTGTCTCTTATGTAGGATCCAACAAACAGTGTCAAAAGCAGGGCAACTGAAGCGTGGAGTTGCCAGGAACTGCCCCAGGGCCAGCAGACTGCATCTGACCAGCCTCTGAAGGGCAAAGTGAAAGATAGACAATCCCACGTTGGGGAATGTGGGCAGCGATTTGTGGGTTCCCACAGCTCTGACCAGAGCCACTGGTCAGTCACATCATCAAGTCAGAAGCTCTGTCATACAGCACCTGGCACTCCGCAGCAGCACGGTGCTGAGAACATCACTCATCAGAGGCAGGATGGCAAGAAACTACAGGACATGAGGAGAGAGGGAACCCTCACCCCAGAGGCTGGCTGAAGCAGAATTCTTCATAATCAATAACTGTGCAGGCCTTCCCCTCCCAGCTTCAAACCTGCATCCTTTAGGAATCTCCCAGAAATCCCAGCAGCAGGAAGGGGTGAGTCCTAATCCCCTGCACAGCCCTAGGGACTCCTGGACTCACTTTATCAGGTTTGACCCATCCCAAGGCATCTCCAGAGCCACTTCACAGTCCCACTAATCAAGAGAGAGAGAGAGTTGGGGAGGGGTCCTTAGGTTGCTGACATGTGACTTGAAGCCACGCAAAGTGTATGTGTCTAATGCTAGGACATCACAGCTGCTCTGCCTGGAGGATCCTGGACCCACTCTTGGTGTAGTTTTGAACAAACATCCCCCATAGACTCATATACTTGGCCTCTTGGTCCCCAGTTGGTGGCCTTGTTTGGGACAGTTAAGGAACCTTTGGGAGGTGGAGCTGTGCAAGGGTGATTTGAGGGTTTATAGCTATACACATACACACACACACACACACACACACACACACACACACACACACACACA
>OU015757.1:23514184-23528805 GCA_907169655.1 Acomys percivali | reverse complement strand
TGTGTGTGTGTGTGTGTGTGTGTGTGTGTGTGTGTGTGTGTGTGTGTAGCTATACTTATATTGTATTATATGTGTACATTTTTCTGAACCCAAGAGTCAGTGCCTAGCCCCCAAACACACAGCAATTTCTGGGCCTTAGCTACCTTTCCTGCCTTGACCTCCTGTGCTTTCACCTCCCAGCCCCCACACCTTGTGCTGCCCTGCCCACCTCTTCTGGGAGCTTGCAAGCTGGCCTGGCCGCTGAGGCTGACAGCTATTAGGAGGCACAGCAAGGCTCCCCACGACCTGAGCTTTCAAGTCCAGGCTCTTGCGCTGCCTCTGTCACCAAGGAACTGGGAGAGCGTGCTGCCCTGCTCCAAGCCAGGCTTTAGCTCATGAATGTGTGACTTTTCCCTGTACACTCACCTTGGACTATCCGGGACTTCCTCAGTAGTCGTCGAGAAAGCTGAGAGCAAAATGTGCTAAGAAGAGTGTTAGGTCTCAAACTGGGAGTAAAGGCCAGCTGAAGTGCCCATTAACATACCAAAGCAGACGCTGGCTGCCAAGTTCTCCCAGCACCCCTTGGTCTCTAGGGGTTCCAGGGCCCTCCTAGCTGGCATACCCCACCCCCTATCCTGAACCCCCCAGCCCAGGTATTGGGCTGGCCTTCCTTCCCTCCAGCTCCTCTGACCCCCTATATAATGTAGCCATTTTGGCTATGCCAGTCTCTTGGCCCAGGCTGCCCCTCTTGGTCAGCAGCTCCTCCCCCTTCTCCTTCCCCTTTTCCTCACATGGCCCAGCTCAGTCTGGTCATGTCCACTCTGAACTCTCCAGATGTCCCTGCCTCGAATTATGTTCTCCATGTCATCTGCAATAAACTGTCTCTGCCACCATACCTAGGAACAGTCATAGCCTTCCTTTTTTATTTCTTTTCTTTTCTTTGTTTTAATTCAAAGACCAAGTGAAAGTGGTAGGTGTGGAGAGCTCACTCAGGTTTTAGAGCTTTCCACACTGACATCTCAGCCCTCTCTACCAGCACCCGGAGGGAGTGGGCACCATTCCCACTACACAGAGAGAGCAGAGGCCAGGCATATGCAGGACACCGAGAGAGAGTCAGACCTGTGTCTGGTGGGCACAGCACCCAGCAGGCCTAGCTGATGGAGCCAGCTCCTCAGTTAAGATTCCCTCCTCCCGGGTGACCCTGCAAGGCTGAGCAGGAAGGAGGCTGGTCACTACAGAGGCACCAGCTAAGCCAAGCCGGACCTCCTGTATCCAGGAAGTGCTGGGGGAGGGGGCAGGATGCACACTAAGATCAGGGAGCGGTGACTAAAAAACTGAAAAAGGGATCAACTCTGTCTGGCCTTTCTCCCAAGCAACGGGCCCTGCGGTCATAGCGGTCACAGCTGTAGTAGTTGCTAGTCTTGGATAAAGCGGGTTAGAGTCCGGTGAACCTCAGACTGGAGTCGGGTGTCAGAGAACCCTGCTGCCACTGCAAGGCTGGCTCCCTTTAGGCCCCAAACAAACTCAGGACAAAGGCTGTTTAATGCCTAATTAACATATCAAAACAGACACCAGGGGCCCCAGGCTCTTCAAGTACCCTTTCATAGAGGCCTGGCTCTTCCAGCACTTCCCAACCCCACACCCTATCCTAAAGCTCTCCATCCCTATCCCCCCCCCCCCCCCCCCCCCCCCCCCCACTGCCCCTAGCCTTTCCCCAGCCTTTGACGCCTATATTAGCCAGCCATTTTGGCCGCTCTTGGCTTTCTCTGTCCCTTTGGTTCTTCTCCATTTCCTGGTTCCTCTCTCTTCTCTTCTTGCTTTCTCCCTCTTCTCTCATGGTGCCCCTGACTCTTCTCTCCTTCGTGGCTATAATAAAAATCTTCGGAGGCCTGGTGGCACTCACAGGAAAGATAATAAGTCACCAAGAAGAGACTCGATACCCTAGGAGCATATACAGGGGGAGGAGGTCCCCCTCAGTCACAGACATAGGGGAAGGGAGTAGAGGGGGAAGCGGGAGGGAGGAAAGAAAGGGAGGATACAAGGGATGGGCTAACAATTGAGATGTAATATGAATAAATTAATAAAAAAAAGAAAATAAAAAAATAAAAAACAAAAATAAATAAATAAATAAATAAAAATCTTCTCCTCAACCATACCTAGGAGCGATCGTGTCCTCATTTTCATTCAGTTCTCTCCTCCAGGAGCTCACACCGCTAAACAGCCAGAGGTCAGAGACACCATCCTCTTGCTGTGACAGCTGCTGGCTCATGAGTCCCAGTACCATGAGCAACAGGGACTATGAGGCCTATAACTGGACCCAACTGAAATAGCCACATGGGGACAAATGTCTCTAGCAACTCTTGGGCCCCAAGGGCCCCCACACCACGGTCACATTTCTTGAGAACTGGAATTCAAATGGCATGCGTGAGAGCCAGGCCTTCTCAGACACCCCAGCACCTGACTCACTTGTGTGTCATATTCTAATGCCCTTTATCTGCTGGGTCTTGTCCATCAAAGTGGACTTGAATATGTGTATATGTATGTGTGTCAGATAGGACTACAGAGCTCATTGGGATAAATGCAAGAGCAGACATCACTCCCTCCCCTCCCCAACCCAGACTCTTCTACTCTTTGAAATGTATTTTTCTTTTCTTTTCTTTCTTTTTTTTTAAGATTTTACATTTTAGTTTATCTTTAATTATGTGTATATGTATGCCTGTGAGGGATTGTGTGTTTTTATTAAATATAATATGCACCACAAAACAGATATGATATGGAGACATTTATTAGGTGAGCATGGGGGGGGGTTCCCCAGAGAGAGAGACAGAGACATAGGAAGAAAGGGAGAGAGAGGTAAGAGAGAGAGAGAGAGAGCATAGGGAGAAAGAGACGGGGAGAGGTGAGAGAGGTGAGAGAGGGTAAGAGGTAAGAAAAAGAGGCAAGGTGGGTCTGTCTTTTTATATTCTTGGGTAGGGCCACGCCCCGTGGCAGGTAGTCAATGATGTCACAGGTAGGCAGACTGAAGCAGAACCTAACAGTGTGCACATGAGTGCAGTGCCTGATGAGACCAAACACAGTATGGGATCCCTCAGAGCTGTAGTTACAGGCATTTGTTAACTGCTTGATGGTGGTCCTGGACTCAGTATGTGCTCGTACTAGCAACTTAACAGCACACCTGAAAGCTCTAGAACAAAAAGAAGAAAACACACCCAAGAGGAATAGATGGCAGGAAATAATCAGACTCAGGGATGAAATCAATAAATTAGAAACAGAGAGAGCAATATAAAAAAATCAATGAAAGCAGGAGTTGGTTTTTGAGAAAATCAACAAGATAGACAAACCTTTAGCCAATCTAACTAAAAAGGCAGAAAGAGAATATCCAAATTAACAAAATGAAAAGGAAAAGGGGGAACATAACAACAGACACTGAGGAAGTCCAAAGAATCATTAGAGTTTACTTCAAAAACTTTTACTCCACTAAATTGGAAAATCTAAACAAAATGGATCGTTTTCTTGATAGATATCACTTACAAAGCTAAATCAAAATCAGGTAAACATTTAAATAGGCCTATAATCTCTAAGGAAATAGACACATTCATTAAAAATATCCCAACCAGAGCTAGAGAGATGACTCAGAGATTAAGAACACTGTCTGTTCTTCCAAAGATCCTAAGTTCAATTCTCAACAACCACATGGTGGCTCACAACCACCTATAATGAGCTCTGGTGCCTTCTTCTGGTGTGTAGGTACACATATGGGCAGAATATTGCATAAATAATAAATAAATAAAAACTTAAAAATCTCCCAACCAAAAAGAAAATGCCCAGGGTCAGATGGTTTTTTAGTGCAGAACTCTAGCATACTTTCAAAAAAGAGCTAATATCACTACTCCTCAAATTATTCCATGAAATAGAAACAGAAGGAACACTGCCAAATTAATTTTATGAGGTCACAGCCTCCCTGATATTTAAACTACACAAAGATTCAACTAAGAAAGAAAATTTTAGACTAATTTATGAACATTGATGCAAAAATACTCAATAACATACTAAAAAATTGAGTCCAAGAAAACATCAAAACCATTATCTACCATTATCAAGTAGGCTTCATCCCAGAGATGCAAGGATAATTCAACATATAAAAATCTATCAATGCAATCCACCATATAAACAAACTGAAAGAAAAAAACTCATTAGGTGCTAAAAATGCAGCAGCCCTTTATGATAAAAATTCTGGAGAGATCAGGCAGGTATACAAGGCTCATACATAAACACAATAAAAGCAATATACAGCTGATATAGTCAACATCAAATTAAATGGAGAAAAACTTAAAGAAATTCCACTAAAATCAGGCATAAGACAAGGCTGTCCACTCTTTCCATATCTATTCAATATAGTACTTGAATTTCTAGCTAGAGCAATAAGACAACTGAAGGAAATCAAGTGCATACAAATTGGAAAGGAAGAAGTCAAAATATCACTATTCATAGATGATATGATAGTATACATAAGTGACCCCAGAAATTCTACTGGGGAACTCCTAAAGCTGATAAACACCTTTAGCAAAGAGACTGGATACAAAAATAACTAAAAAATATTAGTAGCCCTCCTATATACAAGTGATAAATGAGCTGAGAACGAAATTAGCCTTTACAATAGCCACACGTAATATAAAATATTTTGATGTAACTCTAGCCAAGCAAATGAAAGACCTATATGACAAGAACTTCAAGTCTCTGAAGAAAAAGAAATTGAAGAAGATATGAGAAGATGGGAAAATCTCCTACGCTAATGGATGGTTAGGATTAACATAGTAAAAATGCTCATCTTACCAAAAGCAATTTACAGATTCAATGCAATTCCCATCAAAATTCTAACACAATTCTTTATATACTTTGAAAGAACAATATTGAACTTCATATGGAAAAATAAAAAATCCAGGACAGCTAAAACAATCCTGTACAATAAAATAACTTCTAGAGGAATCACTATCCCTAATTTCAGGTTGTATTTACAGAGCAATATAATTAAAAATTGCATGGTACTGACATAAAAACAGGCAGGTTGATCAATGAAATTGAAGACTCAGAAGTAAACCCATACACTAGACACACACCTAAACCCACAAATCCTTGATTTTTGACAAGCCAAGGCTATACAATGGAAAAAAGATAGCATCTTAGACAAATAGTCTGGACTAACTGGATGTATGCATGTAGAAGAATGCAAATGGATCCATATCATCACTGTGCACAAAACTCAAGTCCAAGTGCATCAAAGACATCAACATAAAACTGGTTACATTAAATCTTATAGAATAGATAATGTGGAATATCCTTGAGCATATTGGTACAGGAGACACCTTATTGAACAAAACACCAACAGCTCAGGCAGTCAAGATCAACAATTAATAAATGGGACCTTATGAAACTGAAAACTTCTATAAGGCAAAGAACACCATCAAAAGGACAAAATTACAGCCTACAGAATGGGAAAAGAGCATCACCAACCATATATCTGACAGAGGGATAATATCCAAAATATATCAAGAACTAAAAAAACCCCAGATATTAACAAATTAAATAACCCAATTAAAATATGGAGTACAGATCTAAACAAAAATTCTCAACAGAGGATCTTGAATAGCCAAGAAACACTTAAAGAAATGTTCAACTGTCTTAGTTGCCAGGATAATACAAAATCAAAATGACTCTGAGATTCCATCTTCCACCCATCAGAATGGCTAAGATCAAAAACTCAAGTGACAACACATGCTGGTGAGGATGTGGAGCAAGGGAAACACTCTTCCATTGCTGGTGAATGAGAGTGTACAATCACTTTGGAAGTCAATTTGGCAATTTCTCAGAAAATTGGCAATAATTCTACCTCAAGACCCAGCTATACCACTCCGGGGCTCCACCATACCCCAAAGATACTTGCTCAGCTATGGTTTTTTTCCCTTCAAACCAAACCATTTTTTGACCACGAATGTCTCTGTAGCTGTGAACCATGGGAGGAGTACGTAGGGCATATAGTGTAGAAACCAGCAGAGGCCTCCTTGCAGGGATTCCCTCACCTTAGGAATGCTGTGAGCTCATGGCCATGACCACCAACAAGCAGAGCATAAATAATACTGGTGGGCAGGTATGGGCAGCAGGGATACCACAGGGCAGCCATCTTGGGGAGCTATGAGGAGCATGGGGACACTGGGACAGAGAGAATGCTGGGTACAAGGACACAGGACACGTGGGGCTGTGGAGATACAAAGACACAAAGTGGGTAGTGGGCAACATTGAGCATGTCAAGGTGACACAAAAAAAAATAGCCATGAAGTTCTGGACTGCTCTGAAGACTAACCAGGCTTTTCCATCACTTAGGACCTAGTTTTGCAGGCAAGACACAGAGGCAGGATTAGGCAACTGGTCACTTTGCCTCAGGGTCAAGTAGGGGGACCCTGAGGACAGCATCTGCTGATCTAAGGCTGAACTGTGCCTTCTGGGTCCTTGTCATAGATATAGATGCCCACAGGACCGGGGTTCACTCCCTTGGGTCCAAAAAGTATCCATAGAAAGGCTTGGGGCAGTAGGGCTGACCATCGTGCTCAGCATGCCTGCCTGGAGTCAGTGCTGGAGCAACACTCACAGGGCAGGCAGGTCAGGTGCCAGTCTTTGCCCAGGGATGTCACCTTCTCAGCAAAGTACACTCCCTTCTTGCATTGAGGACACATGTTGGGTTCCCCAGTGAATGTGGTGACACTAGAGACTTTGCTGGGATCCTTCAGGGGCGGGGGGGTCAGTCACTGAGAAGGAGAAATAGAATAGACACGGGAGGGTGAACAGAGGGAGGGAACCTGGTTGGGGAGGGAAGCAGAAGGAATCAAGTGTGGGAAGGACAGAGAGAAAGAGAACTGGAATCAGTAGGGAGGGGCACATCTCTGGGAGGAGCTAGAAACCTAGGACAACGGAAACTCCCAGGAATCTATGTGGGTGACCATAGCTAAGACTCCTAGCAATGGGGGGGGGGGTAATAGAGCTTGAATCCACCATCTCCTGGTACCAGAAAAGACTTCCAATGGAGGGACTGGGACACCAAGCCAGCCACAGAACCTTAGACCCACAATTTGTCCTGCCAACAAGATATGCAGGAGTAAAAATCGAGCAGGAACTGGGGGAACGGCCAACCAATAACTGGCCCAGCTTGAGACCCATGCCATGAGAGTGAGCCCACCCCTGACACTATTAATGATATTCTGCTGTCTTGCAGACAGGTGCCTGGCATAACAGTCATCTGAGACGCTTCACCCAGCAGCTGATGGAAACAGATGCAGAGACCCACAGCCAAACATTAGGCGGAGCTTGAGGCATCCATAGAAGAAAGGGATGAAGAATTGAAGGAGCCAGAGAGGTCAAGGACACCACAAGAAAACATACAGAGCCAACTAACCTGAATATATAGGGGCCCACAAAGACTGAACTACCGGAGTGCATACATGGACAGACCTAGGCCCTCAGCACGTGTAACAGTGGTGCAGCCCCGTCTTCATGTGGGACTCCTGACAGCAGGAACAGGAGCTGTCTCTTATTTTGTTGCCTGCCTTGGAATCCCTTTCCCTTAACTGGGCTACCTTTCCTAGACACAATAGGAGATGTGCTTAGTCCTACTACAACTTGATATGCCAAGACAGACTGATATCTATGGGAGGGTTTCTGGGCCTTTTCTAATGAGAAGAAAGGGAGGACTAGAGGGTGGCGGGGAGGTGAGGTGAGAGGGAGTGACTGGGAGGAGAGAAAGGAGGGGAAGCTGAGATCTCAATGTAAAATTATTTACGTATTAATTAATTATAAAAGAGATGGTTTGTTGTTGTTGTTGTTGGGTTTTTTGTTATTTATTTTGTTTTGTTTGTTTGTTTTGTAACTACACAGCCTCACCACGCTGTGCCGTTTTCTCCAGAGCTAGACCCATCAAGTTTACTTACTCCACTCCCCATCTGTTTGCTTCCAGATGCTTCTTTCTAAGCCTGAGAATGAGGCTGTGTATGGGGTGGAGAGCAAGACCCTGGCATAGGGTGGTCCCCACGGAGTGTGCAGCTCCTTCAGCTACCATCAGAGCATCACCTCAGCCCCGCCGCAACCTTTGCCCTTTGCACTGTTCATTTCCAGGGGCTCAGCTCTGGCCCCAAACAAACACGGTTCTTGATCTCTTCAGGGAATACCAAGCTTCTTGCAACCATAGTTTCCAGCCTCCTCCTGCCTTGCTGCATACACATGCCCCCTTCCCCCTGTGCTCCCTGCCTACCTCTGCCCATGACCTTCCTTGTTCCCCTTTCTTGGGTCTCACTTAGCAGGCCATGCCTTTGGAGTGGTTCCTCCCACCCCCTCTGCTTCTCCCCACCACCACCCCAAGTGGTTTTTGCCATTACTGCACACTCCTCAATGGTTTTAAATTCTTCCTCCACTGTCAGAAGAAGACTTGTCAGAATCCAAGCAGCTCTCTCCCCATTCTCCATCCAAGGCCAGCGCTTGATAAGTATATATGTCACAAAGGAAGATGGACATCCTCGTGGAGTACCTGAGTGGATGAGCCTGAGTACCAACCTCCCTTCTCACGGCTTTATTAGGCCAGGGTTAACTCTGTAAGAATTCTCAGATAAAGCCAGGTCTCTCAGGGGAGACCCATGACAAGGAGAAACAGACCTGAGTGACAGACCTGGGGGCCTCCTGGTTTTCAGACATTTGTTGTTTGTCTTCAGTGAAAGGCTGAGCCTTACTCTGAGGCGTTATTGACCAAGTACTCGGAAAGACATTTAATTTCACTTGTTCCTACCAGAATTTTCCCCAAACAGCATCTCTTTCCTTCTCACAGTTTTATGGGCCTTTGTGTCAAACCAGGACACAACCCTCCCTCCCTCCAAAGCTAAATGCCTGCTATACCAAACAGGGCCATTGTCCAGGCCAAGCCCCAGCATCCCAGCCCGAGGCTGCTGACAACTACTGCTCTGTCTTTAAAGACAATTTAGCCAGTTCTTTTTCTCTTCAATGAGTTTGAAGCATTTTAGGAGATGATCCCAGACTGGGAGTTAGCGTCTTAGCTCATGACTTTAAGAGTTTCAAACTGCAAAATCAGGGACCTTTCTATTTTCATGGCCCATTTCTCAAGACAGGCAGGAGCCCAGCTCAGATCACCCACCCAGAATCAGAGCCTCAAGTCTGAGACAGTACCAATTTCTGCATGCAGTGTGGGTGACTTGACCCCAGCCGCTTCACCTCCATTTACTCCCCATATCCTGTGAAGGATCAAGGAGCAAGGGTCAGACTCAAGAGTCAAACACAAGTAAAAGACATAAGCAGAGACTCAGACTTAAGGACTTTTATGAAAAATCTTCCATAGGGACTGGAGAGGTGACTGTCTTTCTAAGAGCACTGGCTGCTCTGGAAGATGACCCAGGTTCAGTTCCAAATACCCACATGGTGATTCCCAACCATCTGGGACTCCACTTCCAGGTGATCTGATGCCCTCTTCTGGTCTCTGTGAGCACCAGGCAAGCACATGGTGCACACATACACATGCAGACAAAATATTCGTACACAGAAAATAAAAGTTAACCTGAGGGGTGGGGGAGACAGAGACAGACAGACAGACAGACAGAAAGGAAAGGAGGGAGAAAGGGAAGAAGGGAAGGAGAGAGGGAGGGAGGAAAGAAGGAAAGAAGGAAGGAAGGAAGGAAGGAAGGAAGGAAGGAAGGAAGGAAGGACATTGAATAAAATACAAATACAGGATTGGAACTTACAGGCATGTTTATAAGGATATGGAATCTCTTATCCCCTGGTGTTACCGTACCATGAGGTTTCTTTCTAGACCCCCAAAATGTCTCACTTTTGTCACCCAATGCTCCCCAGTAACTCTCTCAAGATGTCATTTCAGAATTAAAGAGCAGCCTGTTGCTGTAGGCAGCCAGTGCTGTTTAACTAGTCACTGAAGCTGTGGCCAGGGGATCCCTACTTGGCTAAGGGATCAGGTTGGTTGGCCCCTGTTAGGCAGGTTTCCCTAAAGAGAAGAACCTGTAGAATGCACATACGTTATAAAGGGGTTGATTAAGTGGCTTACATGATGTGTACTGCTCAGCCCAGCCATGGCTGTCTGCATGTTGGGGTGGCTGAGAACCTGGTAGCTGCTCAGTCCATGAGGCTGGACATCTCGAGAGTCCCAGACCCCCCAGGGAATGGGTGCATTGACTCCATGCCAGAAGGCTGAGGAAGCTGGAGGCTATGATGCAGGAGTAAAAGACACACTCGCTCAGGAGAAAGTGATGGTGGCTTACAAACCTGACCTAATGCCTGGACTGCCCATTTGAAAGGTGTCCACTCTGAGACTCAGTCTTCTTCCTCTGTTAGTCTGTAGAAGGAATCTCTTGTGTATTATATGGGTGCAACACCTGTCAATTAAAAAACCTATGACCTTTGGCTGAGGCAGAAAATAGGTAGAATATCCAGTAGGCAGAAAGGATTCTGGGATAGATACAGGTGCAGGAGATTCAACCAGCAAGATATGAGTAGAATGGATGTGTGGTGCCTGAGTTCACGGAATAAGCCACATGGCAGAGTGTAAATTAGTATAATGGATTATTTTAAGTTATGAGCTAGTCAGAGCTGGGCTTAGCTATACGGCCTGGGTATTTGTATAATATTTAATGAGTCTCATGAGTCGTTATTCCAGGAGCTTAAGGATGGGAGGAAAAAAACACCTGCAACATAATGGCGTCCTACTACATTACTCCTGTCTAAAAACATTCCCACAGATCCACCCAGAGGTGTGTCCCCTAGGTGATTCCAGATCCCCAAGATTCACCATGGCAGTCCCCACAAGGGTGCATCTAGCGCTGGAGGCTCTGGCTGTGCTGAAGACTGAAGGGAGCTTGAACAAGGGAGCAACTGGTCAACCCAGCAACTGATCAGCACATGCCTGGTCACCTGGGCTCTGGCAACAGGGCATTAAGGGTGGACTTTGTGTCCTGACACCCCTACTCTATGTGACCAGGGCCTGGGGACCAGCAGCTCTGAGCACTGTAGTCAGAGTGTGTTGAGTGAGATGGACAAGGGGCTCCCAGGTAGATTCAGACTAATTCAGGCTTGCAAGGGAGCTGGGAGATACTCCTGTAGAGGTTTCAAACTAAACCATGCAACCTGAAGTTCTGGGGTGCTGACATTTGAGGAAGTCTTCTGCCCACCAGACAGGACCAAGGAATGGATGCTGAAGAGATCTAGGCAATTCTATAGCTGGGGGTCCCTTTCCACAGGTTACTATAAATTATATCAAGTTGACAATAAAAACTCATCAGGACCTCCCTCCATGAGGATGCAGCCCACACCACCTCCTACAATACCCTCCTAGCCCTACCTCTTAATGCCTCACAGTGGAAGTCCAACCTTACTCCTGAATTTCCGATGGGCCAAGCCATCTCAGTCCACACCAGTGTGGATGGAAGCTGGAGACCAGAGGCTCAGGGTTACCCAGCTGCAGCAGCGGATCTCAGGGTGCACTGAGCTCTGTCGGATGGCCACTTGGAAGAGCTAGAGTCCACCTCACCATACATGACACTCTACAGCACAGAGTATGGACCTAAATGTGAAAAATTGACCTGTCAATCTTCTCAAAGCCATGAGAGACTGTCGAGGTGTTTCTTGGATAGAACATACAAAAGAAAGTTAAATTTGAGTTTATTAAAAATTAAAAACACATATCTAATGAAAGGTATCATTAAGAAAATAAGGAAAGGAGCAGGAAAGATAGTTCAGTGATTGAGAGCATTGGCTATTCTTCCAGAGGACCTGAGCTCAGTTCCCAGCCTCATATGGCAGCTCAAAACCATCTATAATTCCAGTTCCAGGAGGTCTGTCACCCTCTTCTGGCTTCTGCGGGCACTGCACACATGTGGTACATAAGCATATGTTCAGGCAAACATCCAAATACATAAAATATTTTTGTAATTAGCAAAGAAAATAAAGCAAGCCACAAATGGACCACGAGAAAATAATCATGGAATACGTAACTGAAAAGAGCCCTCTCTCAGCCCCATGAAAGTCTTCATAACTCTGTGTTTAAAAAAAAGAACCAATCTGAGGTTAATCTGAACTGTCAACCTGACAGAATCTGGGACAGACTAAAAGACACATCTCTGGGAAAGTCTGAGAGGACAGGTCCAGCAGGGATGAACTGAGTAGAGAAACTCCTGCTCCAGAGTGGGCGCGGCTTCCTGCTGCATCCCAAATAGCTTAGAGGTCTCAGGGAAAGTAGGTCTCCCATGCCGGCCTCACAACTCACAGTGAGTGTGTTTGTCACGCGGTTGCTGGCACTGTCCTCCTTAGCTTCCAGTTTCCCCATGGATTAAAGGCCAGTGGCTCTCCAGGAGTCCTCCAGGCCTTCTGTGCCAGGCTGGGAGTGCAGAGGTGTCCAACCTCATGACTGAGGCTCTTCAGGTTCTCAGCCTCTTCAGCATGCAGGTCGCCATTTTTGGACTACCTGGGCCCTGTTGTGTGCCAGATTAGGGAGTCTCCTTTTATAGCATATATTCATTCTGTCTGTTCCATTCCTGGAGAATCCTGCTACAGGACCCAAACAATGATAGAGGGACACAAGAGAACACTCTCAAACAACTATAGGCAGACACTTGACACTACCCTTAAGCATCTTCTGGCTTCTGGTTGACACTTGCCTTGCTTAATCAGTCATCTTGTCCAGACTCATCCTCTGTCCACAGAGTACATGGGGCTCTCTCTCTCTCTCTCTTTTCTGTGCCCCAGGGGGCTATCAAGAGCTCTGTCTTCCACCAACAGTGAGACCATGAGACCATCTTGTACCTATAACCCAGTCAGTTCAACAATGGGGGAAGATCCATTCAGTGGCTTCCTTAACAACAGGAGTGAGAGATAAACTTTCACCCCACTGGACATGATCTGGGTACCCAGAGTCCCTGAGTGATAGGTGTGCCGTGTTGTGCCCCAGAGGGAACTTTCTGAAGATGAATGGAGCAGAGACAGAATCAGAGACAAGAAGTCAGTGAGACAAGTCCATAAGATTTTGCTGAGTCCCTCAACCCAACCTAGCCTGAAGCCTGGTGCTAAGTTGCACCATCTCTGTGTGCATGTGCCATTTTCTAGAGCTACCACAGGTAGGGAGGGCACCGACAGACCAAGGAAAGGGTCCTTTCAAAGTCTAGCTTGGTGATCCAGTGAGTTTACTGGGGTTATGTACAGGAGCGACAGCAAATGAAAGCAGCTACCCAATGGGAAGTCCCAGTGAGTGACTTTCTGGCAGCTCTACCACCAAGAAGCCCTAGCTGTACCCATCAACGACTTAACTCAGATAATCTCAAGGTGGAAGGGGCCTTGTGAGGCTTTCATGAGGTTCTGGGTATTGTGAACACCCTGCACCCACACCCACAAGGAAAATATGGATATGCCCACTCTCATGAGGGACCTAGTATGGGGCATCACAGCTACCGAGATTCAAGATGGCTGTAGTCACATCCAACCAGAGGAACAGAAACAACACCATGTGCTTCTCTGAACTGTGGCTTCACAGACCTCCTCATTGAGGGACTGAGTCTGTCTCTCATGCACCTTAACCTGCCATTTATCTTTCATCTGTCTGTCATTTTCTATCTACCCATCATCTATGTGTCTGTGTTGCCATGCATCTTTAGGTTAACTTAGGTAGCTTACTCAAGGTAGGTGTCCCTAGAAAGGTACCAAACAAGCCATCCCTCCAGGTGCCTGACACTCCCACAGTCTTGGGTGTTAGACAGACTCTCAAACTTGCTTCCCTATGGCTTCTGGAAGCTTCTCCCCATTGGCTAGTGACACATGCAGACTCCGGAGTGGCATGTGCCTGCTTTTGACCACGGCCTCCAAGAGTGACCCACTTCCTCTCCAATTTTGGGACAAGTCGTGTTCACCAATTAATCTTGGTGACTGCTGGTGCCTCACCCTCCTCTGTCCCCATGAAGGAGGGCAGCCTACCCATCTGGGCATCTTCCAGCCTTGCAATCCACAGCCCTTGCAGGGTGGTGAGAGCAGCGGCAGCCTCCGCCCTGAAGCATCACAGAAGGAACTGGGTTTGGGGTGCTTGGGGCCAGGCCTTTGCTGTCCTCTCAGAGGCAGCTTCATAAGGTTGAACCAGGACAGCAGGCTTTACCCAGGATCTTCAGTATTTAGGAATCAAATGAACGGCACCCATCATGGCTCTGTCCCCGTCTGTCTGCCTACATGCTTAATTATCCTCGACCCCTTCTCCAAGCCCTAATTCCTATCTCCTTCCCTTACCCCCAAATAAACTTCCTTATAGCAGACATGTTGCAGTGTGGCATATTTATCATCTTCCTCCAGCAAGTCCGATACACATATTGGCAGTGACTAGTACCCCCACCCTGAATACAGGGGGGCAGTCAGAGGAGCTGGGCAGTGATGGAGGGCAACAACCCCCTCCAGACTGGGGAGGAAAGTTTTCATTCCAACCTCTAGCAAGGATGAGGCCAGAGATATCAGGCAGGAATTGGGGGGATTCTGTTTTGTCCCACTCCTCCCCAAGGCGGTGATGACCACACACACACACACACACACACACACACACACACACACACACACAC
>OU015757.1:23493258-23514174 GCA_907169655.1 Acomys percivali | reverse complement strand
CACACACACACACACACACACACACACACACACACACACACACACACGCTGGAGCCACTCCTCCTCAAAGAATCAGATTGTGGTCTGCCCCCAATTCTCCTGGTGGGAGGAGGCAGCAGATCAGGCAGATAGGAGGGAGGGAGACCCCTGGGAATGTCAGTTGAGTGCCCCACATGAGAAGTGGGGAGCAGGAATGTAGGGAGAGACCCCGAGTGGTAGAATTATTGGTCCATAACACACTGAACTCCAGACGCTTACACACCAGCTGGGGGAGGGAGAAGAGGGCACAGAGGGCTGGGAAATGGGGTAAGGGAAGCAAACTAGACTAGGAGGGCTGAGAGGGGCAATTCTGGAGTCCAGAACAGCCTGGTTCCCCAAAAGCCCAGGCTCCCTACCACCTGCAGATAATGTCGTGCAAATAAAAGTGTGGTAAGAGGACCAATGGAGACTGTCTTCAAAAATAAAGAAAAACACAGAAAAGAGTGAAGAACAATGGAAAGAAAAGGAAGCCAAGACACGGTATGCAAATGATATGCTAATTAACACGTTGGGCGCTCCCAGGAAACTTTGGGATTCTTAGGACCAAGTGGAACCAGTCTCAGAGCCTCCCAAGGGATACAAAGACGCAATCTAGGGAAGCCTGGACAGGTGGGGTGTTTTGTTTCTGTGGGGTTCACTTTTTGTTTGGGGGAGAGTCAGGAGTTGTCCAGGGAAGATAGGGGAGGATCAGTTAATCCAAGGGAAGGAGAGGGTCTATTGCATAGCAGATGCAAATGAAGGGGCTTGGGGCTGATGAGGAAAAGAGGGAGAAAGAGAGGTGATGGGACCACAGGAAGGGGTGTTAAGGACAACTGGAAAAAATCTTCTAGTAATAAAACTACAGACCAAATATATATAATAATATATATGTATAAATAACAGCTGGCTATTTACAGGGGGCACACACACACACAGACACACAGACACACACACACACACACACACACACACACACACACACACACACACACACACACGGATCCAAAAGAGAGGGCTGAAAGATATGGCTGAGAGGTGGAGGAACGGCTTGGGGTGGGGGAGAGGCCCTTCTGAGGTAGGGCAGACTCCTCGGAGATTTAAGTGCTGAAGTAAACGATGAGGAGGAGGAGGAGGATGGCGCAAATCACTCCCAAGATGATCATCATCTTGAGGTTTTTCCACCAGTATTTGCGCTTGAGCTTGGCCTCACTTGTTTCAAACTGGGAGGCCCCTGCCTGGAGGGTATCTGCCCGGTTGTCCAGCTCCGACAGCTTATGGTCCTGCTCCAGGACCTTGTCCACATTCACCCGCATGCCTGGGTCTGCTGCAGTCTCCTGTTACTGGTAAGATTTGGAGGGGGTGCAGGGGGGCTGTCCTCGCTGGCTGGGGCGGCAGGCAGGACAGTGGCAGCGGGAGCCGACATGGCGGCGGGGGGGGGGGCAGCGGGCAGGGGACTTGGCAGAGGCAGTGACAGCGGCTGCCGCTCGCACTGGCTCTGACTGGCAGCCTGAATCTTACAGGGCAACAGGCAGAAGGCTTCTCAGCCATAGAACCTATCTGCTCAGATGTGGAATGAGGGAGCTGGTCCCCAGTCAGCTGTTACCATATTATTAGCATTATGAGGCCACTGAGGTGCACCATCATCATATCCACCAGAGGAGCTATGCACTGGAGGAAACAGAAGAGCATCTTGAGTCTGCAGGAAAAAAAAAAGGGTTAGGCAGGCCTAGACATCCCCATATCACCTCTATATGCTGAGTGCTTATCTCCAGGATCCCTGCCTGGTTTTCTTTTTCTTCCTTCCTTCCTTCCTTTCTTTTCTTTTCTCTCTTTCTACCAAATGGCTAGCATTTACCAATAATTTGACTATCATCTATCAATCTTTCATCTACCTATCCATGTACTCATCTCTCCACTCAGCAATACATCTGTGCTAGCTAGTTTTTGTCAACTTGGCTTAAACAAGAGTCACTTGGGAAGAGGTAATCTCAGTTGATAAATTATCTCCATCAGATAGGCCTGTAGGCAAGACTGTGGAGCGCTTTCTTGATCAGTGGTTGATATGGGAGGGCCCAACTCACTGTGGGCAGTACCTTCCCTAGGCAGGTGATCTTAGGATGTATAAAAAAGCAAGTTGAGCAAGCCATGAGGAGCAATCCAGTAAGCAGCACTCCTCCATGACCACTGTTTAGTTCCTGCCTCCAGGTTCCTGTCTTGAGTTCCTGCCTGACATTCTCCAATGACAGACTATGATGGGAATGTGTAAGCTAAATAAACCCTTTCCTTTCCAAATTGTCCCTGGTAATGGTCTTTATTACAGCAGCAGAAAGCAAACTAGGACATCTCTCCATCTATCCACCTACTCATCCATCTCTCCATCTGCCCATTCATTCACCCATCAATTAGGTCTACTCACCCATCCATCCACACATCTGTCTACCCACCTACCCTCTATCCATGCACCCATCAATCCATCCACCCACCCATCCATACATCCATTCATCTATCTATCACTCACCTGTCTGTCTATCATCTATCTACTTATCCATCCATTTCTAACTTTACTGAACCCTGTGCCTGTCAATCTTCCTCTCTTTATGCCCTCAGCTTCTCTATGTCCTAAGAGGCCCTGAAAGAACTTGTCCTGCTACAAACCTCCTACAGACACCCTGACCTCTCCCACAGGCTCAGCGGAGGTCACTGCCCTTCTTCCTGAACAAGGTGCAAACATACTGCTGCACACACTCTGTCATGTAACTCCAGTCCTGAGCCCTGGAACAAGATCCTCATTGCTCCGCACCCAGATGACCTCAAGGGCCTCTCTCACATTCTGGCCTAGACAACAGTCCTTCTCCTAGGTTTTGTTGGGAAAATAGACCCATTTACCCCGGCCCCAGAGAACCATAGACCCAAGGGAGGTGCTGGCCAGTCTGCAACTGGACTGCTACTGGTATTTCCCAGAAAAGGTTTCTATGGTAACTGAAATAGATTCACCCTTTGTTGTCAGGCTCAAGGGTGTTGGTTATCAACAAGAGGCAGTCTGACATGCTGCTAACTGGAACTCATACTCACATGGCTGCCTGTGTATTTCAAGTCTCCTTTCACGTGGGGATGTCTGTGGTTTGCTTTCTTTGTCAGAGGCAGGCTGGTGGAAACCAATGTGCTGCAGTGAGGTTGTCCTGGATTGCTGAGGTGATGCTACCAGGCATTCAGCCCCGGGGCTGAGCTGGTGACATCAGGCATAAAGGACAATGTAGCCAAGGCTTGGAGGCCCTTTGCTGTAGGAAGTTGAGGTGGTGTGCATTGCAAACACTGGTGTAAGGACTCAGGGACATTGGAAAGTAAAGGGCAGAAGGAAGCGTGTCTCAGAGACAGATGTTTGCATCTGGGTTCTCCTAAAAAGTTCTGTTGTGGGATGGGCATAGTTAACACAGTTTGAATCCCACTACTCCTGTGACAAAGGCAGGCAGAGCTCTCTGAGTTCTACATAAAACAGTCAAAACCAGTTTGAGTTCTATGAGACTCTGACTCAAAAAAAAAAAAATGGAAAAAAAAACTAGCAACAACAAATCTGTCTTATTGCTGTGAAGAGAATTCACGGTCATGGCAACTCTTATAAAAGAAAACATTATTGGGGCTGGCTTTCAGTTTCAGTCCATTATCACCATGGCAGGAAGCATGGCAGCACGCAGGCAGACGTGATGCTGGAGGAGGAGCTGAGAGTTCTACATCTTGATCCACAGGCAGCAAGTGAAGAGTGTGGACATAGCTTGAGCATAGGAGACCTCAAAGTCCTCCTCCACAGTGACACACTTCTTCCAACAAGCCACTCCCACTCCAACGAGGCCACACCTCCTAATAGTGCCAATCCTAATGGGCAAAGAGGTCAAACACATGAGCCTATGGGGGCCACACCAGTTCAAGCCATCACAAAGACCAAAAGAGAATGAGATTCACTAGATGACAGTAGGAGGACTTTCATCTCCTGAGCAGCCTGCGTGGATGTCATGGTGAACACCTGGGTCCTATATCTGTGTGATCCTGCTTGTTCATTTCCGGGCCTCAGTAGCAATAAGGTACTTTAATTATATATTACAAAAAATTTTTTTTCCAAGATAGAGTTTCTCTGTGTAGTCTGAGCTGCCCTAGAACTCACTCTGTAGACCAGGCTGGCCTCAGACTCAGAGATCTGCCTGCCTCTGTTTCCCGAGTGCTAGGGTTAAAGATGTGTGCCACCACTGCCTGGCATGACATAGATTTTAAAAGACGATACACAAGTCCTCAGAACCGTGCCCAGCACAAAACTGCACTTCACTGAATGCTGGCTGCTACTTCACCTGGGATAAGCTTTGATTTCATAAATAGTTAAATCACTGCCTTAAGTCATGCGAGATTTTTCCTTCTCTCTCGTGAAAAGAAATTCAGCACGTAGGCGTTCAGGATGCGACTGCTGTCTCCCAGTCACCTGGACCCAGCTCCCTCTCCCTCTCCTTGGTCCCGGTATCAGTTTCCACCATGTTACTTGAAGTTCCTGAAGCACCAGCCGTCGTGTCTGTATTCTAGGTCAGAGGCAAAAGGAGGGGAAATGGATGAGAAGGGTCCATCTTTCAGATGAGACCCCCGGCTTTTTAAAGACAGGGTGCTGGGGTGGAAGAGACATCAAACAAGACACAGATCCATGTGGTGATCACCACAGTCCTGTCCTCCCATATCTCTCTCCCTCTCTCCCTCTCTCCCTCTCTCCCTCTCTCCCTCCCTCTCTCCCTCCCTCCCTCCCTCCCTTCCTCCCTCTGTCTGCATTCAGCAAGCTTTCATCTAATCTCTAACTCCATACTCCATAAATCTGTTTCCTGGTGTTCCCGGCTCATCAGGCAACCTTGTGACTGGCCTGGGGTCTTACCCCACCCTTCTGCCTGCAGCTTCCTGGACAGGAGCTGGTCGAGTTTTTGTATCTTGCAGCAAAGGTATCTAGAGCATCTCAGTTGAGCCTTTTGATACCCCGGGCATTAACCAGGTCCCTCACCGATGATGACAATGAGTGTGAGAAAGGCAGAATCCTAGCCCATCTGGATTTGGGGTGCAATCAATCCACCTCCACACTGGGCCCCAGGAAATCTTTGGTTTTCCTATACTCAGGCTTCTCAGCTGCTCCCTGGCTCAGGAGCCAGGCTGGTCCGCAGCCCATCTGGTGGGGATGGACCTTCCTATAGTGGAGGGCTGAGTGTCCATGATTGGCTGTGACCCTGGTGATCTTACCCCACTAGATGCCAGACCTACTCCCTCCTCCAATCATAACCACTAAGAGTGTCTGCAGACACTGCCCACTATTGCCTGGGTGGCAGGCAAGGTCACCCTAGGGGAACAATTGTTCAACCTGCACCTCACAGTCAAATACACTGAGCCTTCCTGACATGGGGCTGCCCTTGTCCCTCTGTCCACAGGAAAAGGAAAAAGAAAAAAAAAAAAGCTGCCAGCCAAGTGGCTCCCTGGAAGCTACTGACCAGGGCCAGCAGTTGTAAGGACGGCAGAACAACACAAAGGCCAAGAGTTGGTGAGATGGCAGAGAGGCCTGGGACAGGGAAGACGGGCCTCTCTGCATCCCAGGAAGGGTCCACCAATAGGAACTGTTGTACATGTTACAGCTCTGAGGGGAAAAGATCCTGGCAGTTGGGAACCAAGAAATTCCGCAAGCCTCACACAAGAGGTTTTCTTTTGGGAGAAACACAGATGGATGGCTGCTTCTACTCCGGAGAGAAAGCAGCAGAAAGCTGAGCAGAAGGCAGGACTTCGAGACTTCTATAGGGTTCCTGGGGGGGGGCGGGAGTGGAGCTTTCCAGAGTGGCCTGGGATTGGACGGATTACCGTGGGGACAAGCTCAGGGATTGGTGGAATTCTTTTCCTTAGCCCAGGTCTCAGGTCAAGTCAGGATGCCCATGTTCTTTCCTTGGCCCTGGCCTTGGGGTCAAGTCAGGGTCAGGATGATCTTTCCTTGGTCCTTTTACCCTACATCCCCTCCTTTTTATTATTATTATTAATAAGCATGTGGGAGTTAGAGAGGGGGTGATGTTATCATTAGGCCACTTCCTGCCGGCCGGTAGTGTCGAGATCCTTGGGGCAAGTTTGAACTTTGCTGTCAGGGTATAATCAAAAGTTGCAGGCTTCTGGCTTCCTAGCTTAGGAGCCAGTAACCCTGTAAAAGCAACTGATTCAAA
Organism: Acomys percivali; assembly: GCA_907169655.1. Classification (NCBI taxonomy): domain Eukaryota; kingdom Metazoa; phylum Chordata; class Mammalia; order Rodentia; family Muridae; genus Acomys; species Acomys percivali. The sequence goes on along the minus strand of OU015757.1, from coordinate 23,507,944 downwards.
GTCTGATTAGAATTTTTTTTTTTTAATATGTTGTTGAAGAAATCTAGACAAGATGTATATGAGACAGGGTGCAATTATCAGGATTAAGAAAAGGAGGAGAAGGGGAGGTTAAGAAGGGCAGTGCCCAATTCCATAGCAGACTGTCCGTGATCCACTGGACAAGGGCACGGAACTGTTTCTTATGGTTTTGGGGATCTGTCTGGAGTTGTCAGATCTTTTTTTTTTTCTTTTCTTTTCTCTTTCTTTCTTGTTTGTTTGTTTGTTTGTTTTTCAAGACATGGTTTCTCTATGTATCCTTGGCTGCCCTGGATTCGCTTTGTAGACCAGGCTGGCCTCAAACTCACAGAGGTGGGCCTGCCTCTGCCTCCCAAGTGCATGCTGGGATTAAAGGCGTGTGCCACCACACCCGGCTGAGTTGTCAGATCTTATCTTTTACTATACTCCACTGGTTGACTTTTATGCAGCACTCTCCTCCCTGAGGAAAAGACAAAGACCCCATGTCTCTCTGCTGTTAGTGAATCTAATCCTCGCCGATTTTGTAGGACTGTGGTGGCTGGTGAGTCTACTCAGCCCTGGAAGGTGAAGATGGTCTGAGCCACCCGTTGCAGATCCTAGATGAACTGAGAGGGAAATTGATAATAGTTACAGAAGTAGTCAGTGCCACCGCTCCAGTGGCAACGGTAGCAGTTATATCCAGGGCTGCAAGAAGGAGTAAGAACCGAACCACTCGTTTGCTATGCCGTGCCGTGATAAACCCATGGTGAGAACCAGAGAAGGTTCTTCACCGAGCACCACTCCTAATTCTGGGGTAGAGAACACCAGGGTACACGTCCCAGATCACCCAGTGAGCAGGCAGAGGTAAGTCTGAGTGCCGCAGAGGACTGAGGCGCTGTGAACATGAGGACTGGGTGGTAGTGCTCAGGGTCAGGGTATTATTACAGTCTGAGGAATCCAGTGTGCCTAAACAGAGTGTCTCTGAGGAGTTAAAGCAGTCTGTATTACCAGAGAGAGGGGTGTGGGAGAGATACGGGGTGGCAGTGATATTTGGCTCAGGGCAGTTAATGAGCAGCAAGGTGAAAGAGTCCAATGGGAGAGGCCACAGATGGTGGTGGTGGTGAGTTTGACCCTAGAGGGACACACAGCCAGCACTCTCCAAAGAAGCCAGGTAAAGTGTGTGTTATTCAGTAGCTGATATGCAGTTAGGCTGGCCCAGATTTGTCCCAAGGTATTTGCAGGACAATTTTGGGTAACCACTTTATGTTTCTGGCCATTTTTTACATTAATCTTCCTTTTGGTCATAGAGGAAACAGGCATGGGAGTAAGTCACAGTGGAGGAGAGCTGGCTATGGGAGTTGTGAGGGACTGAGTTGGCCTTTGACGGATTGCTAGGGAACAATTTCTCAACCCTATTAGGATGGGCTGTTGGTTAGAGGTAGGGGTTTCTTGGATGTTAAACATCCATACGTAAGAGCTCCCTGGGACAGGTGTAGATAGGGAGAAATAGGAGGAGAGAGTAAAAATCTTTCAGATAGAAAAGACTTTCGGATCATTTGTTTGTGCGGTGGCAGAAGCTGCCACCACTGAAAAGCAGGCATGTCAGTGTTGGCCGTTGAACTGTACTGAGGTCAAGCTGTTTGTGGTAACAGAGCAAGGCTTTGATAAAAATCTGAGTGTGCGGAGGAAGAGAGAAAGGGTCACAAAATGAACCCCAGTGGAGGGAGTTTCTATAAGCTCCAAGCGGGAGCTGAGAGGCAAGAGAGAAGCCCAGGGGGGCGCAGAGAAGCTGTGAGGCATCCAGGATGGAGCTGAGAGACAAGGAGGGACAAGGTCAAAGAGGCTTGTAAGGCAGTTGTAGGGCTTAGCAGGCAGCTCTAGGGACAAGGAAACAAGGAGCGTTCCCACAGAGGGAGAGGAGCGAGTGTCTTAGTAACTAGACAGTTGTCCACATGCTAGAGGGGTTTGGAATCAGCCGCCATGCCTCACCTTTGGTGCATTCTATCAATGCCACCAATTGGCTTGCCTGCCAGCCCGAGAGAGCAGCCTCCTGGACCTAAGCTAAGCCCCTTCCGATTGGTGGACTGTGCATTGTATTCGGGCCACAGGGGCTGTGGTACCCTGCCCGAGACCCTCCTTAGTTATCATTCAGCCTGAAGCTGCTCAGAAGCATGGCTCTGCCAATGGAGGCAGGCTGGAGTGGGAAAGGGTATGTCTCCCCATAATCAGATGTTTGTCTTCTAAAGCAAAGATCAGGCAGAGGCCTGCAGTTCCCCCTAGAGACCCCATCACAGCTGTGGGAGCGAGCTCTACAGCCTGCTGCTGGACTGTCCCCTGAGCGGGGAACAGCTGGACCTTCTGGCCTTGCTGCCAGCTCCGACACTTCCCCATGGACAGAGGAGGACAGATGGTGGACCTCTGCTTATCCCTCTCCTGGCTCCCAAAGGCACTTAGCTGTGCAGAGGTGCATGGCTGCAGATGGCCGGAGCAGAAGGCACTCTGCCTGCTTCTGCCGCCTGAGTGGTTGCATGGTCCTGAAGACCCTGAGCCCAGACTTGTAGAGACTCTTGGGTGGAGTCCTGTTGAGTTCTGACCCAAGTGGAAGTGGTCGGGGGTTGGGGAGAGCTGGCTCTGATCCATGGGCCACAGTTGGGCAAGAAGCCCTGTCACTAAGTCCCTAAGCCTGCAACCCAGACTCCTCTAGCAGTAAAAGATCAGAAGGCGTGACACAATTCTGGTGTGATCCTCACAGCCAGTGGGGTAGTCGCACCATCCCCCATGCACCAGTGAGGCCACCAGGTGGAGAAGTGTGGCTCAGGGCCATGCATGAGCCATCATGGCCTGGCTCCACTAGAGTAATCTGCCCTGGGTGCCCTAGCTACAGTACCTGGACTCTTTTTTTTATATGTTTTACATATACATTTATATTATTACACCTATATACAATAGATTACCTATAGCAAGAAGAACCATGACACAATGAAGTGCCTGGACTCTTCCCTGCAAGTCTTCTGCAGAGAGGGGATGCTGTGCACTGGACTGTAGAAAAATCTGTTAGATGGGACCCCAGGCGTCTGTGTCTGCTTGTCCTGGGACTGCGATCAGCAATGCTGGGTCACCAGTGGGTCTTTGTCCTAGTTTGGCTTCTGTTGTTGTGATAAAACACCATGATCAAAGGCAGCTCTGAGCGGAAAGGGTCCAGCATCGAGGCAAGGCAAGGCAGGAACCTGGAGGGGCGAACTCAAGTAGAGGCCATGGAGAGGCTCACATGGAGCTAGCTTTCTCATACAGCCCAGACCCATTGCTTAACCAGGTATGATATCACCTACAGTGGGCCGGGCAATTAAAGGGGTAAAAAGTCCCACTGACACTCTCACAAGCCAACGTGATGGAGGTAATCCCCAATTGAAGTTCTACCTTCTCAGTGTGTCAAGTTGACAACCAAGTTTAACTAGCATCATCCCCGGGCCTCAGATCTGCACTCTTAGACAGCCTCACTCACGTGAAGGGGCTCTCAGCTGCTCCCCCCACCACCGTGGAGCACAGTTATTTCACAAGTATAGCACCTGCACTGTGAAGGCGGTGCTCACTCATCCCCAGCCTGCCTCTCCCCCACCAAGCACCGCTGCTAACATTTGTGCCTGGTTGTTTGTTGTTAAATGTCACAGGGACATTCTTGACAGTGGGACACTGGCTTAGAAGTCAAATCTATAACCCTCACTTGTACAGAGAGGCCCACGAGTTAGTGAGGCTAATGTCCACTTAGTTCCCTGAAACACAGTCACCCTGGCCTCTTTCCACTGTCTCTTGCTGTGTCGCCTGTACTTTTCAAGTCTGTGTGTGTGTGTGTTTTTCCATGAGTGTGTGTATGTCTGTAAACTGGCTCTAAGGAGTTACGGAGACAGAAAGATCCCTAGAACTTTCTAGACAGGTAAGCTAGCCAACCATGACCAGGTCAGTGAGACATCCCCCTGTCTTAGAAAATAAAAAAGTAGTGTGGTGGCACATGGCTTTAATCCTAGCACTTGGGAGGCAGAGGCAGGCAGATCGCTGTGAATTTGAGGCCAGCCTGGTCTACAAAGCGAATCCAGGACAGCCAGGGCTACACAGAGAAACCCTGTCTTGAAAAGAAAGAAAGAACGAAAGAAAGAAAGAAAGAAAGAAAGAAAGAAAGAAAGAAAATAAGTGGCTGAGGAAGACACTTGACAACAACCTCAAAGACACACACACAAACACATACACACACACAAATACACACGCGCACACACGATACATTTCAAGACAAGGGTTGGAGAGATGGGTCAGTGGTTAAGTGCACCAGCTGCTCTTCCTGAGGACCCAGGTTCAGTTCCCAGGATGGTGGCTCACAACCCCCTGTAACTCCACTTCAAGGAGATCTATCACATTCTTTTCTGGTCTCACCAGGCACTGCATGTACATGATGTAGAAATATACATCCAGGCAGACCCTCATATGCAGAAAATAAAATAAATAAATAATTGAAAAGGAATTCAAATATTTTCAAGTAGTGAAGTCAAGTTAATGAATTTATTAAGTGTCTAGACAGATATACAGGGAAAGGACAGCACACCCCCACATGGCTGTTCCTGTGTCTTTCTGAGTCATATTCCTCTAAGAATGCAATTTACAAGGCAAGGTTAATATTTAAGTTTTTAAAAAATTAAATTAAGTAAAAACATATGCGCTGGCTTTCTTATTTTTCCTAAAGATCCATAAATAAGCGTGTAAGCATCAAGGTCAGAAGTGGTCTGACTGGAGGCGAGCATGACTCCTCTGTCGTTTGGAGCATCCTTGTCTGTTGGCTTTAGGAAAACACATTAATGTGCAGACAGTTTTGGCTTATCAGCTGAGTTCTTGTGTCATGGCTCTCAGCAGGAAAAGTGGGCCAGGTCCCAGGGTGAGGGCTTCCTCCCTTTCCACATCACTTCCATCCTGCAGCAGCTCTAGGAAAGCAGCCAGTCCCCCCACCCCACCCCCACCCCCGCCCAGACACCTGCATGGCAGGTGATGGACCCAGTGCAGGGTTGAAGACAATCAGGTGGGAGGTCTGCTTAGTGAGGATCCCTAGCTGCCCTGTGACTTCTCACTAAGTATGCATTCTATGGACCCCTGCTGAGACAAGCTGCTGACTTCAGAGGGCGGGAGGGTGGGGGGTGGGGGGTAAGGGGGGGGCAAAACACAGGGTACCAGGGCTGTGAAGCCACTGAACTTAACGTGCTGTTAGAGTTGACCAAGAGAGGTTGAAGGAAGCACTGGATGATCCAGATGCCACCCTGCTTGCACTATGCTTATGGATCCTGCCTGTCTTCCTGACTTACCCTCTTGCTTTGTACCCTCCAGCTTGTCCCAGCCCACCTGCAAGATGCCGGGGTTATGAAGGCTGTTAAAAATACAGAATGGTGTGGGGCATGGTGGCGCACACCTTTAATCCCAGCACTAGGGAAGCAGACGCACTGAGTTCGAGGCCAGCCTGGTCTACAAAGCAAGTCCAGGACAGCCAAGGCTAATACAGAGAGACCCTGTCTCAAAAATTATATTTAGAAAGAAAGAAAGAAAGAAAGAAAGAAAGAAAGAAAGAAAGAAAGAAAGAAAGAAAGAAAGACAGACTGGTGGTTAATGTCAACTTGAAAGCACCCAAAATACCATAAAGATAAGCCTCCAGGCATGTCTGTACAGAATTTTCTAGATTAGGCTAAGTATATAGGAAGACCCATACTGAATGTGAGCAGCACTGTGCCATGGGCTGGTGCTCTAGACTGAATAGAAAGAATTTGGGGCTGGAGAGATGGCTCAGCAGTTAAGAATACTGGCTGCTCTTCTAGAGGACCCTGGTTCAATTCCCAGTATTCAAATGGCGGCTCACAGTTGTTACCCCAACGACCTCTTCTGGCCTCCTCAGGCACTGCATGCTCGCATGGTGCACAACATACATGATGGAAAACATCCATGCACATAAAGATCGGTTTGTTTTGTCTGTGCTGTGTCATGTAGGGTGAGGAGACATGTCTGCTCATATCGCCCCAGGAAAGAGTCACACCCCAGCAGACTGGACCCATCTCAGACCTTACAGGAAATAGAATCTGCAATCTAAAATGGCTCCATGGAGATGCCATGAAAGGACTTTCTACTGATGCCCGAGCAGCACCTAGGGAAGAACCCAGTGCCTGTGCTATGGCCCTGCTAATAGTGGCTGGAGAGCTGTGTCCTCAGAGCTCCAAGGGTTCACTTGAGATTGTTAGGAGGCCATCGAAAGTCACTGCCTTCCCACAACCTCCCTCTCACACACTCACTCCTGTCCCAAACAGCTTCCTGTTAAGACTCACCCAAGAGGGCTGCTGTGTCTCCAGCTGCAGCCTGGTCAGAGTGACTCACACTTAGTAGGTATGCAGTGGGGCTGATGGCATAGGAGGTGCACACCACCCCAGTGCCACCACCAGCTGCAACCACTGAGTGAAGGGCAGTGCCATGGACTCTGCAGAGCCTCCCACCAGCCTAGCACACCCTGGTGTGATGGTTGGTTCTGGTTGCCCGATTGACAGTTTTACCAGAAAACACAGTCTCAACAAGGGACTATCTAGATCAGGCCGGACTGTGGGCCTGTCTGCGGTAGGCTGTCTTAGTTGTGTTCATTGGCATGGGAAGGCCCGCCTGGAAGTGGGTGGCACCATTCCCTCCATTTGGGTCCTGAAGTGTGCAAGAGTGAGAAAGGCTCCTGAGCACCCACGCAATCACGTCTCTCTGCTCTTGGCGGATGTGACCAGCTGCTTCCGGTTCCTGCCGCCGTGACTTCCCTGCAATAACGGACTATGATCTAGAAGCCCTTCCTTCTCTAAATTGCGTTTTGTTAAGGTGTTGCACCACAGCATCAAGATCCAGACCACTCTGGGCCCTGCAACAGTGTTGGAGGTGAAAGCTGGGGCCTGGGATGGGATGAGGGCTCAGGTCCCGGTCCTCAGCTTCCAGCACAGCTCCCTTCTTACAGTCTCTGACCTTTGAGATGTGTCAAGGACAGGTTCTCTCCTAGCCCCAATCCCTCCTTAAATGCCAAACGTGACCCCCACCTCCTTATGTCCCTCCCCCCCACCTCCAAGGCAGGTGGAGCACCCAGGGACATGGTCAGGCAAGGTGATCCCAGCTATCCCCACCAAGATGCCTCTGAGACTTTCACCAGCTTTGCAGTCAGGGCAGGATGAGATCTGACAACCAGTGTTAGGGTGACATCTGCTGGTCAGCTCTAAAACCCAGGGATTCCAGCCCAAATTGGCAATTTGGATTTTATAATTTAGGTTTCTCAAGGAGCAGCACCTCTGGGGACTAAACTCTTAGGTCCTGCTTCCTCCCCCAGAAGCCTTGAATGGTGGCCTGGGAAAGGGTGGGAGACCGGATGTGCCCCAGTGTGGCACAGAGCCTAATTCAGCAGGGATGCAAATATGTATGGGGAGAGCAGCACCAGACATGGTTCAGAATACCCAGAGTTCAGCAAGGGAACATGCAGACAGGGTCCTGGTGCTGGGATGTGTGTCTGGGACATGGGGTTGAGTGAGAAGAGGTCTGCTGGTGTATAGTGCCAGTGACTTTCCCGCAAGGGGTGATATCACAGCTGTGTCAGCCAGTTCTCACCTGACAAAACTCTTTGGGAGTTTTGGTCCTGAGCTCCATAAAAAGAGGATGTTTGGAGCCCAGCCATAGACACTGTGGACTCTGGGGACCATACCCAGCCACCTGGAGCCAGGCAGAAGCATGGTGGGGTGTGACCTCTCCAGAGTGGTGCTGCAGTCCCCTTCGAGGCTTGCAGACATGGCTTGTGAAGAAGCAAACAGCAAGTGGCTCCTCAACTTGCACTGTTAAGATTAAAGGGACCTCTGTGAAGGCCAAAGGGGTGTGTGGTTGTCAAGGTTATGGAATGTCTGCCTGTCAAGGTTAAGGACTACCAGGATGCCAAGGTTAAAGGACATCTGAGGAGCAAGCATTATTAGTAGGTAGCTGTTTTTTGTTGTTGTTTATTGCATACCCATAGCACAGATAGACCACACAGGTCTGATTCTCCAAGCCTTCAGACTGGCTGGCCTCTGCCTTAGTCTCAAACGGCACCGCCCGCTCTCCATGAGCTGCAACGGTGCCAAGCCTCTGCCTGGGCTTCATGGCACAGCGCAGGAGCCTCAGGGCGACTCAGCCATGTGTTGGGCCAGGGCCAGTAGCCACTCTGTTCTCAGATCCATGGTAGATCACTTCACAATAAGAGCCCCAGGGATTCAGAGTGAAAATGGAGTGGTTTATTTTATTATTATTATTTTTTAACCGTGCAGAGTTGGGTGTCAGCTTAGAGAAAAGCCAAAATGGCCAGCACAGTGCTGCTGGCACCAAAGCTTTGTAAATTCCTAATCCACTTCTCTGCCTGCCTTTTCTCAGGAAGGCACGATCTTCCCCAGTGTCTAGTGTTGTCTCCCACCCCAGATCCCCCAGCCTGTTAGTTCAGGATACAAGCCATATTTTCTTAATGTGCACAGTATCTTATGTATTTAACAGAAGTCCTGGGGTTCAATATTCCCTCCTTTTTTTGACCCGTGGACTCAATCACATTGCAGACAGACTGTGACATTGCAGACAGACTGAGAGCCCAGACAAGCAGCTACCAACTAAGGAAAAGGGGCCTGGTGCCTCCTGACTGACTATGATTCTCTGGGGAGCTCTAAACACACCTCAGGTTGAAACTGGACCAAATGACTCATTTCTTACAGCCTGGAGGTGTCTTACACTTTCTGTTGTCAGGCCCCAGTGCTCCCACACACTTGTGTGCGGATGTCAAGTCCTTGCACTGGCTCTTTTGTTGACCTTTACAGCCTCCATCCAGCCTACCTAGGCCGCAGTTCCTGCGTCTACAGTCAGAACCAATGAAACCGACCTCACAGCAACCCCAGGCAAACCACGTTCCCTGAAGGGATGGGACCCCTTGCACAGCGCGGGCTGTTAGCACCCTCCCAGCCCCTGTGCCATCTCACTCCCCTCCTTCCTGGCCTCGTGGTGTAGGACTGGACTTTGTGTGACTTGTGTTTATTGTGATAATCACCCCCCCCCCATATCTCCTGATTACCACTGAGATGCAGCAGACAACTCCTAAGTTCGGCGACTGGTCTTTGGATGTACACTGGAAGCCAACTCCCCAAATTGAAAATAGTTATGGTATTTGGAGGCTTTGGAAGGTGACTGGGGTTAAATGAAGCCATAAGGGTGGGGTCCCTTGATGGTATTAGTGGCTTTATAAGAAGAAGAAGAGACTCTTTTCCCTAAAAAAATTAACAGCCTAGACAGGAAACCATAAAAAGAACTCTTAAAAACTATGATAAGGGAAAGAAATAAAAAAAAAAAAACTATGATAAGGATGCTGAAGTGTAGCTCTCCACAGTTAATAGTTTCCAGTGAGGGTGCAGGTGAGTTTGACCATGCTCTAGTTGGAGTATATGGACAACACAAATTGGACTCCCCCTCTTTTCTTTTTCCTTCTTTTTTTTTGGGGGGGATGGAATTGGTGAACAGAATTCACAAGATGGGGAGTTGGAGATGAGAGGACTAGGAAGTTAGTGTGTTCAAAGTGCATGATGTGAAATTCCCAAATAATCAATACAAATACTATGTCAGGGAGTGGGAATTAAAATAAAATGTCTCCTAATAACAAAGAAGAAGAAGAACAAGAGACCCCTGGCAATGGGCAAAGAGACGCCTTGTTGGTGATGCTGTTCTTCTATCAGTCAGGGGCAGAGCAGACGGCAATCCTTTGCTCATCCCAACTTGATGCCTGGCTTGGTAACCAAAGCTGTCTTATGCCTAGGACTCATAAAAATAAAATCAAGTCAAATCCAGGCAGTAAAGCACAGGAAGAGAAAGACAGACAGACCAGCAGACCAGCATGCCACCCACAAGACCTGCCCTGCAGTGCATGGCACAGGTGGGCCATAGACATCCACGTGCCATCACAGGGATATACTGTGGGACACACTATGACATTCTACACCTTTCACAATGAGAGGGTCTCTGTGTTTTGTCTTGGTTTTTTTTTTGTGTGTATTTTATTTGGGGAGGGAGGTTGCAAGGGTGAAGAGCAGATACGAGGGGACCAGGAGATGAGTGGGATTGGCACGCATAATGTGAAACTCACAAAGAATCAAAAAGTTTTTTTTTTTAAATGAGATAGCAGGTAAAAATCTAAAGGGAAAATTGCTTTAAATGTATATATCTCAAGTTTGGTGTCTCACAACTCTGACAGCCTGTCAAGTCTAGCTCTCAGTTCAGTTTTTATTGATTAAGCTGGGTTTTTGCCTCCCTAGGGGGGAAAAAGGAGGCGGGGGAGGAAACTCGAACTTACATGTTGTTGTCTTAACCCACAATGTTCTGAACTGTGGTTTGTTTGTTTGTTTGTTTGTTTGTTTGTTTGTTTTAACAAGGCAACATGATCCTCACAGAGGCTGGTGTCATGTTTTCTGGAACCGTGAACTAAACAAACCCCTGCTCTTTTATAAAGTATCAGATATCAGGTATTTTGTGATAGCAACAGAAAATGTACTAAGAAACTCATGATTGTGACAATGCTGCACATGGTGTTTGCTTTACCAGAAGGCCCCAAGTGAGGGTGGTGACCCCTACTACTTCAGGGCACCGGGAGCTGGGTGGCTGGCAAATCACAACACTCTGTGGCACACGGAGCTGGGGATGCTTGTTATGCAGCAGCACTGAGTTATCCTGACCAATAAACAGAAAGAACCAGCCCTGCTGCACTGAAATGGTACAGGAGCCGCCAAGACACCAGGCAGAGTCAAGCTTGTTGCACATTTTTACGGTCCTCCGGAGAAAGGGGGTCTTGGTGTGAGCTCATTCTAACTGTGGTCTGCTCAGTAACGCTGAGGCTCAGCCTGGGCATCGTGATGTTGGTCCAGGCAATGGAACCCAAAAGCCACAGGTCAGAGGCTTCTTCTACACATGACAGAAGAGCCAATTTCCCTATACTCATGGCTTGTGACCCACATGTCCTTGAACATAGGAAGAGAACACAAGATGGAGGCACCTACCCAGGCACCGTACTTGGCATATGGAGAGGCAGCCACCTGGAGGGAGGAGGAGACACACATCAAAACACCACTCTGGGCTCATTAGATGGCTGGTTAGAAAACACATCTGCCCCAAGTTTGACAATTTTAGTTCTGTTCCCAGGACACACACAGTAATCCTTCAAGTGGTCCTCTGACCTCCATACATGTGCTGTAACATGCGTGCACATGCACAAACACACACACATATACAATACACACATGCACATGTTCTTGCAAAATATATAAGGATTAAGAAAAATAAAACTTTGTTCTTGGGGCTGGTGAGATGGCTCAGTGGAGACAGATCCAGCCCACTGAGCCTATCCCCACCAAAGCCTGGAACCCACCTACTAGACAAAAGAAAAATGGCTCCCACGACTTATCAACTAACCTCAATACCCACACTCAGACACAAAAAGACAAGTGCGACTTAAATTTTTCTTTTTGTTTAAAAAATACTCCTTTGGTGGCTGGAAAGAGGGATCCGTGGTTAAAAGTATGTTGCTCTTACAGAGGACCTGGATCAGTTCCCAGCACCCACATGGCAACTTACAACTGTCTGTAACTCCAGTTCCAGGGGACCCTATGCTCTTTTCAGGACTCCATGGGCCCTGTATGCATTTGGTGCACATACATACATGTAAGAAAACACTCATACACATAATAAAAATAAACATGTTTAGCCGGCGTGGTGGCACAAGCCTTTAATCCCAGCACTCAGGAGGCAGAGGTAGGCAGATTACTGTGAGTTCAGGGCCAGCCTGCTCTACAAAGTGAGTAAAGGACAGCCAAGGGTACACAGAGAAACTCTGTCTCGAAAAACCAAAAAAAACAAACAAACATGTTTAAAAGATATTTATCAAAAATTTTTATTTTATTATGATTATTTTGTTTTTCAAGACAGGGTTTCTCTGTGTAGCATTGGCTGTCCTGGACTCACTTTGTAGACCAGGCTGGCCTTGAACTCACAGCAATACGCCTGCCTCTGCCTCTGGAGTGCTGGGATTAAAGGCATGCGCCACCATGCCAGGCTCCGAAAATTTTTAAATGCTCTGAATGGGACGCACAATGTCCACCCCTGGAAGGACTTTTTTTGGCATTATCTCTCCCCAGTGGAAATGATAGCTCTTTAATTGAGAGGTGTGGAAGCCTTGGCAGCCCATACCTGGCATCCCAGAAGAGGGATCCCCGGGGGCAGAGGCCAGAAGATCTAGAACAGGCTGGTCTACACAGCAACGTCTGCTTCAGAAGAAAACTCAGGAGACAGTCTCAGGCATGAGGACCTGAGTTCTGATCTTCAGAACCCATGTCTAAAGCTGGACATGCCCTCCGTGCCCACGTGCATTCATGTAAAGTACACATGAATTCATGTAAAGTACAAAAGGAGCCTACATGCTCATCCTGACCCTCCCCATAGCTCAGAGTACCTGATGCCTCCTTCTGAGCAGAGGTTCTCTGTGTTCAGTAACCCAGGCCTGCCACCGCCCACACTGCAGACTGCAGTCTCTTCCCATCTTGCCATGCCTCCTGCACCAGTGTAGCTTGTGGTATACACACGCACACACACACACATACACATGCATGCACAACACGCACACATGCACGCACGTGCACACACTGGAGCTCAGGTAAATGCCAGGGCCTTCTTTCTGTCACTTTTCCTTATTGGTGCATCCTCAAATGGAAAGAACAATGCCTGGAGCCTTAGCCAGTCTAGAACTACCCACTACAGGTCAACCCCTGAAGGCCCCTGGTGTGAAGGCCCCTGGTGTGAAGGCCCCTGGTGTGAAGGCCCCTGGTGTGAAGGCCCCTGGTGAGGCTAGGCCCAATACCTTCACACTGATGTCTGGAGAGACCAGCTTTGCTATCTCTCTCTGCAGCCGGAATCGTAGGCCTGACAAGGCCCCAGTGCCCCCAGACAGCGTGATATGGCTGAAGAGAGTCTTCCAGTAGGAGTATTCACATGACATGATGCTCTGCTGGGTTTGCATGTGGATCCCGGGGTTGTTTCTTCCTGGGGCGGGAGAGGAGGCATGCACAAGAGGGCTTTGAGATCAGAGGCTCCCCCATTTTTAGTATTTAAGGGAGGGATACCTCTCGGATTCTGGGTGGACCCAAGTGCCATGAGGAGCCTTGGGGCCTCATGGACTTCAAATGGGTCACGAGCCTGACCTGCCAACACCATTGCTGACAGAAGTTGACCTCCTGTGCCTCACACGAGGCTGGCAGCACCTATATGGCACTGTCCCAACTCAGTAAGCCTTGGAAAATGTCAGTAAATAACATAACAGCTTGCACTCGCCACTTGTTGCACAAGCAAGCGACAGGCAGCAGCCTTGAATGATGGGTGTGTCATGTAGCTATAGCTCTTGCTGTGTCTGGGGGTGGTGCATGCCAATCAGCACCCCTCTCTCCTGACAGAGGGTGACCCTAGGCTAAGGGCTAAAGAACCAATACAATGGAGTGGCTAGGGTGTGCCTGGCAGAGGAGTGTGCCAACATGAGGAGCCTAGGGCTGCACTCCTCCCTGGCATCCTCCCGGCCTCTGAAGAGTGCTGTAATGATTCCTCCACACTGGTATGTATCGTGCCTTCAAGTCTGCACGCTCTACCATGCTTACAACCTCACATCTTGAGAAACTGAGGCAGGTGGGTTGCCACAAGTTTAAGACAAGCCTAGGCTACATTACGAGTTCCAGACTAGCCTGGGCTACAGAGCAAGAACCTGTCTCAAGAACAGAAGCAGAGAAAGAGTGCGTACTTTGTACTGTGGAATACAGAGCTAAGCCCTGCTACGCCATAGCGTACGCCCTGTGGGGAATGATGCAAATGGCTCTAAGCCTTTTATCTTAGGAAATGGTAGCTTTCTGTGACTTCCTGGAAGAGTTTTCTTTTCCCTTTCCATGGAGATTTCACAGTCCATCATTTTCCTGTTTGTTAAAACAATGACTCGTGTGATCATCCTCCTGCTTCTGCGTCCCCATGTGCATCTGGCTGACCTATCACTGCTCCAGAGAGGAGGTGATTCTGAGAGTTAATACTGTCAGCCTGAAGGATCTAGAATTGCCATGGAGACAAGTCTCTGGGCATGGCTGAGGGAGTTCCTAGATTGCGTTAGCTAAGAGGGAAGACCATTCTAAGTGCGGGCAGCACCAGTCCATGAACTGGGGCCCTGGGTGTGATATAAAGGAGAAAGCGAGCTGAACACTGACCTCCGTTCTTTCTACTTCCTGCCCAGTGTGACTAGCTGCCTTGTGCTCCTGATAGACGGTAACCTTGAACTATGAGTCAAGATTCTTTCCTTAAGCTGCTTTTGCCAGGCAATTTTTTTTTTACAGCAATGAGAAAACCAACCTAGCACTTATTTAAAACCCTCTGCTTCTCAAGTGTTGGGATTAAAGGCATGTGTGCCACCACTTGGGAGACAGAAGTAGGCGAACTCTGAGTTTGAGGCCAGCTTGGTCTACAGAGTGAGTGCCAGGACACCAGGGCTACCCAAAGAAACCCTGATGATGATGATGATGATGATGATGATGATGATGATGATAATAATAATAATAATAATAATAATAATAATAATAATAATAATAAT
>OU015757.1:23466620-23482471 GCA_907169655.1 Acomys percivali | reverse complement strand
ATAATATAATATAATATAATATAATATAATATAATATAATATAATATAATATAATATAAAATATATATACACCTGCCACCTATATGTTCATCTCACTACCTGTTTATCATCTATTATCTGTATGTCTGTTTTCTCGTGTCTATCCTGCATCTGTCTTTTTATCTGTGTCCATCATCTATCTATCAATCTAACATCTATCTGTTATCTATCATGTATCAGTTAGTGCTTAAACCTGGGACGAACGGCTGAAGTGTCTACGTAACATATCAAAGTGGACCTGACTGCCAGGTTCTCCTAGCATCCCTCAGTCCCTACCTGTTACAGGTATGGCTGGCATACCCCGACCTCCACCCTAACCTTCAGCCAGGGACTGGGCTGCCCTTCCCCCCAGTTGCCCTTCTCTAGATAATCCAGCCATTTTGGTTACCTGGCTCTTTCATCTACCCTTTACTGTTTTGATCTCTTAGTCTGACTTTCCCCCTCTCCCCTCCTCCTCTCTCCTCACACGGCCTAGGTCAGTAGGGCCATGTCCACTCATCAGAAGCAGATGCCCCTGCTTCTGGCTATGCACCCACTTTTATCTACAGTAAACCTTCTACACCATACACTATGAGCAACCATATTCTTCCTTTTTTACTTTTTTTTTTCATTCACTATCTACCTATCTATCAGCTATAACTTATCTATCAGTTATATCTATTACCTATCATCTATCACCTATCAATCATTTACCTATCTAACATAATCGATCTCTGCCTGTCATTTATTACCTAGCTATTACGTATTCCTCCATCCATCTGAAAAATGAGTACAGTTGAGCCCCAGATTTGCAGATTCTACATTCAAAGATTTAGCCAACTAAGAACGAAACATGTTGGGGGAAAATGGGGAGCTCAGTTGGTAGAATGTTTCTCTAGCATGCACAGAGCCTGAGGTTCCATCCCCAGCATTGCATAAGCCAGACACAGCAATGCACACCTGAGATCCCAGCACTCAAGAGGTGAAGGCAGGAGAGTCAAAAACTCAAGGCCATCTTAAACTACATAGCAAGTTGGAGGCCAGCCTGGGCTACATGAGACTCTGTCTCAAAAAAAAAGAAAGAAAGAAAGAAAGCTGTGCCTGCAGTGAACATATGCGGACTTCCTTGTTGCTGCTCTGTATTCCTTGTCACTGCTCCTTAAGCTATTCAGTACCCAGCAATTAGTATGGTGGTAACACTGAGGTTTGCTAGCCTATTTAGAGATGACATGGAGCACATGAAAGGACTTGGTTGGAACCCTGCAAATACAGCAAGTACAGCCATTACACACACCACTCCATGGATTTGGCTTGTCTGAAGAGTCCCTGGACCAGACCTCGTAGTTCCAAAGAATGACTGAATTGTAAATAGTGCCTCTGGTTCACTGTCAAGGAAAGATGAGCGTGATCCAGCCTCTGATGCTACATCAGGCCTGACCTTATGGGATGGCACTGGCAGGGGTTATCTGTCTAAAGGATCTCTAGGGTCTGATGGGTGACAGATACATGCACCAAAATTCAGGAGTGAGTGGAAACTCAGGTGGTTTGGGTGTCGTAGAGAGCGTCCAGCAATAATGAAAGTTTGTCATAGTATGTGCCTGTGCAAGGCCACCAAGGTGACCTTAGTGAGCCTCCGCCTTCATCTTTCAAATGGAAGAGACCACCACCACCTCAAGAAGTGTGGGCCTCAGGTAACAGGGTCGCCAGGGAAGCTGGCTATTCCTGTTGTAATGCGCTGGCGCTGAGCCTTCATCCTCACTAGACTGGTGGAGCTTGCTTGTAAAAGTCTGTCTGGACAAGCCTGTGCACTGCTGACACTCCCTCCCAAGAGAGGATGGGCGGGGCCACTAGATTCTCACCTGAGCATTCAGCCATTCCTCCCAGACACTTATACAACACTCTATTCTGATTGCATGTAGCCTTGGAGTTTCTGGAGGATCTAAATAACCTAAGGTGGCTAGGAGGACAGCTCCATGCAGCCATGGGTGTAACGGCTGTCCTTGCTTGTCAACTTGACTATATCTGGAATTAACTAAAACCCCAAAATAGCTGGGCACAACTCTGAGCGATTTTTGCTTAGTTGGATCATTTGAAATGGGAAGATCCACTTCTGTTCCAGATCTTTTGAGGTGGGATGACACCCCTCTAATCTGGGCCGCACTTTCTTCTGGCCACCTATATAACGGACCTGGAAGAAGGAAGCTCTTGCTCTGGCCTGACTCTCTCACTCATGCCCTCACTATCAAGTCCGTTCCTTCACAGGCGTTAGAGCCTACACCTTCCGGACTCTGCTATACTCTGAAGAACAGCTGAGGCATCCAGCCTCATGGACTGAACAACTATTGGATTCTTGGGACTTCCATTCATAGGCAGCCATTATTGGATTAGCTGGACGACAGCCTGTAAGTCATTCTAATAAATCTCCTTTCTATATATATAGAGATTCAGTCATTAAGTTCTGTCACCCTAAAGAACCCTGGTTAATACAATGGGGAAGCCATTGTCCATGCTGACTGAAGATGGTCCAGTGTATCTGTTTTGGGGTTTCCTATGCTCCTTTCGTGACATGTTCCCTTGTGTTATATAAGTCGGACCAGTAAACTCATTGGTTCCACCAGGGCAAACAAGCCTTAGAACCTTGAGAGTGGACTGGTGTTCACATCTAGGTTGGAGATCTGAGATGGAGGTGTCACCAATGAGTCCTGTGAGGCCTGTCTCTTTGATTTGCAGGTGGTGTCTTTTCTGTCTTCTCACATGGTCATGCTCTATAGATCTGTGTCCTGATTTCCTCTTCTTAGGAGTCACATGAATTAGAATCCACTGTAGAAGACTCATTTAATTTGATTACCATTTTGCTTTTGTTGTTGTTGGTGGTGGTGGTGTGGTTTTTTGAGACAAGGCCTAGTAGTCTAGGCTGGCCTTGAACTCCTGACTCTCCTGCTTCTGCCACCCTAGAGCTGGGATGGCACGTGAGTACCTCCACACAGCTCAGCTTTAAAGGCACTGTATTGGACTGGATAATTCAGTGATTAAGAGAGGACCAGGACCAAATCCCCAGTAGCCACATGGTAGCTCACAAGTCTGAAACTCCATTTCCAGAGAATCTGACACCCTCTTCTGGTCTCCACAGTCACCAAGGGGTGCACATTCAGACACGCAGACAAAACAGTCATATACATTAAACAAATAAATGTTTAAAAAAAATTAAGCCCTGCACTGGCTAGTTTTATGTCAACACAAGCTAGAATCATCAAAGGAGAGAACCTCAATTGAGAAAATGTCTGCATAAGATCCAGCTGTAGGCAAACCTGTAGGGCATTTCTTAATTAGTGATTGATAAGGGCAGGGCCCAGCCCATTGCCTGTGGGCCTTCCCTGGGCTGGTGGTCCTGGGTTCTACAAGAAAGCAGGCTGAGCAAGTGCTGTGGAGCAAGCCAGGAAGCAGCGCCCTTCCGTGGCCTCTGCATCAGCTCCTGCCTCCAGGTTCCTGCCCTGCCTGAGTTCCTGCTCTTACTGCTTTTCATAATGAATTGTTATGTGGAACTGTGAGTGAAATAAACCCTTTCCTCTCCAACTTGCTTGTGGTCATGGTGTTTCATGACAGCAGTAGTAATCCTAAGACAAGCCCTATCTCCAAAACATTCCAAGAGAGTAAGGCTCGTGACTCCAGTATACAAACTTTGGGGACATATTGTAGCCTATGCTACCTGCGGCAGTACTTAGCACACAGTGGGTTCGCAACAAACAGTCCTGGTTATCCTGTGTGATGCTCCTGCCTGCCCTGTTGAGGGATTGGCCCACAGCATTCTGGGAGAGCAGCTAGGGACAGATCCATGGTTAAAGACGAGGGGAGGGCCCAGGAACCCAAATGGTGTCTGAGAAGCCACAGAGGCCAGGCAAGTTTATGCTTTGATACACAGACACTAACAGCCTCAAACAGGAGTGTGACTGAGGTGCTGTGGTGGGGGTGAGTGGGGGACAAGACAGCAGAAAGAGAATGGCATCTCAGAGATGCTGGCATGCAGGTGGATGTTTGAACCAAACATCCAGAGGCTTAGGAAGACAGAGGGACAATGCCACAAAGGCTCTAGCAGTTAGTTTGAGCCACCAAAAACAAAAACAAAAACAAAGCAACAACAACAACAACAAATGCACACACACACACACACACACACACACACACACACAGAGAATGGGCTGCTGGTGACATAGGGACAAAGGCCTGGTATCAAGACCTGCCCAACATGCTGTGTGCAGAGACCACTCCTTGCTGTAAGCACAATAGCACTTGTCAGTAGCACAGCACTGGCCCATCCCTGGAAGCTACCAACTTAGACTTTCCTACATAAAATGAGAACTGGCTTTTAGGACCGGTATCGCAAGTTCCTTAGGAATGCTGACTTTTCTCTAACTGCCAGAAATCCTTTGACAGTCCAGCTTGAACTCACTTCTAGACATATGGAGGGCCTGAGAGACCTGACAAGCACCAGACAGGGCCAGGCCATCAGAGGCAGGACATGTCCGCAACGGTACCCTCGTGCAGCATCTCCTGGGATGCCTGAAGGTGCATGAAGCCACAGCATGGTGGCTGCCTTCACCAGGCCAGGAGGACGTGATCTAGCCAGGAGACTGGTTCCCATTCTGCCAAAGGGACTCTGGCAGAAGGGACACGGCTCTCCATCAGCATGTACCTGTACATTTCAAAGCCTCCGCGCTAGCACCCCGATCCTTCTCTATAATACAGCAAGGCTTTCCCCCTGCTCCTCCCTCTGCTGTCTCTTGCTATCTCACTGTCTCCACCATCCATCCTCCCCTCCCCAAGATAGCCCTGGCCATGTCCAGTCTGCTTCTCTTTCTCTCTACTCTGGATTCTTCCAGATGCCCCGGCGTATTTTCTCTCTTCTGTCCACAGTTAAACCCTTCCCTTTCACCATACCACGGGACAGCCATTTTGGTGGTTTCTTAACTGTGCCCGCTAACATACAACTCCTCCTGCTTTTTCAGGACCCAAGCTGTGCCCCGATTCCTGATGCAGAGAAACTGCAAGTGTGGTACTGGGAGTCATTGCTCAAAGCCTCTGGGCTTTAGACTGATTGGTGATTGCTGTATCTGAATTATGGTCCCTAAAATTCCTATGTGGAAGCCCTAGGACCTCAGAGTGTCAACATCCCCTACAGCAGGTATCTTTGGTGACACTGGGAGAAGCGTCACCCTCTGTGACCTGTGTCTCCTGAGTAATGCAACTCGGGTACTACACTGATAAGAGGGCAATTCTGAACCAAACACACACGGGGCGGGGGGGGGGGAGAGGGGTTGTGGAGATGGAGACGGAAGTAATGCTCTACAAGTGAAGGAGCCCCCCAAAATTGTCAGCAAGCCTTCCAGAAACCAGGGAGCAGCCTGAGGCAGGCTCTCCCTCATAGCCCTCATCAACAGTCCTGTATGAACATTGTTGAAATAGTATTAATATTTAATATTGATTAATCATTTTAGTAAACCAGCAGTTACTCCTTAGCCAGCTTTATACCCAAATAATTACACAAAGAGACTAAAATCTATTTAATTAGCCTGGAGCACAGTGCTATGCAATAATTACTCCATCCTAAACCTCCAAGCTAGTATAGTCTCCTCCCATTCAGATTTCTCACATTATACTTGCTTTTTCACTCCTATCCTAGGTCCAGTACATCTCTCCTGTTGTTTCCCTGGTCCTCTCCATGTGGATTCCCTCCGGTCCTTCCTCACTTTCTCCTCCCCTCTCTGGACCAGGATGTCCCACCCTATACTCTGTATTGCTCAGCATTGGCTAGTTGACTTTTATTGGCAATACAGAGAACAAATGGTGGTATGTTTACACAAACTTGAGACAGGAGATACTTAGAATAAATACTATAATGAAGGCTGGAGAGATGGCTCAGAGGTTAAGAACACTGACTGCTCTTCCAGAGGTCCTGAGTTCAATTCCTAGCAACCACATGGTGGTTCACAACCATCTATAATGTGATCTGATGCCCACTTCTGGCCTGCAGGGGTACAAGCAGGAAGAACACTGTATACATAATAAATAAATAAATCTTTTTTTTTTAAACACCACAATGAAATGTCTATATTGAAACCAGATAGTGGGGTAGAGAAATCAGCATTTGAATGAACAAGGGTAAACTGTACACAGTTCATAAGAACATTATGCCTTGAGCTTGAGGGTTATGAGACAACAGGTGTCTAAGGCTTATACCTGCCATGTTGTGAGGCTTCACTACAGCTGCCTCAAGTGCTCAGATCATAAGTGACATGCCCTCAAGTGCAGGTGTCGCAGATAGCTGGTCAGACCTGTGTGTTACTTTTCTATGAGTCTAAGAACTTTTTTTTAAAGATTTATTTGTTTATTATATATACAGTGTTTTTACTTGCCTGTTCCCCTGAACGCCAGAAAAGGGCACCAGATCTTATCCTAGATGGTTGTGAACCACCATGTGGTTGCTGGGAATTGAACTCAGGACCTCTGGAAGGGCAGACAGTGCTCTTAACCTCTGAGCCATCTCCCCAGCCCCGAGTCTAAGAACTTCTTATCCTTCATTCCTTCTCAGCCACGATGGCGTAGGAACAATCATATCATCTTATAGACATGGAATCTGAGGGTCCCAGAGGCCATGCCACATGTCCTGGTGGCGTGGGCAGTAAGCCGAGGAGGCAGGATTGGAACTAAGTTCTCCTGACTTGGCTACCTGAGATGGTGCCTATGGAGGGAGTAAGAGCTACCACAGAGCTAGGCGCCAACAGCAGGTCCCTACCTTGGTGCCAAGGCAGCGGCTGGGGAGTGACTGGCCCCTCCCCCAGCGGCTGTAGCTCACCTTCTCCACATTGTCCCAGTTGGTGATGGCTCCCCGAGAGATGGGGTAGTGCAGGTTCTGCTGTACTAGATTGTTCTGGGCCTCAGCTCCAATGAACCAGTCTTCCTCTTCCAACCCCACTAGCAGGTTCTGAAAAACACAGGCAGGACAGGACCACCCACCCCTGAGAGTGGCAGGCTGGGGCTGGGCCCACCATACCTGGCTCTCATCTGTAGACATGAGGCAGTACCATGAGGCTGCTGGAAGCTGGCATCGATCACCAACCTGGACGTGGAGGAGGCTCTCCAACCCCCCCCCACACACACACACACTTTCAGCAGTGATTACTGACAAAGGAGGGCATTGCCTTCAAGGTCCTGGGTTGGTGAGGGTCCCTGTGAGGACCCTCATACTGCAGGCCAGCAGAGGAAAACCATTGGATAGAAGGCGTGGGGGCACCTCCTGCACGCTTGTTTGGGAAGAAGACTTGCTGGGAAAAGGGCCTGCAGCACGAGCTGACTCCTGGGCTTCAGAAAGATGGTCATAGCTACTTTCAAGGTAGATTGAATTTTCCATTATGTTGTCAGAGGGGCTGGAGCATCGACCTCAGTCCACCAAAACCATAAGCATTAGGATCAGAGCTGCGACGATTAAGCAGGAAGCCTGCCTGGATGAATGAGAAGGGGCAGGGAGCCCAGCAAGGACAAAGACTGAAGAGCCATCAGGCTGTGCCCACATCTGAGCCTGAGCACAGGAAAGAAGGGAACAGGGGAGGTGGACTTTCCAAAGGCTGGCTCGGGGAGCCATGGAGGAACCCCTAAGTCACACTCAGTCATCAGAGGAGTTCAGGGTCTCCAGGATAAGCTCATGTTTATGCGAGATGGGAGCCACGTGCATGGGGAAGTAGTGCAGCAGGCAAAGGGACAAGGGGGTTGGGGGAACAGGTGTAAACATGCCAGGACAGTCAGAGAGCTGGGCAGTGTTGCAAAGCTGGCATGCTACAACGCTGCATGGGCACACAATGCCATCTGTTATGATGCAGCTACGTGGTGCTACTATGCTGCAGTACTGCACTGGTGTATGGTGCATGGTACAATGGTATACCTTGTTACTGTGGAGAAGTACAGTGATGCTGTAAGGCTGCGTGGGTGCACAGTGTCATGGCGCAGCCATACAGCTGTGTGACAGTAGCAGGCTGCAGTGTTGCAGTGCTAGGGTGGAGCATGGCACATGGAGCATGGCACAATGCTGCCTTGCAGCAGTTCGGCATCATAGTGATACTGCAGGGCTACAGTGGTACCATGCTGTAGGCACACTGCAACAGGACAGTAGGCTTTCCAGCCAGGCCTGTGCTTGAGGCAGCCATGACCCAGCTGCACAGAGAGCTTGGTGGCCTCAGCCATCTTGTCCCTTCAACAGCTTTGACCTTGGTCTGAGAACCATCAGCCAGTACCTCAGGTGAACTGTTCACCTCCCCGAGCTCCCATACCCTTCCCTGTCAAGAGGAGCAATTCCCTCTGTGCCCAGTGGACCCCCTGCACTGATAGGAGCACGCGGAGTGAGGCCTCACACAGACTGAAAGGCCAAGGGGACATGCTGTGCCTCCTTTGACACTTTTCAGAGTGTGGTTGTTGTGAGTGTGGGGATCAGGTGTAATTACCCAGCTTTGAAGCCACCATTTACTGCAATGAGGTGGCTAGCGCTGGGCCTGGTGGTCTGTCCCTGGGTGGCTTGTGAGCCAGGCCTGCAATGCAAAGAGCGACTTCGCCTTTGTTCAGCCTCACTACCAAAGACCCTGCTGCTCTCACACAGCCCTCTACCGACCCTGGGTAGAGATCAGGGTCGCAGGGCCAGAGTTCAGCTGAGTCTCATGGCTGAAGAAAGAAACGAAAGAAACAGGACTCTCCTGAACACAGGAGCCACGCCTGCTGCTCAGGGCTGGGGTGAGCCTAAGAGGGAAAACGGCTGGTGGAAGACAAGCCTGAAACAGGGGGAGGAGTCAGGCCACCAGAAGATCTGCTTATGGCCTCCATGGCCAGTGAGACTTTCCCCATGTTTCATCCCACATAACAGATCCAAGAGCACAGCTGGCCCTCACACTGCTCTTGGAACAATGCTTCTGATTGGCCATGGTTCTGCCTTCAGGGGTTCTGTGAACCCACATTCTGAAAACATCTGCCATGACTTTCTCTGCTCTCATTCTCTGTACATGTGCACATGGTTTATATTTCATACTACAGTAGGTCTGAGAAAGTAGAGTCTATGAAGGCTCAAGACTCTCCAGGGTCCAGGCAGCCACTGGGGCTCTCTGGTCACATCCACAAATGAGAGGCCTCAAACTGTACTGTTAATGTGTACTTCCCCTGCCCCTGGGGCTATGGGATGACTTCAGGTACAACCCACATTAAGACGTTACTCTACAGAGGAAGATGGTGGCTATCAGAGTGACAGAGAAGGAGGGGGCCACTACCTGTGGGGAGGGGTGTTGCCAGTCAGGCTCAGAGGAGGGGTTCCTGAAGTGGGAGGAGAAGGCTGCCAGTGGTTCCCAGTTGGGACCCAAGAGATATTGCTAGAGGGGAGCGAGCGCTAGAGGAGCGAGTGGTAGGAGAGAGCAAGGGAAGCAGGAAGTTGTGGAAGAGCCTGCAAGTAGGTTGGGAGCTGTTTGCTCATGCCCTCTAGTCTGTCCCTAAGACCACTTTCTTGAGCCATCTGACAGGAAGCAGTCAGGATGGAAGGCTGGGTGTTGGGAACCATGACAACCACAGCAGCCAGAGCTGCACACGAGGTTGGAGGGTGAAAACAGGGCGACACTCACATTATGTCTCGCTTTCCCGAGGACGGTAGGGAAGACAGCCAGAGGGGCCTCACTTCCTGCAAAGCCCACCTTGCTGAAGCCAGAACCATAGTCACAGATGAGAGGTGTATGGTCTGTCATGCTGTGGTGACCTGGACACACCTGCAAGAAGAGACCACATCATCCCTTGTCCCAGCGGGTAAGAGAAAGGTCAGCCTGAGTGGAAGCCGCTCGGCAGGTGCTGTGACAGTTTAGGAATGGACAGCTTTAAGCAGCTATGGGCACACAGTCATCCTGCACACCAACAACCAGAGCCCATCCCGGGCTGCAGCTTTGTGCCTCTGCCTGTTTCTGGTGCTCGCTCCAAAACAAGTGAAGCATTTACAGAAAGCTGTCCAGAGTGCCTAGGGCATGAATGAATCACAAGGAAATCAGTTCTGTCTGGGTGCGAGCCTCTAGGTGGGTCTGCCTGGTTTCCCATAACTTCAACACTAAAGAAATGATGTCTCTGAAACCTCTGGTGTGAACAAACTCAGACAAACCACAGGCCTTCCTGAGAGAACACTGTATGTGAGGGGGGGGTGGGACCTGCCTTCCAGCATGTAAGGACACAGGTGTTGGCTATGGCTGCAGAGCTAGGCAGGCTCAGGGCTCAGGGCTCAGGAATCTCTGTACAGTGGATATGTTAACAGATTTCATAGCAAAAGCCTGGGTCCTGGCAGTCCCAATAAGCCAGACTCAGCCACTTGTTCCCAGTACATCATCTTTAAAAAGCAATTGTGAAAAGCAGAGAAAGATTTATTCAATATGACCATGTTGGGAAGAAAAACGAAGAGGTCCCCGGACTCCCAAGTCTGTCTTCAGGGTCCAGACATGAGGCTCTGGCTTAAACCAAGGGCAGGAGGGGTGCATTGCTAAGCAGTCCTGGTCAAGGTGTGTCCCTGGTCATCACTAACCCACCACTGTCTCAGCTCCAGTGTCTCCTGCAAGGTGATTTGACAAATTCTTAGAACTCTGTGAGATTTCTGATTGACAAAACTCCCTCCTGACTGCCCTAGGCTTCAGCCTTTTCCTCCCCAGCATGAGACTCCTGGGGCAGTTCCAATGCCCTGAGCTCCATCATTTCAGTATTCTCATAGCACAGCAGATGCTAAAATATCCCCTCCTAGGGCTGAAAGAGATGTCTCAGCAGTTAAGAGGCTCCGAGCACCCACACTTACAGCTTATAGCCACCTATAACTCTAGGGGGTCTGGTGCCCTCTTCTGGCCTCCATAGGTACCTACATGCATGTGGTACATATAAATTCACACAGATGCACATACATGTAAATAAAAAATAATCTTTGAAATAACTCCTCTCAGGCTGGAGAGATGGCTTAGAGGTTAAGAGCACTGGCTGCTCTTCCTAAGGTCCTGAGTTCAATTCCCAGCAGCCACATGGTGGCTCACAACCATCTATAATGAGATCTGGTGCCCTCTTCTGGTGTGCAGGTATACATGCAGGCAGAGCTCTGTAGATGTAATAAATTAATACATCTTTAAAATAACACCTTTCCTATCATAAAGACTACAGTGGGCAAGGGATGAGGTTGTAGCCCCATGTGTCTAACTCCTATCTCATCTAGAACCCCAGGAGCTGAAGGGCCCACAGGGGAATCTTGATCAGCACTTGCTGGGCCTCCCATAGAATCAAGCTGACTCTGCTTGAGGCTACTGCACACTGGACCAGCATCTCTGTCCCCACAAGACCTGCACAGCTTCCTCTCTCAAACGCCAGGCTACCTACTGAGACATTGCCTGTGGATCTCTAGCTCAGATTCTTACATAGGGAGTTAGTGACATCAACAGGGGTATGGAGGGGTGTTATAGGCACCTGTCTACTGCTAGAAGTCAGAGAACCTACAGGATCCAGCTGGGAAGACTTCCTCTTCCTCAGAGAACTGTAATAAGAGGTCAGCCTGTGGACCCTGATTTCTCCTTAGAACCCCCACCATGCTGTTATGCCTTCCTAAATCCTTAACTCCCCTTCTAAAACCTCCTTATCCTCATGGATCCACCGTGTCCCCTTTGAGCCCACACCTGAGAACTCCCACTCACTGCTTATTTCCCTCCTCTTCCGGAGGCCCTGCCACATGCCAAGGGTAATTGTGGTTCATTTTTCATCCTTGCATAGTATTTGTGCTCCACTGTGTAGAGAGAGAACGCTTCAAAAAACA
Source organism: Acomys percivali (assembly GCA_907169655.1). Lineage (NCBI taxonomy): Eukaryota > Metazoa > Chordata > Mammalia > Rodentia > Muridae > Acomys > Acomys percivali. Next base: position 23,470,614 of record OU015757.1, on the reverse strand, counting down.
CCAGGTTCCTCTCAAAGATACAGCAACAGATCAGAATAAAGACAGCAATTGATACTTTTGTGGTTTTCCAAGACTTTGATGAACCATCATTTTGCTGGTGGCGATCCTGCCTCTGGGATGACAGTGATAACTGAGAAGGCAGTGGCTGCTGGAGCCTGGAGTGACTGTGGCACTTTCTTCTCCTTTTTTAAAAAATTTATTTAATTCCTGTATATGAACACTCTGTTTGCATGTACCCCTACACACCAGAAGAGGGCATCAGATCATATTATAGGTGGTTGTGAGGCACTATGTGGTTGCTGGGAATTGAACTCAGGACCCCTAGAAGAGCTGACAGTGCCCTTAACCTCTCCAGCCTCTGTGGCAATTTCTTAAAAATAAGAACAGATGCCATACTACCCAGCTCTTCCTTCCATGAACAACCTCTCCCTAGTGTGTGGTGCCATGTGATATCATCTTATCAACAACAGATGTGGGTCTCACTCTGTAGCCCAGGCTAGACTCAAATGAACAGCAATCCTGACTCCGCCTCCTCCCGAGTACTGGGGTTACAGGTGAGCACCACTATACCTGGCTAGAATTCCTTTCAAAATTCACATGTATGCCTGTGGAGCCACTGCTCTCAACAAAACGGCCCCAGGCCCTACTCTCGCCAGACAGAGAGAATTAACAGCATCTTCCAGGCTTTGGGAGTTCTCTGAAAGAAAGCTGACAGCATCCACTCTCACATAATATCGCCAGCTGCATCCGCCACAACTGGAGAGGCAGCCTGGGTTTCAAAGCCAGACATGGTCTCTCCTCTCCATGCGTGAACTGAAGTTCCCAGGGGAAAAAAAAAAGCCACACCTGTGTTCAAGACCACACAAGGCTGACCCACTGTGGTTCTCAACCTTCCTGACGCTGCAACCCGCCCCCACCATAAAATTATCGCGTTGCTACTTCATAACTGTAATCTTGCTACTGTTAGGAATAACAGTGTAACTATCTGATAAGCAGGGTTACAGATGTGCAACCTCCGTGAGGGTCACAACCCGCAGGTTGAGAACTTCTGGGCTAGAACTTTATGATTGTGGAGATTTGGAATGTTGCAGACCCAGACTCAGATTATCTGGGGCTATTGTGGGTCCCATAAATAGCCATTAACAAAATAAATAAATAAATAAATAAATAAATAAATAAATAGCCATTAACATCTGGCTATTTGGGATTATGCGGCAGAGGAAGCCTTTTGAAACATATCTGGTAGGTTGTACAGTGTGACCCTTCTAGAAGTTTCCCCTTCTGGCAGAATAGGCCAGTGAGACCCCATGACAGAAGTCAGGAGTTATTGTCAGCCTGGAAGGAAGCTTGACTTGGTTTCTAGTTATTCACTCATTTAAAACAAATGTTTGTAGCTAGGCCCAGCAGCGTATGCCTTTAGTACCAGCACTGAGGAGGCAGAGGTAGGAGGATCTCTCTGAGGTCAAATCCAGCCTGGGATACACAGTGAATTCCAGGTCAGCCAGGACTACACAGAGAGACCTATCTAAAAACAAACAAACCAAACACCTTAACCTGTAGTTGTGCATCGTGGTGCATGCCTTTAATCCCAGCACTCTGGGAGTCAGGGGCAGGTGGATTGCTGTGAGTTTGAGGCCAGCCTGGTCTACAAAGCAAGTCCAGGACAGCCAAGACTACACAGAGAAATCCTGTCTCAAAAAACAATCCAAACAAACAAAAACAAAACACCCAAAACTGCGCAACTCCTGTTTCTGACCAGGAAGATTTTTGCATCTGTCACAATCTGCCATGGGAATCACGGGACTTCCTATTTGTCACAGGAATAAACAAGATCACAGAGGATAAACAAAGTCTGGCTCCTTTTCCCCCTACAAGGACATCTTTCGTCACAGCAAACTGAGGCAAGCAGACAGCACAAAACCGTTAACTTTTGCTCCCAAGAAACTAGACACTCACCAGTCTCACCTGGCTCAGGGATCTGGACACAGCAGGACAGGGGGCTCTGGTCTCTCCTCAAAAGCTGCACACTGCCTGCTGACAGCCTGGGGATCTGTGGTCCATCTGAAGAGTGTTTATTCAGGATCAGCTGATCTTGCTTGGGAACATGTCCCTAGCCTCATTTTAAAAAAAAGAAAAAGACAGCTGAGTCGTGGTGGCGCATGCCTTTAATCCCAGCAGTTGGGAGGCAGAGGCAGGTGGATCACTGTGAGTTCAAGGCCAGCCTGGTCTACAAAGGGAGTCCAAGATAGTCAAGGCTACACAGAGAAACCCTGACTTAAAGAAAAAAAATTAAACAAATAAAAAATAAGAAAAAGAAAAAGATTCTAAGAAATTTAAGCAGCAGGGACATCAGAGCCAAACCTGAGAGCCTGAAACAGTGCAGGCCACTGTGAGGCACCCCTGCACCCCTGCACCGCATCTGGGAGAGAGCCCCTTCCCTTGAACCAAATCACAAAGTCAGTGAAACTCACTAGAGTCTTTGAGATAGACCACAGTCTTCCCCTTCCAGCTCCCCCCCCCCCAAGCTCCCCCTCTGCAAGGACAGAGTCTCTGGGTGTTGTGGGCTTTTCCCTGCTGCTGTGACATTTGGACATTGTGACACAGCTGTGACCTCAGGTCCTCACCCAGGCATGGCCATCAGCTTCTGCTTGGAATGACCTCGTGAGAGAAGCTTCTGGGTTTTACACCCACTCCTCACTGTCCCTGGGTTCACTCTTGTTGTTTGGGGTTATGTGATCCTTAGATGTCTGTCCTGCTGTAGAGTCTCAGAGGGAATCAAGGCTTCCATCTGGGAGGACAAGGGACTTTGAATCACCCTCCAATGTAACAGTCCGAAGCCACTGACGATGGCCTTGTACATTACCCTATCTCTGAGGTATGACAGTCCAGAAGGACTGAACTGGGTGGTCCCGGCCTAAGCTGCCACCTCATCTGAAACCTCAACAAAGACAGGGATCCTGCTTCCAAGGCAGCTCATGCTTGGTACACTGGTGTGGTTGTGGGTGGAAAGCCTCTGCCTAGCCTGCTGGGCATCTTCAGGACATGGTGTTGTCCCCACCCCAAACTAATTGTGCCCAGAGACCACAGGCTGAAGTACCATGACCTCCAAGCAGATCTGGAAGACAAGCTCCATCCATCTGGTTCCACAAGTCAGTGCTCTTCTGGGTGGAGAGCCCTTCAGATCACAGGATTGACCGCAGGTTGGTTGGTTGGTTGGTTGTCTGTTTGTTTGTTTGCGACAGGGTTTCTCTGTGTAGCCTTGGCTATCCTGAAACTCACTCCGTAGACCAGGCTGGCCTCAAACTCACAGAGATCCACCTGCCTCTGCCTCCCAAAGTGCTGGGATTTAAGGCATGTGCCACTACCACCCGGCTCACAGGTAGTTCTTAGGATTCCATCTTGAAGGCTACTGCAGAAGAGTCTAGAACAATGAAACATAGGAAGGCCCGCTGAGGTGAGGCTTGCCACAGGGCCAGAGTTCCTTCCAGGAACTGTATAGCCTGGTTACCCTCTACTGAGGGAGTAGAATGGGACCAGGCCCTCTCAGTTTCTCAAAGTTCCTTCCTGGCTCCTGGTTCCTGACCTAGCTCAGCCCCGGAGCAGTTCTCAGCCAGACGTGCTGGAGCTGGGTAGCGCTTGCAAAACAGAACTGTGTGGCAAAACCAGCTGAGAACGTGGACATTGGAGAACATCAGAAATAGATGATCCGGGTGCCCTGGATGTGGCATCTGTTACATCTGCTCACACCTGGCTGCCTGTCAAGTCAGCCTGGGAAGGGAGAGGCCTGCACTTCCCCAAAAGCAAAAGTACTCAAACCAAAGTCAGGAGCAAGACAGCTTTCTGTTAGCCAACATCTGTGGTTTGTGGAGGAGGCGGAGGGAGAACAGGAGGCTGCCATCCCTGCGCCTCCAAGAGTAGGAACAACAGACCTCTATGTAGGGCTTGAAGTGTGTGTGTGTGTGTGTGTGTGTGTGTGTGTGTGTGTGTGTGTGTG
>OU015757.1:23441585-23457254 GCA_907169655.1 Acomys percivali | reverse complement strand
ACAGGCCTCTCCGTGTGCCGTGAGCATCCCTCTGTCTCCCTTCTCCAGCTGGTTACAAAGGCCCACGTACTCTCTGCTCCATGCGAGTGCAGCACCTAAGGGAGTCCTCCCTGGACCAGGCCAGACTACATGGTGTCTGCCTCGTCCTTCCAGAGGCTGGCACAGTGGCATCTATGTAACGGTACATTCTCAGCATGTTCTCGCTCACTGTGACCTGGAAAGGCCAGCTCTGAACAAGATGGTATGCTGGAAACTCTCCCAGAGTACAGCAGGTATGGCGCCCCACCCTCCCTAGCTGCAAGCATACTAAATTACCTGCAAGACATTGACCAAAATCATGGAGTTGGTCACATGGCCGTAAAGCTCCTGCTGCTTGGCAGCAAAGGACAGATTGATAAGGGTCCAGGCCACAATCCCTGGGCGTCCATTGAAGAACAGCTTGAAGTCAAACCACTTCCCGATGCGGGGGTTGAACTCAATGCCCATCATATAGTTGTAGAAGAAATTGCCTGTGAATTTGCTTAAAAACATCAACAAAAGACTCATTAAAATTTTGTTTTAGATTTATTTTACGTGCATGAGTGTCTTACCTGCATGCTCGCCTGTGCACTATGTGCATGCAGTGCCCTCAGAGGCCTGGATCCCCTGGATCTGGAGTTACAGACAGTTGTGAGCTGCCATGTAAGTTCTAGGAATTGAACCCAGGTCCTCTGCAAGTGCATCCAGCACCCTTAACCAATGAGCCATATCCCCCGCCCTCTAAAGACATATTTAATCAACTGGCATATCTCGCCACATATGGCTCCTCTAGCTTTGTGGATACCAGTGTTCAGGTGCCCGTGGGCAAAAGAGGCAATCTGGCTGCAGCCGTAACCATAAAGTCTGCACACAAGGGAGATCATGGCAGCCCTGCCCTCAAGCCACATATCTGCATTCATTCTCCCTCAGATATACTGTGCTCAGCAGAGACATAAAAGCATAGGAGCACTTGAACTAAGTGGCAAGTGTCCCATGCTCACAGCCTAAGCTGCAGGGCTCACGTTTCTCCCTGTTCCACAGCCTCAGAGACCACTCATGCCCTTAGCCACCTGACCCCCAGCAGACCCTTCATCCCAGATTGGGGCAGAAAACTAGCTGAGATACCCTTCCTGGGTATAGCCTACTGTGCATGCCCAGGGATTATTGCTAACTGCGACAGCAGGTTCTTGTCCTCGTTCCCACAGTCAGGCCAAGTAGAAAGAATGAAACGTAACATCTACAAAAGCAGCAACAGGTCTGGGAGCCTCCAAATGCAGTAGGGCAGTCAGTAATCTGCAGGGCAGAGTAACACAAGGCACACAGCATCCTCATCTGAGGCTGGCTCCCCAAAGCTAAAACCAAGTGCTAAGGTAGCAATGTTCCCTTTTCATCTGCATCTGCAGACAAAACTAAGAACTAGAAAAGAATGCACCAATTATCATCTGTTAATGGGTGGGTGGATGGAAGGATGGGTATATAGGTAAGTAGACAGATGGGTAAATGGATGAGTGTATCACGGGTGGGGGTGGATAGATGGATGAGTGGATAGGTAGATGGATGGCAGGCAGGTAGATGGGTAAGTGGATGGATGGCTGTATGGCAGGGGGATGGATGGATGAATGGATGGGTTGGTAGATAGGTCGATGAGTGGATAGATAGATGGGTGTATGGATGGGTAGGTGGTGGGTGAGTGGATGACTAGATCAGGAGGTGCTGAGTGGCTGTGTGGGTGGACAGGAGGGTGAATAGACCGATGTAAGGGAAATGGGTGGTTGGGAGAAGGATAAGCAGATGATGTATATATGGACAGACAGATGGGTAGATGGATAGAGAAGTAGGTGGGTGAGTAAACAGACGAGTAAGTGGATGGGACAACAGACGGACAGAAGAGCAGATGGGCAGATCAATCAATGGGTGGGCAGGTAGACGGGATGGAACTGGATGGTTGGCCTCCAGCCCCAAGTTTCCATGAGAACGCTCTGAGCAAGCAGGGCCTCTCCTGGGAGGCAGCTATGGAAAAGCTGCTCAGATAACAAGTCTTTCCTAAAACTGTTTCACAAGAGGTAACTCAAAGAAAGAGGCAATATCTACCTCAGCCACAAGTTGTCCTTCTGGTTTAACTGCTCCCATGGCAGCCTTGGCTGCCTAAAAGCGAGACAATCCAGGCATCCAAAAAGCTGACTCCAGACCTCACATCTCAGAGTTTCTCAATTTTCTATGCCAGGGAGCAGATGGCCCTGGGTGGAGTATCTATTCTTCGTAGCGCGTCCAGCTACTAAGAAACTTACCAGTCTTTGGCACTGGTCGGGAACAGGTAGCCCTTGATCATTGCGAATGTGGACACGGCATAGCCCAGAATGTTGGCACACCATAGCAGTGGGATCCAGTTGTCAAAGATGATGGTGGGGGAGAACCAGGATAGAAGGTAAGCGTTCACAAACCAGAGGAGGTGGGTAATGAGCCAGGCTTGCAGCCCATTCACTTCGTACTTGTTTACAACCCCTGCAGAGGGAGAATCAAGCAGAGCACCCTAGTTGGATTACCTAGCCTCACTGGGTAGCTGCCTCACACCCAACCTGCTCCTTGGCCTCTGTTGCTGGAGACCCCTGGCTAGAGCGTCTGGGTACCACTCTAAATGGGAGAGGGGGGGCATCTTCTCTTGCACCCCAGGCTTTCAGGACAGTGGCTCCTACCAAAGGCAGAGTCGGGGGACCTCTGAGTTGCTTCTCACACCCTCATTAACTAACCCGACTTGAAGGCAGGACTGTGAGGTGTGAGCAAGGTCAATCAAGCGGCAAGCGAGACGAGCTCAACCCTGTGCCCTCCCAGGCTCACTTGCATTTGCTGTGGGGCCTCTCTGAGATCTCTCTGCTGGAGAAATAGGCGGGATCCCAACCCATGGCATCAGCAGTGTGCAGCTGGGCTCCTCACACTGCTATGAAGCAGAGGGGCTGGAAGGCAGCGGAGTCAGGGACCGCACTCCGGAGTGAGGGAAGTGCCATGTCTTTAACGGCATGGATGTCCTCCATAGCCTTGTGGCCTGGTGGACAGCATTCAAACTAAACTGGTTCTTATCTGGGGTGCAGTACGGAAGAGCAGCTTCAGGGAGGCAGGGACACAGAGCGACCAGGGCAAGACTCCTATCAACTCAGGGGCAAAGGTTACCTGCTGGAGTTATGGCACCTTCCTGGATTCCTCCCACATAGCCTGGTAGAAATCTGTGGCAGAAGTCAGGAAGGCATGAGTAAAGCAGCACCTGAAATAGAATTTTAGACAGAGGGGTTGGCAGCCTGCAGGGGACAGCTGTGTGATTCGACCTGGCCTGGTTTTACCAGACAGTTATGAGCAGAAGACACTGTGGTTATTCTAGAGCTTAGAACTCTAGGAGCTGGGCCTGGGCAGGGAAGCCCTTTTTAAGGCCATTGAGAAGCACTGAGATGGGGGCTAGAGAAAGGGCTCAGTGGCTAAGCACACTGGCTGCTCTTCCAGAGGACCCAGGTTCCATCCTCAGCACCCACAGAGCAGTTCAGCACTATCTGTTGTTACTCCAACTCCAAGAGTTCAGACACTTTCATACTGATGCACATTCAGGGAAAACGCCAGTGCACATAAAATAAAAATAAATGATATTTTAAAAAGCCTATCTTTTCTGTGTTGTGCTGCATATTGGGGGTGGGGGGTGGGAGCAACATTAACATATTCTTGGTTAACCATGGTTAAATACGCTATTTTAATAAAATATTGAAATTCAAAACAAAAAGCCTATCTATTAAACAATTAAAATAAAATAAAAGCATTGAGATGTGATCCACATCCCATGAAACCCACCCTTTCAACATCATGGTTCAGAGTCATACAATGGGTTCACAAGACCAGGCAATCATCACCATGGTCCTGATTCTAGAAAACTAACAAAGGGAACCCTAGGGTAGGGGAGAGACAACTTGGCTGTTAAGAGGAATTGCTGCGTGTCCAGAAGACATGAGTTCAATTCCCAGCACCAACACCCATATGGTGGCTTACCACTGTCTGTAACTCCAGTTCCAGGAGATCCCATACACTCTTCTGGCCTCCGGTAAGCACCATAAGCACACAGTGTACATACATATGTGTAGGAAAAACACTCACACACATAAGGTAAAGAAATTCTTAAAAAATATATATTTTTTTTAAGTTGGGTAGTGGTAGCACATACCTTTAATCCCAGCACTCAGGAGGCAGAGGCTGGTGGATCTCTCTAAGTTACAGAGTGAGCTCCAAGACAGTCAAGACTACACAAAGAAACCCTGTCTTGAAACATACCCCTCCTCCCAAAAGTACTTTTTTTTTTTGTAATTTAAAAAGAGAGAAGCCCTTTCCCATTGTCAACCGCTTCTCATCCTTTTCCTGCGGTCCCTTTAAGTCACCAATCTTTCCAGCCTGTGAATGTGGTCTAGACATTTCACATATATGCAATCACTCCATCAGTCTTGGCATCTTCCACTTGGCAGCCGCGTCCAGCATTGGTAGAAAGAGTAGGCTATCACAGAGCTAGATCAGGACTATCTGGCAACCCGTGGAAACAGTAGAGGCTAGGACTCTTCCTCCCAAGGGCTACACTGAAAAAGACTCCAGCTGTGTGTAGGGACTCCCTCTGGCTCCCTATGACCCCCCCATGTGGTCTTGTTCATTGCCCAGGAGGGCTGCTGCTGAGCTACAGCCAAGTGCTGGAAACCATGAAGGATACAGTGTGACACACAGATGCTTCCTGCTCTGTGTATCTGCTTCTAGGTAACTGTTGCATCCTGAGAATGTGAGCATCACTCTGAATTAGAAGTCTGCATCCCAGACAAGACCTTCCTCCCATCCACTGCACCCCAACCCCAAGACAGAGGACTGACCTGGAAGCTGACCCACAAGAAGTACAGTTGGGCAGCTTTAGCTGTCACAGGTGGTGTCTTGGCCCAGATGTCTGCCAGACTAGCATGGCCTGTAGCTATGTCCAACACAGGGACAGTCAGCGAGCAGCTGTACTGGTCACACGCCATGATGAAGTAGTACACAATGAACGGTGCGAACAGCAGCAAGAAAATGACGCTAGCCAGGGAGAACCAGTCCACTTCCCTGAGAGAAGGACAGAGGGCAATTACCATGAGGCAACCTGTTCTCATGCCCCACACAAGACTTACAGACTCCTCTCTGTCCCTTGGCCCCGCCATGGTGGGGTGCCTAAGACACCATTCTGTAGTGAGAATTTTGGTTTCTTTTTTTTATTTTTATTTTATTTTATTAATTTTTATTATGTTTCTTTTTTAACATATACATTTATATTATTACACATGGGTAAAATAAACTACATACAGCAGTAAAATCCATGGGATAACTAGGAATAGTATAAATGTTACATTCATAGTGATTTAGCTATTTCTTTTGGCAAACTTTTTTTTAACACATTTTTATTGAAAAATAAAATAATTCATATTACATCTCATTTTCTATCCCATCCCATGCATCCTCCCATTCCTCCCTCAATTTTGGTTTCTTATAAAACCCAGTTATGGTGGGCTAGATAGATGGCTCAGAGGTTAAGAGCACTGGCTGCTCCTCCAAAGGTCCTGAGTTCAATTCCCAGCAACCACATGGTAGCTTACAACTATCTATAATGAGTTCTGGTGGCCTCTTCTGTTGGGCAGGCGCATATGCAGACAGAACATTGTATACATAATAAATAAATAAATCTTAAAACCCAGTTATAAGCCAGGCATGGTGGCGCACACCTTTAATCTCAGCACTTGGGAGGCAGGGCAGATGGAGCTCTGTGAATTCGAGGACAGCCTGGTCTACAAAACCAAGTATAGGACAACCAGGACTACACAGGAAAAACCTGTCTCCAAAAACAAAAACAAACAAACGAAACCCAGTAATGTTATGTGAATATGTTTTTGCTTTAATTCCAGGTATGGGATATGAACTGCCTTAGGCTGTCCATAGCCACTGACTACATTGTGTCTCATGCTCTGGCAGGGATGTGATTTTGCCAGCTGAGGATAGTGTATGTTTGGAATTCTGGGAACTTTTCAGAGAGATAAATGCCAGAGCCCCAAGAAGGGCTGGAGGCACTTGGAAGAAGGTAGCAGCTGCTGCTGCTGTTGAGGTTTGTCATGTGGTCATAAAGCAAAGAGCAAAGAGATGAGAAGTTGGATATATTCTGACTATGAAGACTGGATTTGCTCCCAGGGAACCCGATGGCTCTAATCAGCAGGAAGTAGGCTATGGAGACCTATGCCCCCTTTCCTCTCTAAACTTTCTCTCCTACTTTGTGTTGCGGGGGGGGGGGGGGGTGGAAGAGAAGCAGAGATATAAGAACCCAAATAAAATAGACTAAAATATACACCAAAACCCTTCCATCCCTCTAAGACTCTCTTCTGTCCCTTGAGCCTCACAGGGGTCTCTGACATGCCCTCCAATCTCCTTGAGCCACATGGGAGTCTCTCCAAAGTGACCTTCCATGTGTGGGACTGCCCTTCACACCACTTAGACCTGGTGGGAAAGGGTATCAGTTCAGAAATCCCTCCAGCCAAGGCAGGTCCCTCATGCTGCTCCTGAAGGTGTTCTATCTGTGACCACCAACAAAAGCCTCCAGACCACTACATGAATGCAGGGGCCTCTTCATGACCCTTAAGGCCAGTAGCTCCCATAGTCCCCATGCAGGGAGGACACTTAACTCACATTGCTCAGTGGCAGAGAGAACACCATGACATCAACCCGGTTCTGGGTTGGTGGCAGGGCTCCAGATGATCCTTAGGCCATCTGAAAGACTTGGAGTACTGGCTGGGTAAGACAGGCAAGTCCCATGCCTGCCTTCAGGTGATACATTGCATTAATAAGATAGGCATGCTGAATAGCACAGCGAGTTACCTTCAGGCCATGAGCATGGGGTTCTTATAAATCCCCTCTGAGCTTGTTTTGGCAGCACATATACTAAAATTGGAATGATACAGAGAAGAGTAGCATGGCTCCTGTGCAAGGATGGCACACAAATTTGTGAACTGTTCCATATTTAAAAATAAATAAATATGCCGGGCAGTGGTGGTGGTGCACGCCTTTAATTCCAGCGCTCAGGAGGTAGAGGCAGGCAGATCACTGTGAGTTTGAGGCCAGCTTGGTCTACAAAGTGAGTCTAGGACAGCCAAGGCTACATAGAGAAACCCTGTCTTGAAAAAAACAAAAACAAAAATAAATAAATAAATCCACTCCCGAAGATATCTCAGGATATATACACATACATATCTCAATATATATAAAAAAAAAGGTCAAAAATGAGACTATTTCCAGCCCCAAGCACTTCAGACAAAGGACAGCCTACCCTAAATGGCTTCTAGGCTCTTTTTTCCAATCTTTATTTTGTAGACTGGAAAACAGCTTACCTTTCACTTGTCTTTAAAATAAAATAACAATTTTTTTCTAGGTCCATAACATCCCTGAGGCCGAAAGCCTTGAGAGTCCACTGCACCCTCCAGCTAGTAAACCAGGTGAGCTCCTTACCAGGCACGGCCCCATTGTCCTTGAGGTTCAGCCTTGCTGTTGGGGCTCTTGGATTTGGGAGCGCTGTGCTGGGATTTCGAAGCCATCAGGGACTAAGGGAAAGAGAAGAGGGCTCGGATCCTTCCAGGAATCTAGACCCCACCACGACACAAGTGCTGACTGGGGCAGAGGCCTTTGCAGCCTTCTCAGCACCTGATCACAGAACAGATTCTGGGAAGAAAAAGGTTAGGCTCCTTCCTGAACCTGTGCATCCTCCCACTGGGCCCTCCCACCCCCGACCTCACTCAGTAATAGCTTTCCCAGCTGTGACAGATGCTGGGACTGGCTCTGCCTACACATCCCTGCTCCTCCGGACCCCAGGGCTCTTCAGCATCTTTGAACATGGCTCTCAGCCTTCCTGGTAGTACCCACTACTTCCTCTGCTCTGTTATGTTTACAGATGGATGCGCTTGTCCCCTTCTCAGAGGACTGTGACTGACCAGCTAATGGCAAGTGGCTTCCATCTAGCGAAACTCATCCCTTTAATTTCTGAATAACTCTGCTCACTGTGCAGGCCTGTCTTGTTTGTGCACTCATGTGCACTGTCCATCTCCCTCCAGCAGAAGGTAGCTCCCTAGTCATCCCTCCACCACCAGGGCCTAGAACTGGACCTAGAGGCAACACTTCATATATAAGGGCTCCAGGTGTCTCCCCAGCCCCAGTGTTTCCTCCTTCACCTCCAAAACAAGCATGGCTTGCAAATTTTTTAAATATCAGGGATTTTAAATATCTTAAAAGCCCTCGGAGGGGCCGTGGAGAAGGCTCAGTAAAGTATTTAATATGTAATCATGAGGTCTTGAGTTCCATCCCCAGCACCCATGTTAAAATAAAAGAAAGCCAGGCTCAGCAGCACAGGCCTTGCAATCCCAGTGCTTGGAAGCAAGCAGACAAAAGCATCTCTGGGGTTCTCAGGCAGGCAGGCTAGCCAACTCAGCCAGCTACAAGTTTAGCAAGAGCTGCTGCCTAGAAAGCTAAGGTAGAGAGCCAGAAAAGAAGACGTGATGTTGGTCATCTGTGGCACGTGCGCACGCACACACACACACACAAAATCACAACCACCACCATCATCACCAGTGAAACCAGGTTTAAGGGCCATAGCAGGGCTGGCAGAATGGCTCAGGAGGTTAGGATGCTTGCCACTAAATCTGGTACCGTGGCTTAGCTGGTAGAGTTGGCAGAGGCTAGCATGCACAAAGCCCTGGGTTCAATCCCCAACACCTCATTAGCTGCGTGTGGTGGTGCACATCTGTAACCCCAGAACTTGGGAGGTGGCGACAGGAAGAGCAGGAGTTCAAGGCCAGCCTCAGCTACACAGAAAGTTTTTAAGGCCAGCTTGGTCTACATGAGGCTCTGAAAAACTACAAAAGCAAATATTTTAAATGTATTTGGAGGTCATGTATCTGGTCATACCTCGGTCGCAGGCACCAAATTTTGTGAAAAGAAATACAGCCTGTGCAGGGCAGCTAGGTAGAGGGGATTTCCCTTCCACTCCTGAGCCCCACAGATCGCCTGATATGTGAATGGTGCCCTGAATCCTTCATTTGAGGGTTGCTATTTTGAGATTTTATTTTTATCTTCTGTGTACGGGGATTTTGTTTACATGAATGTCTGTGCACCACGTACATGCAGCCCTCGTGGAGGGCAGAACAAAGTGTTAGATCCCCTGGAACTGGAGGGAGTAACAGGTAGTTGTGAGCCACCATACGAGTGCTGGTCATCAAACCCAGCCAGTGCTCCTCACCACCGAGCCACCTCTCCAGCCCATTCTTCAGCTTTGAAAACAGTGCTCCACTTCCACCGCCCATGTTCATGGGCCCTGTGAGCAACATACTCACCTTTGACCACTGGGCCGGAGGTTTCACAATAGAATCAAGTTTTCTTGCTCAGAAGTGGCTCACAAAATGTCCAGGCTCAGAAGTTCTGCAAGGTCTGCTGCTCAATCCTTGTCAATATGCTGAGCAACACCCTGCCAAAGAGGACACAAAAACACCAAAGTCACTCAGAGAGCTGAAATGCCAAGGTCAAAGGGAATAAAGAATCCACACCACATGCATTGAGGCCACTGCTGACATCAAGCAAGGGACAGGCTCAGGACTTAGGATATACACTCAACAGAGTCCATTTGGAGTGACTGAGCCATGTCAACAGGAGCATGGAGGGCTGTACCGGGGTAATAGGATGGAAATTTTCAGAGGTTTGAGAGAGCTAGACCCAACACAGGCAGGCCACAGACAGATGTTAACAGAGCTTCCTAAGATGCTGATGTAAAACCATTCTGGCACTCTTTGGTGCTATCACTCACCCTGGTGCTGGCACATTACCACATAACACACTAGATACCACTGAGAAGCCAAGAACACAGAGTAGCTTGGAGAACAACCTGGACTAGGGACCAGTCTCCAGGAGAATACAAGAGAACAGGGGAGCTACTGGGTGTCCCATGGCACATAAGTCTATGTTCCCTAGGATTTGTGATGGTCACCTTATAAAAGACAGATGAAGAAGGTTCACTGGTGTCCCACATGTTAAATGAAGGCAATGGGCTGGGCATGGTGGTACTCATCCTTAACCCCAGCACTCAGGAGGCAGAGACAAACAGATCTCCGTGAGTTCGAGGCCAGTCTGGTCTACAAAGTGAGTTCCAGGACAGCAGAGCAACAAAGTGAGACCCTGTCTTAAGAGGAGGGGAGAGGGTAATAAGAAAAAGAAAAGAAGACGATAGATGTCATAAAAGTCAAAAGCTTTAAAAAAAAAAAAAGGCAAAGGTTTTGTTCAGCTAAAGTCAAGGGACACACTATGCCACCGGCAGCCTATGGCCACACAGCAACTGGAAAAATAGCCACCACACCTAAGGGAGCAGGGGGTCAGGGGGTGGGATGATTTCAATGACACTTCAGGAAGAAAAGAAAAATGCTCAGTGAACCTCCACAGCTGTAGATCCGAGGGGCGGGCGGTGCAAGGTGCCAACGCCTGAGCTGGAAACAGCCTGTAAAGGAAGCTACTGCTGCCAGGAAGGTTAATTCTGAAAGCAAAACACCCGTACCCTTGAGAGGTGACGCCCAGCAGAGGAAGGTGGCAGGCCCTTCCTCCCAGATGGTTAGGGAGCCTTGAACTTGCTGTGTAGTCAAGAACAACCTTGAACTCCTGACTCTTCTGCCTTCACTCCTACGTACTAGGGTTACCTGTGTATTCCACTACATCCAGTTTTTAATATTATTCATTTATTTATCCTGTAGTGAGGAGCATGTGTGGAGGCCAGCTGACAGCTACTAAATCAACGGAAAGCACAAACCTATGATGCTGAGCCACACAGAACCTTCTGGTTACTGGGGCATAGCAACCTAAACAAACCTTTCAGGATTTCTCATGGTTTCTGCAGGTCAGAAATTTGGGGAGGGAAGCCAGGGTCAGTGGCACACACCTGTAATATCCCAGCACTCTGGAAGGCAGAGGCAGGCAGATCGCTGTGAGTTCGAGGCCAGCCTGGTCTACAAAGTGAGTCCAGAACAGCCAAGGCTACACAGAGAAACCCTGTCTCAAAAAAATTTAAAAAAAAAAAAATGGGGGTAGGGATGAGCCCCAGAGGGGTGTGTCAAGGGAGTAGCCAGCTGTCCAGCAGAACTTCAGGTGCTAGACCCTCCTCCCACAGACCCATGTGGGCTGGCTTGGCCTAGCTCATAGGGGGCCTCAAGGCGGTGAGAGCCACTCACGGGGCAGTGCTAGGGAAAGAGAATGCTTTCAGATCTCTCCTTGCAAAGTATGAGACATTACCAGACCTCGTGATCACAGCTCAGGCATTGTACATCCTGAAAAGGCAGTAGAAAGGTATGGCCACATGAGCTGCCGCTGGGGCTGTCAAAGGATGACACAGCCTGTGCTGCCAAAAGCTACAATCCACTCAGCATTGGCCAAAGGCCAGGTGCCCAGCCCACCTGAAGAATGAACAATGTTACACCCACCTCCTTCACAGATGAGACATTGGGGAAGAGGAAGGCGGGGCAACTTGTTGACAGCTCACATGGTCTAGGAGACAAGGCTGGGTCTGGTGCTCCACTTTTGGCACACTTGGGAGGCTGTTGGGAGTACTGATGACATAGCTAAATTTGCATATCAGATTCCAGGGACCTTCCATGTAGGGAGGCATCTATGTCATTGGAATATTCCAGAAGCAGTAGGTATCCAATCTGGAGATTTGTTAGCCTCAGGTATGGTGTTGGATTTTAAGATGAAAAGGTAGGAAATACTGGGTCTGGGTGAGCAGTGAGAAACAAGTCCATCTGCATGTACCGATGGAAATTTATCCTGGGAAATACTTGGGGCTGTGGCAGTGGGCAGCAACAAGAGCTTCCTGCAGCGCTCTGTAGAGACATGTAAAGTTGTGGCACACCCACTGACAATCACTGGAGAAATCAGATGCTCTGGCACCCAGCACTAGAGAGTCAACTCTGCAGATATCAGCAGGGTCAAGCCCTTCCTTCCTGTCTGACTAGGGGCTCTAGTTGAGATCTCATGTTGGGGTGTCCTATCTTTTTAATGGAAGAGCTTCTGTAATGAAATGGCATCTGTGAATTCACTGTGCCCCACCCCTTTCCCCAGGTCAGGTGAGGCTGGCATCTGGGGTGACCCAAGGCTGCTGAGATCCACACACGGGCCTCTCTGATGCTCTGAGCACAGAACTCTGTGGAGGAAAAGCAGCAGTTCCTGAATGCTCCCCCCCCCCAAAAAAGTACAAGCCCAGTAAGGAAGGAAATTACCTGAGGCTAGGATCCCTGATTCTTTGAAATAATCTCTGTTTTAATAAAAGCTACACAAATCTCTGCTTTTCATAAGTTCCAAAATATATGTCAGATATGAAACAAAAAGTATCTTCTCCCTCAAGTCACCCTCAGGCCTCATTAGCCTTACAAACTGTTCCACAGTTATCACTTACACACATCTACTGTCCCTCCTTTCTGTTCAAAAGTCATTTTTGTTTGTTTTTTTACTATATTCTTTGACAGCAGAGCCTTACCATACCTACTAGGTGCACCTCTTCCTGACATGCAGACCCACTATGCCCATCAGCTACTCTGGGTTTTGTTTTGTTTTAAGGAGCAATTTCAAGAAGATTCTATCAGAAGTAGCTCAAAACATAAATTAAATATGTTTCCGTTGTTTGAATTCTTCCTCTGCAAACCATCCTGATCTTTAGGGGGATGGAGATGCTCCACAACCTGGAGGGTCACGTATGACTAGAGCTTCCCAGGACTCTCACGCCAGTGGGCAATCCATCTCCTGAGAGAATATATCGAATCATTCAAACCCTATTGAAGAGATTCACCAGGCTGTATGTGCCCTGGGGTAGGAGGGTGGGCCAGGGATTCAGTCTACACTTGCCCCTTTATACCTGAGCATTCAAAGGTCACGCAGGGAGTTGGGCTCACATCCCACATCCCTCTCCAATCCATAGGCCCCAGCTAAACTAAGCAAGGTTCACCTCTGTACCTGCTCACAGGGGCACCTGACCACCTGAGCATGCATCCTTCCTCCTACCCGGCCCTCTCTCTAAGCACACAGGCCCCTATCCTGTGCACTCGACCCCGATCTGCACACTGGTCCCCTCACCTGCACACACGCCCCTAAAACCTGCACATTTGTTAGCCAACCGACCCCAAACCTATGCACACACTCACATCTCAATTTACATACACACGCACCTCACAGCACATCCCCCTCCATCTCTCACACAAGGCCTCCTTTCCCCGCATCTGTACTTACGGCCCCGTCTCCTGCACTCTCGACGCTTTCCCCAACCCCAACTTGTGCGCACCGTCCCTCTCCCGCACTCTGGCCTGACCCAAGAACACCAAACCTCACCGGCCTGCAATGAGGTAGACTCGTGTACTCTAGGCTCGCCCTAAGTGTCCGCCTGAAGCTCCGCCCCAGATGACGTGATGTAACAGACGTCCAATCGGAAGTGAATTTTGCGAGCCTCGCCCTGCGATTGGTGAAGGCGGTGAGCTGACTTCCGAGCCCACCTGGCCCGCCAGTCGGCGGCGGGCTCGAGATTAACAGCAGGGCCGGCCCCGCCCCGATTGGCAGCAGGGCTGGCCACGCCACGCCCCCGCCCCTAGGGTCTTGGGTCTGATTCCGCCTGGTGGGAGGAAGGATGCAAATGGAGACTTAACCCCGCAGGCACCACGCCTGCCTTTCCAGAGCCTCAATTTACTCTGCTGCTGAGCCCCTACCTGAAGGAGCGTCTCGAGCACGGAACAACAGATACTACCAAGGCCGTGGGACCAGGAGACTAGACTAGCTAGCTCCACAACGAAGGGACACATCTAGCAGAGGGGTGAAGGCGACGGCGGCCTTAGCCTAAGAGCCAAACAGTGCCCCTGGTGGGCAGAACTCAGTCACACCTCCGTGTCCTCAGTGATTGGGGAAAGCCCAGCTGCATTCAAACCAGCGCAGCAGCTGTGAACAATTTCCCTCTCTCTTTTCATCACTTTTCCTCCCAACCATCTGACGTTAGTTAGTTGCAGTCTTCCTATTCTGGTGACAGTCTCCTCTGCTGCCACGACAACACAAGCTGGATACAGAAATGACTTCAGCACTAATAGCCACTGCCCAGGTGCTGGCCCCAGCGGTCCAATAATGTCCTTTATTGCTTTTTTTTTTTTTTTCCCTTCAAATCATGAACTCCAGTCAAGGTACACATTTAAACAGAATAATAGGTTATACAGAATATAGGTGTCGGGGCTGGAGAGATGAGTCAGCAGTTATGCGTACTGGCTGCTCCTCTAAAGGAGGAAGGTTCATCTCCTCCCCCCCCCCCCTGCCCCCGCCCCAAGCACCTACAATAGATGCTCATTGTCTGTTATGCAATGTACCAGTCACTGAAAGGAGTTTTGCAAGGTGGGGTGAGGGCGCTGGGGGGGGGGGGGTGGAAATGGACAACTTAATGTTCACTCGGAGAGGGTAGGATTTAGAGATGTAGTAAGAAACAGGGAGATGAATGAAATGGGCAAAGGGCGGAGGTAAAATGGCTCATGGTCTATGTGTGCATTATAAAAGCATGGTTTTAATAGAGACATATGTTCAGAATGGCTGTAAGCTTGAGATGAGGTCGGCATTTTCAGCCTCCTAACAGAGAAAGGTCACCCATCGGTCTCCTAGATGGGCCCACACCAAGAGGTGGTGTGGGGTGCATGTAGGCAGCTGGAATGCAACTTTGGGTGTCATTCCTCAGCACCTGTGGGGGTTTGCTTTGTTCTGTGCTGAGTTTTTACGATCACAGACCTTGTGCTAAGTAGGCTAGACTGGCAAGACCAGAAGATCCAAGGGATCTGTGGTCTCTGCCTCCCCACGGCTAGGCTTATGAGCAGTTGTCACCATACCAGCTTTTTTATTTTTATTTTTTTAACTCCTATTCTGGAGATCAAACTTGTCTTCCCCTGCTTGCAAGGCAAGCATTTGACCATCTCAGCCACCTCCCCAGTCCAGGAGCCAAGTAGTTTTCATTAAAAACAAAAACAAAACTGGGCATGGTGGCGCACACCTTTAGTCCCAGCTCTCAGGAGACAGAGGCAGGCCCAATCAATGTGAGCTCGAGGCCAACCTGGTCTACAAAGTGAGTCCAGGACAGCCAAGGCTAACACAGAGAAACTCTGTCTCAAAAAACAAAAAACAAAACAACAACAACAAAAAAAAACAACAAAAATCTGCCTTGAAGTCTCTAAAAAGAAATGTAGCAGCCACTGTCCTCATATCTCACTTCTTCAGAGAGGCCTTTCGTGGCTGAGCTGTGTGGCCTCCAGAATGAGCCACATTTACAGTCCACTCCAGGGAAGTCACACAGAGGGTTTGTGGCAGGAGGGGCATTAGAGATGTGGAAAGAACAATGGTTCTGTAAAGTGTTACAGTGGAAGGATTCCTGAAAGGACCAAACTCCGTTTTGAAAAAGAAAGTCAGCACTTGGGAGGCAGAGGCAGGTGGATTGCTGTGAGTTCGAGGCTAGCCTGGTCTAATAAGCGAGTCCAGGACAGCCAAGGCTACACAGAGAAATCCTGTCTCGAAAAACCAAAAAAAAAAAAAAAAAAAAAAAAAAAA
>OU015757.1:23418858-23441485 GCA_907169655.1 Acomys percivali | reverse complement strand
AAAAAAAAAAAAAAAAAAAAAAAAAAAAAAAAAAAAAAAGAAAAAAAGAAAAAGAAATAGAAATTCCATTTTGTGTTAAACCTATCCAAGTGTTGAACCCAGATTCCAGAAAAACCACAGACTAGTCTAAACAGAAAAGTATTCCCCAGCAACACAATCAGTTCACCTTGGGAAAGTCCAAATATACTCTCTGCTGGTCAAGCTGACCAGCAGGTGGTCTAGCACATAGCAACAACCAATTAGGAGAAGGCAGGCCAAAGTTCCTAACACCCCAATGACTGCTTCAACCAATCTTTTCTATAGGCCAACTTGCCCCTACACCTATTACCCAACCACAAAACGCCAAGGCTTGTAACTCCTTGCTTACAGCTTTTCTGCCCAAATGTCATCCAATCATAGACCCTAAAACCCATTTCTTTGACTAAAACCTATAAAAGCCCCTCTCAATTGAGACTCAAGGCCACTTCCCTGCATCTGCTGTGTCAGTGCATTGGAGGTGTGTCCCAGGTTCGAACCTGCAATAAAGACTTCCTTGCCATTGCGTTTGGACTCAGCTTTTGGGTGATCTGTTCGAGGAGTCTCTCAAAAATTGGGCATAACATTCAAACTCTGGCAGGGGTCAGGAATTTCCCCCAGTGAAAATGCTACAGCTCTGAAAAGAAAGGTATCCTGGCAGTCAGAAGCCAAGGACTACCCCAAAGTCACACGCACCATGACCTCCCACAAGAGGTTGATTGGGAGAGACACAAGTGGACGGCTGCCTCTGCTTGGATGAGAAGCAACAGGGAACTGAGCAGGAGACAGACCTATACAGGGGTCCTTGGAAGAGGCCTTTTTAAGGGCAGAGATTTCCAGGATGGGGATTGGTGAGATTTCAAGCGTTGCTCAGGATTGGTGGGATTCCATGCTCAGGGGTTGGTAGGATTTTGTGCTTAAGGGTGGGTGGGGTTTGGTAGGTTTTCAAACCCAGAAGTGGGCTCAAGCCATTTACCCTACAGGTTCAGTTTGCCTGAGTTCTGGCCAGTAGAGTTTGTTGTCTGGTGGTTTCCAAAGTGAATGGCCATCTTCCCATAGAGACATATTTTTTGAGACTTGCTTCTGAGTTGCCAAAGACTGACGTGTGTAGTCATAGCGCAGGGTAAGACATCCAAGCTCACGTCTGGGTTTTGAAAACTTACCAAT
Source organism: Acomys percivali (assembly GCA_907169655.1). Taxonomy (NCBI): domain Eukaryota; kingdom Metazoa; phylum Chordata; class Mammalia; order Rodentia; family Muridae; genus Acomys; species Acomys percivali. The sequence continues at coordinate 23,440,303 of OU015757.1, read as the reverse complement.
CACTGGGCTTGAAATCTCACCCATCTCTCAGTTTGGCCCAAGCTCAAGATTTGAAATTCCATCAATCCCCACCCTGAAAATCTCCACTCTGGAAAACTCCTCCTCCAAGAAACCCTATGTAAAGCCATTTGCCTCTCCCTTGTGTGAAGTTTGTCATACGGTGCGACTTTGTGGTGTGCCTTGGCTCCTGCCTACCAGGAAACTTTCCCCCTCGGAGCTGTGGCACTTACACACAGGCCCTTCCTTTGACAGGTGTCCAGCAGATGTCCAAGGCAACATTCTAAGACCTTCTTTCTTGGAACAGTCGGAAGGGTCTGGATTGGCTTCTGTTTTGAGGGAGGAGGTGAGGTCTGAAATGTGGGTCTGAGAAAAAATGGCTGAGGAGGAGTCTGACTATGAGCTATAGGGTGAAGTGAGCCCTTTCCTCCCCAGCAGCTTTTGGTCATATGCTTTTTGTTTGTTTTGTTCTTGAGACAGGGTTTCTCTGTGTAGCCTTTGTTATTCTGGACTCAATTTATAGACCAAACTGGCCTCGAACTCACAGAGATCCACATACCTCTGCCTCCCAAGTGCTGGGATTAAAGGCGTGTGTCACCATTGCCTGGCTTGGTCACATGCTTATCACAGCGACAGAAAACAAACCAGACATCACCTTTGATGGCAGAAGCAAGCCTTTCATGATTTATCAAAATCCGCTTAAGGCAGCCATAAAAACAAACCAGTGGGGGCGTGGCTCCGAGACAACCTTTCTGTGCAAGTGTGCTTCTTGATGCCGCCTTAAAGGGTGCTTTGCTCAGGCGTCCGGCGTGGGGACGGTGTCTCGCGGAAAGGCTCAGGGCGCGAAAGTGTAAAAGATTGTAGGCTGTGGAGGCCATAGAGGCGGGGCTTCCCAGTAGGTCCCGGTATGCACCGGAGCGCTTCTGGAGGTGGTGCAGATGCTGGGCTATGACGTCGAGGGGGAGGAGCTATGGCGGGCAGAAGGGCGAGACTGTTAGGAAGGCCACTCGGCGCAGGCGCAAGCTGAGCGAGCAGTAGCGTTAGAAGTGTCTGTGTGAGTCGCTTTTCAAACTGCGTCCTAGCCCAGAACCTGCAACCCGATGGGCCGGAAGGTGACCGTGGCCACCTGTGCGCTCAATCAGTGGGCCCTGGACTTTGAGGGCAATTTCCAGAGGATTTTAAAGAGTGAGTCTGGGGGTGGCGGGAGGCAGGAAGAAGTCAGAGTCCACAATGTTTAGGCTATGGCAGTCAAGACCAGTGCACAACTTTACCCAGAGAGACTCACAGCACTGGGCGTGGTATAAAAGAGTAATCACCTAGCCCTGGTGAGTTTTCAGGGGGACTTCCTAGTTTGAGGGACACGTGGAATAGCAAGGCAGCAGTGGAGATAGGTGAGCCCGGTCAGCTGGGAAGACACTGCCCTCAGCCACCTTCTAGGATCCGATGGGTCTCCAAGGTCCCCTGAATCAGAGCTGCCCATCAGTGAGGCCAGTTGTTTGCGGAGACTAGGGTCCCCGAGGACATTCCTAGTAGATGGGCATTGGGAGATGGCACCCTGAACCCAGAAGATAGGTAAGTGCTGAGCTCTCTGCTCAGAGTGTCGACGTTGAATATCCCTGTATCGCTGACATTCGTGTCAGCTCACGGTTGAACTCAAAAGACAGAACTGGGCCTGCTTTGCAATGCTGAGCTGCAGACTCCAGTTGTCCATGCAGAGCTGCCTCCGCAAGCTAAACAGGTGCAAGAAAGATGTAGCAGATCAGCTTTAAAAAACAAAACAAAAAGCCTAAATTTATTCTTATTTATTGCATGTACACATGCGGGCCATGGTGCGCATGTAGAGATCAGAGGACAACTTGCAAAAGTCAACTTTTTCCTTCCACCATGTGGGTCTAAGTCAGAGATTCTCAACCTGTGGGCCACAATCCCTTTTGGGGATCAAAGGACTTTCACAAGGGTCAAATATCAGATATCCTGCATATCAGATATTTACATTGTGATTTATAACGGCAAAATTACAGTTATGAAGTAGTAACAAATATAATTTTATGATGGGGAGGGGCACCACAACACGAGGAACTGTATTGAAGAGCCGAAGCATTAGGAAGGTTGAGAACCACTGGTCTAAGTAAACTCAGATTGTCAGTCTTGGCTACAGTGACTTTACCTCCTGAGACATCTGGCCAGCCCAGGCATTTTTTTTTTTTTTAAGTATATATTGACCTGCTATGGCTGTCAGAGGATATGTCTCTGGGGTGACGATGGGCTGCCTTGCCTGCATGTTGGCAGCAGCCCATACCTGGTGTGGGTGGTGGATGCTGGCACCATCCTACGGTTGGAAGCCTTCGCATCCTGTCTACAGGATAGCCAATCTGGGTGTCTGCTTAATGATTACCTACCAAGGTGTGACTTCCCCCTCCTCAGGGCTAAGGTCACTCTTACTCTCCCTGTTTCTGATTTCCTGCAAGTGTATACAGGTGTGTATAGGTGCCCATTGTTCTCTGCTGTTAACAGACTGAGCAGCAGTGGGCTGGGGACACCACAGAGCCTGGCTTTGGTTGTATCTACTACAGCAGCCTGCCTTTCCTGCCTTTGAATGTGTCCTAGCTGCTGAGTTCTTTCTCCCTCCCTCTCTCTCCTTATAGGTATTCAAATTGCCAAAGGCAAAGGTGCGAGATACAGGCTTGGACCAGAACTAGAAATATGGTATGGCTAAGCACACTGGCACTTCCCCCCCTGCTCCCCCCCTCCATCCTCAAAGGGCAGGTAGTGCTATCAAAAGATGGGACAAAAACGGGGCAGTACTGCCTGAGAGCAGAAGAAACCACAAACCATTTAGGACATCAGAAACTTGAGCCTGGGCCAGGGTCAAGGCAGATGGGGGAGGCTGGGTAACTCCAGGCTGCGTGGCCACGTAGGGGAGTGAGAGGGTGAATTCAGAGGCCAGGCCTCACCTTTCCTGAAGCTGTGGTTTCAATGCCCCTCCAAGGGTGGTGGTGCTGAGAGGCAGGGCTTGGGGGAAGTGATTAGATCACCCTGAGTGGCATCTGATATGAAAGCCCCAGGAAGCCTGCTTGCCCTCCCCAACCTGAGGCCACCTGGAAGGTGCCTTCTCTGCAACTGATCTAAGCCAAAATGCCGAGGAGCAACGAGGGTACCGGATTTGAAGCAGGGAGCGGCCTGTAGCATACACTTGTTCTACAGACACCTTGATTTTTGCAGCACCAGCTCCAGAGCTGTGTGTAGTGGTCTCCCGTGGCATTTAACGTGGCAGGTCAGGGCACTGAGATACCTCCCCAGGTTTTCATTTTCTTTCTTTTTTTAATTTAAAAAAATTATTTTTTATATTTATTTATTTTATATGTATGGGTGTTTTGTTTACACATCTCTCTGTGTAGCACCTTCGTGACTGGTGCCCCCCCAGAGGCCAGAAGGACATGTTGAATCCCCTGAAACCGGTATTATGGACAGTTGTGAGCCACCATGTGGGTGCTAGAATTGAACCCAGGTCCTCTACAAGAGCAAGAGAGCTATCTCTCTCCAATCCCTTAAAAAAATTTATAATAAATTGCATTTATTTGTGGACATGTACTGTGTGTGGTGGGGATGGGGTTGTTGAGGGATCAAATCTGGGCCATCATCACTCTTGATGGCAACTGCCTTAACCCACCAAGCCGTTTTGCTGCTCTCATGTTTGCATTTCCCTATTTGGCCACAAAGAGGTTTCATTCTGTATTCTCAGCATCTTTCAGTGGGCTCTCCCTGGTGGCCTTTTTGCGAGAACAGAGAAACCGATGCCTTGATGTCTTCTGCTCTCTTGCTGGGCCACCACCTTGTGTGTCTCTTAGCAGCTGCAGCTCCTCTCTGGTTTGGGGACTCCTACCAGCTGTCTGGTGTGCTCTGCTAGTTTCCTGTCTGTCTTTGAGGCTCTTAGCCAGCTGTGGGTTCCAGAATGTCCTCTCCTTTTTGTCCCCCTCCCTCCTCTGCTCTGATGCAGTGTGGTTCTCAACCTGTGGTTCATGACCCTTTTGGGGACTCATATCAGGTATTTACGTTATGATTCACAATAGTAGCAAGATTGTGGTTAAGAAGTAGCAGTGAAGTAACCTATGGCTAGGGGGTCCCACAGCATGAGGGACTGTGTTAAAGGGACGCAGCATTAGGAAGCTTGAGAACCATTAGTCAGCACAAATAAAAACAAACAAACAAACAAACAAACAGCCAGGCGGTGGTGGTGCACGCCTTTAGTCCCAACACTCGGGAGGCAGAGGCAGGCGGATCACTGTGAGTTCAAGGCCAGCCTGGTCTACAAAGCGAGTCCAGGACAGTCAAGGCTACAAAGAGAAACCCTGTCTCGAAAAACCAGAGAGAGACAGAGAGAGAACGAGAACCACTGGTCGAATGGCTGGATATAGGGAAGCAGGCATGTACATCTCTCTTGCACTTTTATATTAGTCCCGAGGCCGAGGCCCCCTCTTCTTTATCCTCCTGGATTTGCCTGCTTCGCCAGACCAGTGTCTCGCTGTAGAGTCCTGACTCCAACAAAGGCTCCACCTTCCATGCTGCCCGAGAGTGTCTGGTGCCCCTTAACTGGATTTGTTCTTAATAACTCCCTCCACCAGGAGGGAGGCTTTAGGAAGCTCGGCACCTGCCCTGAGCTGGCCCCCTCCTCACCCCTCACTGGCCCGCTCCCTCTCTCTTCAGCGGCTATGGATGTTGGGATCATTACCATGAATCGGACACTCTCCTGCATTCGCTCCAAGTTCTGGCTGCCCTTCTGGACTCTCCGATCACTCAGGGCATCATCTGTGACGTGGGGATGTAAGTGCCAGCCTGAGAGGGTGGAGAGGCGGTGGGGGGGGGGCGCAGTGGGGTTCTGAGAAAAGGCAAGTTCAAAGGTGTCCTGCACACAACACTCTTTTCATTCGGGGCCATGGAGCCCGCGTGAGACACCAAAACCCTTAATGTTGAATGAGGGTTTTGTTCAGCCCTGCGGCCAGTTAACCTCCCCAAGGCAACAGCTCTTGGAAGCAGTTTTTGTGAGCACACTCTACACAAATGCAAGCCACATGTGCAGGCAGTTTTCTTCATGATGAGTCGTGGGGCAGCTGCTCCTGAGGACATGCAAGCCATGAAGCCTCAAGTGGCATGATCCTTCAAGTATGGCGCCACCCAGCACAAGCGCCTAGAAGCTTCTAGTGTGTGTCGGACCATGCTTTGTATAGTTGTCTCCCATTGATGGGCCCCTGCAAGAACAGCAAGTGCTGTGCTCCATTAGAGCCTCTTCTCTGGCCCCTCATGAGTTCTTATGCCTAAGGGGTTCAGCGTTTTCCTGTTTGACAGTTATTGGGTACCGGTTTGGGCCTAGTTTGGGAGCTCTGTGTACAACTATGTCTTATTTGTTTGGAGCATTCTTTGCATATGAAAGGTCAAAGCCTGTTCTTACATGGAACAAAACATGTTTCCTTGCATGCTGCTTGCTGTTTTCTTTTGCTTTCTGGTTAAACTTGAAAATGTCTGTGTGGTGATGGCTCTGATCACTGTCTGGTGGTGTCTGTTTTTGTTTGAAGGGCTTCTTTTAGTTGGAAGACCTTGTTTTTATTATTATTACTATTATTATCATCATCATTATTATTACTGCTGTTATTTTTGTTGTTAAGTTTGGTTCATAATTTTTGTTTGTTTTTTAATTTTTCCAGTCTTTTGCTAAATTTCCTTATTTTGTGTGTTGTTGTGTGTTCCATACGTTTCTACATACAATATGCATGTATGTAGAAATCAGAGAATAGCCTGTTAGAGTCAGTTCTCTCCTTCCACCATGCGGGTCCTGGGGATGGAGCTCAGCTGGGTTGGCTTGGTGGCAAGTTCCTTACGCTTCTGAACCATTTCCCCACCAACCTGGTTTGGTTTCTTTGAGACAGGGTCTTAAATGACCCAGGTTAGCCTTGAACTCTTCATGTAGTGGAGTATGACATTAAATATCTGGTCCCCCTGCCTCCACCTCCAGAGTACGGGGATGAGGCCCCTGCTTTATGTAAGCATCTGTATGTCTACTACCCTGCACACCCATTGCACAAGGGAAGACCCATTGTTCACATCCTAGAATGTGCTTCATTTGGCTTGAGAGAGGACTAGAAGCTGTGGTGACATGGCCATGGCACGATAACAGGCTGGGTGCCCCTGCGTGCACCCTACCTCTGATCCTGTTTGGGAAGAAATATTAGGGCAGATGAGTTTCTGGCTAGGCAAGAGGGCAGCAGAGGCAGGCAGTGTTGGAAGCAATCGCCCTAAGTTCTGGGACATTCTAGAAGAAGGAGACTTGCTTCAGAACACTTTGAGTTTAATTTGAAAGCTAAAGAAGAGCGTTGAGAGTCTCTCTAAAGATTTAAGGAAGCGTCGTGCAATACAAAGAAAGCATCAAGGGGCTGGGGCACTGCTCTGAGGGTTAGTAAGGGCATGCTGTGCAAGTCTCCAGGGCCCATGTAAAAAGCCATGTGCATCAGGATGCTTTTGATACCCCAGTGCTGGGAGGTGGGATAGAAGGGTCCCCAAGGCTGGGTCCATGACCACCAGGTTCAGTGAGAGACCCTGCCTCAAAAAATAAAGTGGAGTGCTTTGAGAGATGGTTGAGTGGTTAGAGCACATACTGTGAATACTCCAAGTTCAGTTCCCAGTGCTCACGTCACAGCTGCCTGTAAGTGCAGCTCCAGGGGTTCTGACACCTCCTGCCTCATGCACTCATATGTGTGCACACGTGCACAAGTGTGTGTTCATGTGCATACACACCTGCACACAGAGGCATGCATGCAGATGTGTATACAAATGTGCGCACATACGCACATATGTGTGCACATGCATGCATCCACGCACGACTATACACACACAAGATTAAAAGTAAAGATTATTCTCGAAAAACCATTAGGTAGAGCTGGATAAGGAAGACTTCCAATGTTGACCTCTGCTGTGCGCATGTGCATACATGGGTGTGCACCTGTGTACACACAACAACGAAAACATGACTCTGTAGTTAGTGCCACCGCCTCTGCTCGCTGTGCTTTCATGACAGGTATCACCCCCCCCCTCCTTTCTGCAGGCCCATAATGCACCGGAATGTTCGCTACAACTGCAGAGTCATCTTTCTCAACCGGTAGGTGAGGCGAGAGGAGGGCAGCTGGCATGCCTGTGCCTGACTCTTGGTGGAGTCTGGCTTAGCAACTCCTATGAAGTTCCTTCTCTGGGCTTCAGCCACCTCACTCAAGCTAGAGGAGGAGACCCAAGGTTGGGTTGGTTGGGGTGTTTTTTTCATCCTTGTCACCTGGACTGTAGACAAGGTGAGGGAAGTCTCCTTGCCACTCCCTCCCAACCCACCCTCCACACGCCAGCCTCCAGCAGAGTGTGTATGTTGGGTAGATGGAGCCATGGGAACATTTCTTCCCCCTGACCCTCAAACAGAAAGCTTAGGCCTACAGAGGGGGAAAAAAAAAAAAACCACAAAACAGCTTTGCCCAGGGCCCTGGTCTTGAACCAGCTCAGCGGCCTTACCTTATCCTATGGGACAAGTTTTGTGGCAGAGGCCTCCTTGTCCCAGGAGTAGAGTGTGAGCAGTCCTTACATCGGCTTTAGGAAGATCCTGCTCATCAGACCCAAGATGGCCTTGGCCAACGAAGGCAACTACCGGGAACTGCGCTGGTTCACCCCCTGGTCCAGGAGCCGGTGAGTAGCAGATGCCTTGGCTGAAGAGTGGTCCCAGCCACACAGCAAGTGCTCCCTACACATCCTCAGCGCATGCAGCCTCAGTGCAGACCACTGGTGGGAGTGGGGAGAATGGGAGGACTTCTTGCCATGCAGACGTGGCCAATCCCCTGAGCCAGGAGACACCATAAGACCTCAGCCACCAGTCAGTGGTCACTGGTCACTCTTAAGTCCTTTAAAGCAAGGACTTTCAACATAGTCCATTTGACCTTTGGGAACAGGTCATTTCTTTGTTTGGGGCGGGGCTGCCCTGTGTAGTGTATGGTGGTCTGAGTAGAGTGTATTAACCAATATTACCCCTAAGGCAGGTAGGCATGGCCGTGTGCTCGCTTCATCCTGGCAGGTGGAGGTGAAAGCTGAAGAACCAGGCCTTCAAGGTTACCCTTGGCTCCTTAGTGAGCGTCAGGTCAGCCTGGGGACATGAGTCCCCGTCATAGAGCAAAAAACAGTTACCCCAGACTTTGCCAAATGCTTCCCAGGGGGCAAAATGTCCCCCGTTGGGAAGCCCTGCTCTGTGGTTTAGGTGACTGTCTCAATGTTCTGTTGCTGTGAAGAGACACCATAACCATGGTAATTCACTTAAAGGGAAGGCTTTTGCACGCGTAAGCAGGGTCTTTAGTGCTCCACTTGAAATGGTTGGCAGTTGACACAGGAAAACTGCTGGGTTCTGAGAGCTGCTCTGGGTTTGATGGCCTTGTGAATTCTGATTCTGTGTCATAGTTGTGTTGACTTTCTTCATTTATCCATCAAGTAGAAACTTTAATGTGCTCCTGATATAACTTGTTTCTCTATTTATGTTTCTCAGCCCATCGTCTTCACTTTTCTCTGTCCAGCATTTCTGTAACATTCTAGATTATTCCTAGACCAGAAGGCTCATATTTTTGCCTTCCTCCCAGCTAACCAGAAATCTCTTTGAGTTTCTCCATTTGGCTTCAGACTTCTGTCTCACCATCCTTTGTCTTTATTGTGCATTTTTAAAAAATATTTTATTTTTAATTATGTTTGTATGTGTTTGTGTCTGTGTGGGAGTGTGTACACATTAAGTGCAGTGCCTACAGAAGCCAGAAGAGGACGATGGATCCTCTGGAGGATCATCTGTAACTGAGGTTACAGCCAGTTATGAACTGCCATTCACAACTGCTAGGACAGAAATCAGGTCTTGACTTTTCAGCCCTGCCTTTTAAAAATGGAAAATAAATGTTGAATTCCACTGTCTTTTCCACATATGTCAAGGTGAATATAGAGAGTAACTCTTTGTGCCTTAAATTTCAAGTAAATGTGAGATATTAAACTTGGATTTTATTCAGAAATTGGTACCCTCTCTAGAATTGTATGCCAACATTGTGTTAGAGGTTTTTGTTTTGTTTTGTTCAGGAGGTGGGACATCCCCTGTGTTTTGTTTTGTTTTTAAGATTATGAGATTGTTTTCTTTTTCTGTGCTCTGGATGTGTTATGATAGTGGTATATTATCCAATTACAATATGGTTAAAAATTCTTGTCACACTTAATAAGCAAAGTGTGGTGGCACACAACTTTAACCCCAGCACATGGGAGACAGAGGTAGGCTGAGCTCTGTGTATTCAAGGCCAACCTGGTCTGCATAGTTCCAGGCCAGCCAGGACTACACAGTAAGACTCTGTCAGGAGAGGGAAAAAAAAAAAGATTGAGGGGCTGAAAAGATGGCTCAGGTTGTGTGTGAGCACTGGCTGTTCTTCCAGAGGACCTGGTTGCACCCACAAGCAGCTCACAACTGTCTATAACTGCAGTTCCAGGGGATCTTGTGGCCTCTGTGGGCACCTGGACTCATGAACACATGCCTACACACACACACAGACACACACACACACACACACACACACACACACACACACACACACAAATACAAAGTTTAAAAATATCCTTAAGTTTTAAGTAATGGCCTTTCCTGGAGCCAGTTCCTGAAAGTTGTCCTCTAACCTCCGCACAAGCACCATAGCATGCGCACACCCACACTCTTACACACACAATGGATAAATTAAAAATAAAATAAAGAAATGGACTTCCTGGCACCTTCCTGCCCTTCCTGGGACTTATTGGTCTATCCTTAGATGACACATAAATGGGGCACAGTGCAGGGGGTCTAGTCTCCTATAATTACCTTTGGCCATTCACCCACTAGCTTTTAGCTTTATGTGATAATAGGAGTGTTTTGTTGGTGTTTTGTGTTGTGGTTTGTTGAGATAGGATCTCATACTATAGCCTAGGCTGGCATCCAGTTTATAGCAGTCCTCCTGCCTCAGACCCCCACGTGCTGGGGTCATCGTCCAGTACCAAGCGGATCTTGGCACGAGTTGATAGGTGAAGATGATTGTACTTTGGCTCACCAACGTTTTGGTTTCTCGACATTGCTGTTCCCTGACCTACAGATGGAGACAGAAGACTTGTCTGGGACAGCGTGGCTTTTGCAGGGTGTGATGGACTATGGGCATCTTGTTTCTGCTCCCTGTGTTGATGGGGGAGGAGAGGCCATGTCCACTCAGCTCCCCAACATCTGGCGTTTTGCTTAGGTAAAAGAACTATTGGCAGCGTGCCCACAGGCCAGGAGTTGTAAGAAAGCAAACAGAAAGTCTGCATTCGGTGTCTGAGCAGTGCACTTGGAGCGACTTGCCTGAAGGCACAGGTTTTAGCTTTTTGTTTTATGTGTTTTTATAACTGAGTCCAGTGGAGTGGATCTTTGAGACTCCCTAGGCCAAAGCTGTGTGAAACAAACACTCTGCCAGTCAGTGGCTGTGGACTGTGACTCTGTGGTCTTATTATGCCAATGGTAGGCGTGGTCATGTCTGTGAGTGAACATCTCAAGACTTTCCCAGAGTTGGGAATCCCGTCTGATTCCTCCCTTGGAACAGTGTCCTGATTCCAGTCCCTTCTCTCCCTAGTATCTCAGGATATACTGAGAGGCTGAGACACCCCAGTATGCATGGATACTACAGTGTCTGCCGTTGACCTCTGTGTGAATGGGTGGCTGCGTCTCTGAGGATTAATGGTCTCAGGAGCATGGTTAGGCTGAGGGCCTGCGCCTGTACCATGCCTCCTGCTTCCCGGGACCTCATCTCAGCTTTGCGGTGCTTTGATTCTCTCCTTCCAGGCAAACTGAGGACTATGTCCTCCCTCGGATGTTACAGGACCTGACAAAGCAGGTGCATCCTTCCCAGGCTGAGGATGGGGCACAGGAGGAGCTCTGGGGTGGGGTCAGAGCATAGCTGGGTCGGTGGAAGCACAGAGGGGAACTTCTGGGGTGGGGTTGGGGGTGGGAGGTGGGGGAGACTCTGACTGGGAACAATTCTAGGAAACCATAGACAACCAGCTGGTGGCGGGTGTATCTCTGAGCTTTGTCCTTCTTGTTGCATTATGGACCTAGGGTCCTGGCTCTTCTTGCAGCCTTGGTGAGTGGTGACATTGTTGGTAGCCCGAGATGGAGTAGAGGAAAGGACCTTCTGCAGCCATAGTAAAGCTGTGTGGCTTGTAGTCATGAGCGTGCAAATGGGAGAGCCTGGAGTCAATAGAAGTAGTGTATGCTGGCCTAGGTACTCCCAAGGTGAGGAGAGCCTTAGTATGAACCTGGAACATATGGCAGCCTTCAAGAAGTTAGAGGCCAGTGTGTAGCCCAATAGGAAGCCCTGGGATCTAACATGGTCTTTTCTTTCCATTGCAGACAACTGTGCCATTTGGAGATGTGGTACTGGCCACCCAAGACACCTGTATTGGGAGTGAGGTCTGTGAGGAGCTCTGGACACCGCGCAGGTCAGATGGCTCTCTCTGCCGTCCGTTCCCCATCTTGGGCCGACCAGTGGGAGGACCCAGGCTTTGCAGACTCCTGGGCTCATGTCCTTCTCCATGGAGGTCCCCCCAGATAAATAGCTGAGGGGCCACAGGAGCCTAGCAGTCACTGTACCTAACTCTCTCCACAGCCCTCACGTTGACATGGGCCTGGATGGTGTAGAGATCATCACCAACGCCTCGGGCAGCCATCACGTGCTACGCAAAGCCCACACCAGGGTGGATCTGGTGACCATGGCTACCTCCAAGGTAGGTGTTGAGTAGGGTGGCTAGAGCAGGGTCATAAGTTAGAGGGCCCTCAGGGGAGACCCCAGGAGAAGTGACACCTGGGGCAGGACTCTGCCACTTCCAGTGCGTTCTTAGGGCTGTGGTTTCAGGCTGTATTCCACTGCCATGCCTGGTCTCTCCCAGGCTCTTTTCTTAGTATCACCTGGCCCTAACTGCCATCGTTCAAAGCGGACTCTGTTAACACCTTTGTGACAGGGAACCCGGATAAACTCCTGTCCATGGTTGCCATGGAGACACATGCCAACTTGCAGGTCCCTGCCACTGACCTTGGACACTGTAGAACACTACTTTTAGTCCTTGGTGCAGATAGACATGCCCCAGGTTGAAGATGGGCACAGGTGGGAGATAAAGCCCAGCCTTCACAGAGGCCACCCAAGGTCACCGGTGTTTCCAGTGGCTCCAAAGTTCAAAGCTGCCCCACTACACTGCTCTAACTGCAATGGTCCTGTCAGATAGGGTCAGCAGTGCTGCACTGAGAGCAGAGGGAAAGTAAAAGTAACTGTTCTATGGGATGCCTGACACCTGGTGTCATGTGACACTGTTCCTGGGAAGACCCAACACAGGTCTCCTCACCCCAGATTAGGGAACCTACAATAGACCAAAGTAACAATACCCCCAAAGTTCAATATGGCAAACCAATCAATTTATTGAAATTGCCCAGCGATGTAAGTGAGCGGTTGCAGACAGGAGCAGGGATGCATCCAAAGGCAGCCACATCACCAAAGTCCATCAACAGCTCATAAAAGCTGGAACCTTGGAGCTCTTTTCACAACGTATAGGTAGTTTGACAGGCCAGGAAATCTCTTCAGGGAGCTTGGCTGATCTGGAAGCCTTTCAGCAGTCCTATTGCTGATATAAGCTTGGAGAGGGACAGGGCTTGTGTGTATTGTGAGTTTCAGGAACTTGCTGAGACTTGTAAATTGTTGGCTTCCTAACGCTTCCACGTGCAGGAAATTGCAGCACAACATCTTGCAAGGGCGGGCGCATGAGTTTGAGCTGTGCGACTTTGTGTCCCCGCCTGCACCTACCATCTCTGTCAGAGTCTGGATGTCCACGGCAACTTAGAATCGGGTAGAAAATGGCAGTCTGGTACATCTAGGTGTCCTGTGCAGTGCTACTGGCAGTCCTGCAGTCACCTGTGTTTCTTCTAGAATGGTGGCATCTACCTACTAGCCAACCAGAAGGGCTGTGACGGTGACCGCCTCTACTATGATGGCTGTGCCATGATTGCCATGAATGGGAGCATCTTCGCCCAGGGCACTCAGTTCTCATTGGATGATGTGGTAATGAGCCAACCATGGGGATGGGGAGAGGCCGTCACACCACCCAGTCAGTCTGTCCATCCATACAGGTCCCCCTCCCCTGGCTGTGAGGAAGGATCCCCTTACGGCATGTTTTGGCTGAACACAGAGCAGAGAAAAATGTCCCTGCTGGATGTGGGCTAGGAAGGAGGACCCCAGGCTGTGGTGAATACGTTGTTGTAGATACCATAGTGTCTGGGACACAGGGTCATCTGGCTCCACGCAGGGTGTAGTGAGCCTGTTTGACCCATTTTGGAGACTGGCAGGATGAAGCCCCAGACAGGGATCAGAAGACATGATCCTGGTCCTGCCTTAAGGAATGGTGACCATCAAGCATAACTGGGAATGTCATTCTCAGGGACATCTGGCCTGTCCAAAAATTTATCAGTTGCCCCATGGTCTGGACATCACTTGTTAAAGGGAAGCCTTACTGCTGCATTAATAACTGTTTTAATCAATGTGGCAAAACACCTGACAGAAGTTCTTTAGGGAGGAAAGATTTACTTCAGCTTACAGTTTGAGGGTACACAGTCCATCATGGTGGGATGGCACGGTGGCAGGAACGTGAAGGCCGCTGGTCACAGTATAGCCACAGTCAGGAAGCAGAGAAACAAACGCTGATGCTCAGCTCACTTTCTCCTTTTCTATTCAGTCTGGGACCCCAGCTCACAGGCTGGTGCTGCCCACGTTCAGAGCTCATCTTTCTACCCCTCTGAGACATGATCAGAGGTTTGTTTCCATGGTGATTCTAAATTACATTGAACTAGCAGTCAGCGGTAACCATCACTTCCCACCTGAGTCCTGAGTGTTGAGAATCACAGAGGATACCCCTTACCTCCCGGTGGAAGGGGCTTTCTAAGCATGTGAGGCCAGCTGAGTGATAGGGTGGAAGTGCCATCGCAGTCCTTCATTGGGTAGGGGATGGGGAGGTGAGGAATGTGAGAACACAGAGAATAGGCAAGAAGGCAGTGGGCAGTCCTGCGCAAACCTCACTGATCCACCTCCGGGGACCACACAGTCCTCAGAGGGTCCGGTGATCTGCTTGCTTAGTGCCTGGAAGATGTGGGTGTGGACTGCATGTCATGGCCACGCTGTTCTCCATCTTCCTCTGTGTTGGCTTCCTTTTCTGGTCATAGGATGGCAGCAGTGGCTCCAGCCATCCCATGTATAAGTGGCTGTGTTCAGAGTTGGAGAAGGAGCCATTACTTTCTGTGTGTCTTTTAAGTGAAAAAGAGCTTTTCCTTAAATACTCCCCCCACCCCCAATTACTGACAGAGTTGTTTCCTGCTGTAACTGGTAGGTTGCTGGGAAATGTTTAAATGTATTTGGGGTGCTAGTGTCAACCAGACAGATGCAAGTGGAAAGATAGTTCAGGTCACAGCATTAATGTCAGGCAGCTCACCACCACCTCTCACTCTAGCACCAGGAGTCTGATGCCCTCTTCTGGCTTCTACAGGAACTGCACTCACATGCACGAACACACATACTCATAATTAAAATTAATTTTTTAAAAATAGTAAAAAGGGGCTGGAGAGAGGGCTCAGTAGTTAAGAGGTGCCTGCTGTTCCAGAGGTCCTAAGTTCAATTCCCAGCAACCACATTGTGGCTCACAACCATCCATAATGTGATCTGATGCCCTCTTTGGCAGATAAAGCACTCATATACAAATAAAGTTTTTAAAAAAATAGTAAGAAGTTCAAGAAGGCGGTGATGCCACTCACCCTACAAGGTGCCCAGACCCTGCTATGAAAGGTTTGACCCATTCATATGGGACTGCGATTCTGAGCTTTCCCTCTGCTTCCCCACCTAGGAAGTCCTCACTGCCACCCTGGACTTGGAGGATGTCCGGAGCTACAGGGCAGAGATCTCCTCTCGGAACCTGGAAGTAAGTGCCCTGGGAGATGCCAGCCTGGGAGTGTGCTGTGGGCTTGGCCAAGGCTGTGGGGCCAGCATGTGGAACCATGAAGAGATACATATCACCTTGTTCCCTTCCCCTGATGCCTAGCCACCAGTGCTCTGCTTTCTGCCTGTAAGGAGGGGACCATTTTCAGAGATGGTGCTACACCTTGTATGCTATTGTATGCCTGGCTCCTCTCATTAAATATTGCATCCTTGGGGCCTATCATGTGGAAGCATAATAGGGCTTTTCTCTTTTTCAGGATACAGTAGTACTCCACTCAGTGGCTATGCCACTGGGTACACCCACTCCTCCAGAGTTTTGAGTGAGCCTGGGCTCCTTTTTCCTAGGTGTGTCTGTCCAGGAGTAAGTCCTCTGACTCACATGAGGCCCTCAGGTTCAGGCTATTGAAGATCTATTAGACTGCTTTCCTGAGTCACTGCTCCCCTTCCCGTTCCCACAGTTTGTGGGGTTCAGCGGGGAGGTCTATAACTTTTCTGCCTTTGCAAGCGCTTGTCAGCACCTGTCAACTTTGACCAGTCCAGCCCTCTTCCCCATGGGCTCGTCTATGTCTCTGATGGCTGTTAGAGTCCTGCTCCTCACCCACGAAGGTTCTGAACTGCAGGTGTCAGGATGTCCTCATGTCTTCCCCAACAGGCGAGCAAGGTGAGCCCGTACCCACGGGTGAAGGTTGACTTTGCCCTTTCGGCCAATGAAGATTTGTTGGAGCCGGTGTCAGAGCCTGTGGAGTGGACATACCACAGGCCTGAGGAAGAGATAAGGTGGGTGCCCCTGGGCCTGGATCCTGCTTTGTGGATAACACCGTCCCAGCGGCTGCCAAGATTCACCAGGTGTGGGGGCTACAAGGATTCCCAAAATCTGCCTAGGATAGACACTATGCTTCGTTGGAGCTAAAGATATGGTGGCTGCTACATAGTGAATTAGTTCTAGAACAGCCAGAGCTACCTAGGGAGACCTGTCTTTTAAGAAAAGAAAAGAATAAATGCTGTGGCTGATGATGCCCCACTGCCTGGTTCTTCTCAAGGTGGTCTCCCTGTACTGTGACCTTAAGCTCTGAGGCCCTGTCCCAGACCTCAGTGTCCCCATTTTACATGGGGTGTTTCAAAACTGAAATGCCCAGATTGACATGAAAGGCTTATAGCTGATGGCCTAGTGAGAGCCCATGCCTGGGGCTGTATCTCTTCACTGCCTTCTGTGAAGAGGCCCTATTCAGGGCCTCTGCGCAGGCACAACGAGCCAGGCTTATGGCTCCAGACTCAATGCTGTCATCTCCTGCAGCCTCGGACCTGCCTGCTGGCTCTGGGACTTCCTTCGACGGAGCAAACAGGTGGGCTGTTTTGTCCTCGCCCCCTCCCCGTGTGCTTTCCCTGGTTGGTGTGTGAATCTAGGGTGGGTTGGCGATTGTTTTCCTTGGGGGAGTGTATCCACACTGGCTAGAGGCCAGATGGGTGAAGCCTGCTTTGATGCTGGTGGTCTGTGGAGCTGTCCAGATCTGAAGGATCTCCCACATCTCCCAATGTGGCCTCATTGTAGGACTGGAAAGGCAGCCTGGAACTTAGAACGACCTCTCCTGATCTCTCGAAAACTCTGTAATACACATGGGTTGCTTGTCCAACCCAGGGATGGCTCTGAGCCCCGCGGGCGTTAATGTAGGGCTCTGGGACTCACGGGGCTGTGCTAGGCTGGGGATCGGGTGGGGCCCAGCCTATCTGCAGGTCCGTTGACCCAGAATTTGGTCGCCCCCTTTCCAGGCCGGGTTTTTCCTGCCCCTGAGCGGCGGTGTGGACAGCGCTGCCAGCGCCTGTATTGTCTACTCCATGTGCTGCCTGATCTGCGAGGCTGTGAAAAGCGGAAGTAGGTGACATGCTGTGCATTAATCTAAGGAGTGCGTCAGGTTGGGAGCCAGACAGGGAAGGACAAACCCAGGTCACTATGGGTGAGGGAGGCTTCCTTGTTGGGTACAGATGTCATCTGTCCTATTCAAGACCAAGAACCCAGGCCAGTAACATCCATTCCTGGGCAGTTAGCAGATATGGCCTTGTCTGTCAATAGTGCAGCTCCTGTTCCTCCATGGGTGCAGTGGCACTGAGAATAGCCTGAGCAGCACAGGAGCAAATGGTTAGCCCAGCACAGACCACAGGATAGCCCAACATGGACCACAGTTAGCCCAGTGTAAAGCAGTGGATTATATGGCAGTGGGTTAGCACAGTGCAGAGGCAGAGGGGTTAGCCCAGCACCAACCACAGATTAGCCCAACACAGACCACAGGTTAGCCCAGCACAGACCACAGGCTAGCCCAACACAGACCACAGTTAGCCCCAGTGCAGAGCAGTGGATTCCATGGCAGTGGGTTAGCACAGTGCAGGGATAGAGGGTCAGTTAGCCCAGCACAGACCACAGATCAACCTAGAACAGTAGTGAGCTAACACAGGGTGTGCACAGGGTCCAATGTGCAGGCACCTGGGAGAGGGCCTTGCTCTCTTTTAGGACTGTGTGTTCTCTAGGCTAGACGCAAGGGAGATGCTTGGGAGATGGACTGTGGGAACTTAACATCAGACTAGAGAGTGGTTAGGTCGACTCTAGGGATGGATGGGCCTAACACATGTGGGAGCTTAGGATCAGACCAGGGGTGCCTGGTACCTGCATGGGCCCCAGGGAGATGAACGGAAGCTGGCACTGGGAAGGTGTGGCCTGGCTACATGCGCACTTGGGAAGGAGGCCAGGACGTTTTGCAGACAGTGGTTCTCATCCTGCCATGGCGGCCCCAGATCAGCAAGTGCTGGCAGACATCCAAAACCTGGTGGACGAGATCAACTACACCCCAAGAGAGCCCCGGGAGCTCTGCGGGCGCCTGCTTACCACTTGCTACATGGCCAGCGAGAACTCCTCCCAGGAGACCCACAACAGAGCCATAGAACTGGCTCAGCTGATTGGAAGGTAGGACTCCATCCTGTGCTGAGCCCAGGCCAGCACCGGGGCAAAGGTCAGACAGAGCTGGCGAGAAGCCTGTGGCTGCGGTATCTTCATGTGCATCTGGCAGCTGAGTGAAATGCTGCTATGGGTTTGAGTCAGGATTTAAGGAAACAATGCAGCTGAGCCCCAGACTATACAGTTCACACGTACATGCACACATACACATGCATGTGCATGCACAAATATGTATCACCCAGCCTCACCCCTAGATGCAGACGCAGGTCACATATTCCTGTCAGCGTGATACCTTAGAGCGATCCAGCAGGCTTTGGACATAGCCTGCAGGCTGTGTGGGAAGGGCCAGGTAGACTTTTCCAAGAGGCGTGACTGCCTCATCCAGAATGTTCTTTTATTCTGGCTCTTTGGAAAAATAAGAAACTGCCTGTCACATTGCCGGATGCAGCCAAAAGCCTGCCCACCAGCAGTTCTGTTCCTGGGTTCATACCCAAGTCCAAATAGTTATCTCTACAAGATGTCCCTCAGCTTTGTCACAGTAGTGAGAAGAGGAAATAACACAAATGCCCATTGGCTGATGTCATGTGTCCGTACTGTGGATTGATATAAAAAGGTGCGGAGTGCCTTTATGGCACAAGTGACCCTTGGAACTGTCGTACTGAGTGAAGTGCACCAGGTGTCAAAGGCCATGACATTCACAACCCCGTTTCTGGGAGTTGCCCAGCGTAGCGTATCCATAGTGGATTTTGTTAGTCCAGGCAGTGGACTAGGAGTTGTCAACCTGGGGCAGATGGGAGTTGGGGGAGGGGGGTGACAGTTACTGGGCAGAGTTTCTTTCTGGGGTGGTATGTTCTGGAACTAGACGGTGAGCAGTAATGGCTTTACAGTATTGTGACTGTGCTGACCATGGTTGAGTCACATGCTGTTGGATGGTAAGAGAGGACCAGTGAGAGGGTTCAGTAGGTAAAAGTGCTTGCCACCAAGTCTGATGGTCTGAGTTCAAATCCCTGGGACCCATATGCTGTAAGGAAAGAACTGACTCCCAAAAGTTGTTCTCTGACATCCACACACATGCTGTGGAATATGTCCCTCTAATACATATGATAAAGTGTTTTTAATTTATTTTCTAATTATATATGTAGTATAGGTATGTGCATATGAGTGACAGAAAGAGGGCATCGAATGCCCTGCAACTGAAGTTACAGGTGATTGTGAGCCACTGTATAAGTGCTGGGAATCGAACCCAGATCCTCTTAATTGCTGAGCCATTTCTCCAACCCCAAGGGATATCTGGGTTTTTTTGTTTGTTTGTTTGTTTGAGACAGGTCTTACTCTGTAGCACTGGCTGACCTGGAGCTCACAGAAATCCATGTGCCTCTGTCTCCCGAGTGCTAGGATTAAAAGCATATTCCCACTATACTCAGGCCCAAGAAACATTTTTAAAAGATAGCATGTCTTAGCACACCTGTACTGACCCCTCTCGCCCCTGCTCTTGCAGCTACCACATCAGTCTGAGCATCGACACGGTCATGAAGGCTGTGTTGGGCATCTTTAGCTTGGTGACCCGGAAGTTCCCTCGGTTTTCAGCACACGGAGGGAGCAGCAGGGAGAATCTGGCCTTGCAGAATGTGCAGGTAAGTGTTTGAGCCTGGCCCTGGTCCCCACAAGGGTACAGAGAGGAAGGCAATGGAAGACAGGGAGCCTGGGGAGGGGATGGGCAGTGCTGGGCAGGCCTCACTAGCCGCTGGCCACACAACCATGCTTTGGGTTGCAGGTCTGTGAGTGGGAGTACATGAGAAAATGTGTTCGCGAGTGTGTGTGTGTGTGTATGTGTGTGTGTGTGTGTGTGTGTGTGTGTGTGTGCGCGCGCGCGCGCGCATCTGAGCCTTGGGAAGGCTGTGTGCTGGAGCATCACCAAACACAGTTGTATGTGGGGACTTGTGCATTTCATCCAGCCCTATCCTGACTAGCTTGCCCCACCCCTGGGCTACCTTGGTTAGCCTACATGCCCTGAGTCAACAGGGGGAGGAAAAGTCCCAGGGCTGTCTGTTGCCATCTGTTTGCCACTTGTGTGCATGGCCATCTCTCCAGTGGTAAATAGTGTGGAGGGCACTGCTGAGCATCTTCCTGGCTACGGCTACTCTGTGCCCACCTCCTGTCACTCTTGGTGACAGCTATAACCCTGCTGTAGCCAGGTGCAGGGGGAACGTGGCAGGCTTTTCCCCAGCACAGGACAGCTTGATTCAACTGGTCTGTGTTCTAACTTGGCTGCTCCTGCGCAAGGATTGAATGGTAGTGCAGCTGTTGCCAGGGTCCTGGCACAGGGTAACTTGCTTTTTTCTTGATCCAGGCTCGGATAAGGATGGTCCTCGCCTACCTGTTTGCTCAGCTGAGCCTCTGGTCCCGGGGTGCTCGAGGAGGCCTTCTTGTGCTTGGATCTGCCAATGTGGATGAGAGGTGCTTGTGGCTGGGGACTTGCCTTGATGGACTCGGGTCCTTTCAAGACTTCCTGTAATATCAGGATATCCAGAGAGTGCACTTCTATCTGCCTCCAGCCCAGCCCACTCTTAACGAGCTCTCACTACTTCTATCCCTGGCCTGCCTCCAGTTCCTGTCACCCACGCTGCCCCGCCCCCATCCTGTTCCATGCATCATAGGTCATTTCATTGCAAACAGTTTTCCAAACACGATAGCTGTTTTTCTGTGTGGACTGAAGACAAGTCCCTTTCTTCCTTAAAAAACATCCAGTGGCCTCTTGTTTCCAGGTAAAACCTCCCCGACCACAGACCACAGACCTAGTGGAGACTAGTAGATCCCCTTTCCAGGCTCCGTTTTCCCCACTTTCCTTGGGTGAGCCACCGCACCTCCTAACTGTTCTCATGTGTTCAATCAGTCTTTTCACCAGTCTGTCTAGCCATAAATGGAGCCACCCATCTGTCCATCTGTTACTCTGATCACCTCTCTATCTACCCATCCACATGTCAATCCATCTATCCATCCACCTACCTATTCATACATACACCCACCCCCACCCATCCACCCACCCACCCACCCACCCATCATACATACACCCACCCCCACCCATCCACCCACCCACCCATGCATACATACACCCACCCCCACCCATCCATCTACGTCCACCCACCTATCCATCCATCCCTTCCTCTGTCCCTCCCTCCTCATCTACCTGTCCACCCATAAATATGCACATACACCCCCAATCATCCATCTATCCATCCACTCACCCACCCCCACCCCACCCACTTCTGCAGTTTGCCTTGGTTTGATTTTGAGACAGCTTCTTACTGTGAAGCTCAGGATGGCTTCAAACTTCCCATGTTACCCAGCCTGCCCTCAAACTGGAAGCAATCCTCTGCCTCTGTCTTCTGAGAACTGAGATCATAGGAGGGAGGGATGGAGGGAGAGAGAGAGAGAGAGAGAGAGA
>OU015757.1:23391656-23411594 GCA_907169655.1 Acomys percivali | reverse complement strand
ATAGATAGATAGATAGATAGATAGATAGATAGATAGATAGATAGATAGAGATAGAGATAAATAGTTTGCAAAGACTATGCCATCTGCAAGAAGCAGTTCCTCTTCTAGTGGACAAACACCATGTGTTCTCTCAAAAGTCTGTTACCAGCAGACAAATACTGCATACCATGACACAAATCTGTTTCATATCCCACACGTGGGATCAAAACAAAAACTTGTTTACATCTACTACACATCCCCCTTCTATTAAAAAAAAACTACACAATAAGAATAATTACTGGAATTATTAGGTGAAAGTCACATTTACTAGGTCCAGTCCATTTGTATTTGACAATCTTGAAGAAAGTATTCCACTATTTATCCTAGCATAGTGTCCAAAGTTTTCCTAAATCACTTTCTTATAACTTATATTTATCAAGCTAAAAACATCTTTTTAGAACCTAAACAACTAAAGGTTAATTATAGTAATACTATGACTTTCTAGTCTTCAACCCCATCAGAGACTTAAGAAGGAAATATTATCTAATATGTAGGAAGTGCAGGCAATCAGCTTCCAAAAGTATAGACATGACAGAGACAGTTGACTGCCTGGACAGTCGCTAAAGGTTTGTCTGTATTGTTGGGGCGTCCAGTTTTCAGCCTACTGGCCCAGAATATCTGACAGACTTTTCTGTGAAGCAGGACTTTTGAAGGACTGGCCCATCTAGTCTCTGCAAAGCTGGACAGTCAGTTTTCCAGTGTCATGCTTGTTCATAGTTTGGACAGTCAGCCTGCTATGAGCAGTAGAGATAAGAACAGTTTGGTTTTTTGTTTGTTTGTTTGATTGATTTTGGTCCAATGACTATTCTGCTGCATTTGTTTCTTTGATGCCTATCATCTTCATTGAAGTAGACTGGAGGTGCTGCCAGGAGCAAATGCATCTCTCTGTCAGAAAAGCCCTTTATTATTAAATCCCCATACTCTGTAGATCTCTGAAGTGTTTGAAGACCATCTATTTACCATAATGCATAATCATATCTATTTAATGACCAATTGATCTATCGATTTATCTAAGTAAACAAATACTGCCTGTTTCTAGCTATGTACTATATGCTTCACCCTGAAAACTATACAAGAGACTAAATAAAGCTTATTTCTGTAATTAACTAAACTAGTATCTAACAAGACTACAAGTAAGATTTATATATGACTAACTACTAACTTGCATCTCCAACCACCCTGAACAGTTTGCAATAGTTAGCTTTCATAAAACTAGAACTTTACATAACATTTTCAAATGAGTTACATATGTACAATATATTAATCAAAAGTTGAACAAAATAATCTTAAATTCTACCAATACACAATACCAATGTAAAATATTTGAGGCTGGTGGGTTCAGTAATCTACCTTTTATCCTATAATTCTACATCCCCCTTTTTATCATTCCCTTTCCCCCTCCTTTCCCCTAATACTAGATAGGATAGAAAAGTAAAAGAGAAAAAAAGGTAGAGAGGAGAAAGAAAAAAAAATCCCTCAATCTAACTTTTACTAACTTCTAACCAACCCCCCTAGATGATAACAAACATTAGTAACCATCAAAACACCCACCTCACCTATTGGGAATGAGGGCATCATGTTCTTAAAATTACTTTTTGTTTTTGGGGGGTAAAAACATCTTTTGGGTACCCTTAGAAAATTAGGATATTGGCCAAGTGCTGGAAAAGCTAGCTGTATATTTTTTCTGTTCAGTCTTCTTGGAATCAATCCTTTGGGCTAGCCATTTTGAAATTGGTATGCATGCAAATTCTTGAGGAAACAGTAGCTGAGGCAGTCTTCGAGGTTGAATCACCTGGGATACTTGCTTTGTCTTTATTATCTTGTCTTTTGCCCTAAAAATAAAAATAAAAAATTTAAAGCATTGGTATAGGTACTTTTCTACATTTATATATATGGAATATACAAGGTACACAAATCAGCTAAAGATAAATTTCCACCCTATTTTTGAGCAGGTGTAAAGCATCAACATTAGAAGTCTGAACTGTAATATCCATGCTATATGAAAAGATGGCATGTCAATGAGGACCAGGTAGTGTTTAAGATTCCCTTGCTATTTGAAAACATTCATGTATCAAATAGTAGGTCTTCCTTGGTCAGACCTAATCTTTATAAGTTGTGTTGGTAGCCGTATTTGTTCATTTTCTGTAGATACATAAGCATAACCATGTCCCCATCTCAAAACTACTGCAGATTTCCATTCCATTCTCAACAGGTCCTTATAGTTCACTGGCTGTCCTGCTTCCTCAGCGTTTTTCTATAACCCAATGTCTCTCAGCTGCTGTTGTTCCTTTTTCATCAACATTAAGAAAATTCAGAGTCAACAAAGCATTATTTAATCTGCCCCTGGAGGTCTTTATCCTTCCTTTTTGTTTAATAAGCATCTCTTTTAGGTACAATTAGCTCTTTCTACAACAGCTTGTCCTGTAGGATTGTGTGGTATACTAGTAATGTGCTTTATATTATAACATGAAAAAAAAATCTTCATCTTATTGGATACATATGCAGGAGCATTGTCAGTTAATTTGTGCAGATATCCCCATAATTGCCATAATTTCTAATAAATGTGTAATTACACAGTCAGCCTTTTCAGAACTTAAAGCAGTTGCCTTTTGAAAACCCTGAATATGTATCAATGGCATGATGTATGTACCTTTGTTTTCCAAATTGTGCTAAATGAAACACATCCATCTGCCAGGTTTCATTCTTTTTGGTACCCCTAGGGTTACTTCCAGCAGGCAATGGAGTTTGGTTATACAGAGAACACATAGGATGCTTTTTAACTATTTGTTTGGCTTGTTGCCAAGTGATAGAGAATTTTTTCTTTAAACCTTTACTGTTAATATGACGCTTTTCGTGAAATTTTGAGGCTTCTAACACATTTCCTATTAGTAATTGGTCAATTTCCTCATTTCCTTGTGCCAATGGACCTGGTAAACCTGTATGAGGCTGAACATAAGTAATATACAAGGGATAGTTTCTACTTCTGATGGCCTGTTGCAATTCCATAAATAACAAAGTCAATTCTGAGTTATTAGGAGTAAATTCAGCAGTTTCTATCTGCAAAACAACTCTTTTTGCATAGTGAGAGTCATTAATTATATTAAGAGGTTCAGGAAAATCTAATAGCACCATAAGGGTTGCATACAGTTCTGATTTTTGAACTGAGGTATATGGGTTTTTACCACCTTGATTATTTTATCTGACTTATAACTTGTCATTCCCATCTTGTTTGCATCAGTACAGAATGCTGGTACCTCTGTAATTGGTGGCCTTTTTACAATACATGGAAGAACCCAATTAGTTCTTTTTATAAACTGTATATGTTTGCTTTTTGGGTATTTGTTATTAATTTCTCCCAAGTAGCCATTACAAGCTTTTTGCCAAGCTTCATTGATTACCCACAATGACATAATCTCATCATTAGTAAGAGGCACTGCAATTTCAGCCGAGTCTGTTTCTGACAGGTGGCACAGTCTTGTTATACCTTTTATAATTAATTCAGAAATGTTTCTATGTATGTCTTCAAATTTACTTTGTTTATGTGCTAAGAAAGTCGATTCTATAATATTGTCTTTCCAGCCGGGCATGGTGGCACACGCCTTTAATCCCAGCATTCAGGAGGTAGAGGCAGGTGGATCACTGTGAGTTAGAGGCGAGCCTGTTCTACAAAGTGAGTCTAGGACAGCCAAAGCTACACAGAGAAACCCTGTCTCGAAAAACAAAAAACAAAACAAAAGGTCTTTCCTTTGCTTAATGAGCACAGTAGGAGAATGAGTTGAAGGCAAAATAACAAAAATACAATCAAGTTTAGGATCTACCTGGATGCTAAAAAAACAAACAAACAAACAAACAAACAAAACCTGAGAAGTTAATCCACTTCTTCCCAATATTATTCCTTCTTTCCCTGATGGTGAGGACTGTAAACATCAGTGGTTATTTTGTAAGTGAGGTGATTGTTTTACCAGGATCCTCAACCATGTCCCAAGTTCTTAAGACTACAACACAACATTGTTCATTTATTACATCTTCAGATCAAGTTCATTCTCTTGAGTCAGCATAACACCCTTCACCAAGAAATTGATCATTAGCAACATTTATCCCCTTTGTTATATTTTGCTGTTCTATTTTCATGGCTTTATTTCTCCACCATGATAACCACTGTGACTGTAGAGCAGCTTCTAACACAGTTGACACCAATCCCTTCCAATCCAAGTCTATGCTATGAGGCCCAGTTACTTAACATTTGTTTAACGAACAATGAATGCATTTTATACCTTATAATAGTCTCTTAAAAATGCTTTAAATATAGCATATCTACTGGACACCATGCCATCTCATCATAAGCTCACCACCATCATTACCAGGGGTATGGTGCACAAAGACTGGGAAAGCTGATTGTGTCTATGTAGCCCTACAGAATTACTCTAGTGGCACACTTGCCTCCAAAACCCTTTTAGTCTATCCAGTTTCCCATTCTTCTGTAACCCTTTTGGCCTCTCTGGCTTCCCATCCTTCTTTGCCCCCTGCTGCACACAGATGCTCTGAACACCTGGCACATGGAGCAAGGCAGCAAGAGCAGAGAGCTCCTGCTTTTAGTTATCTCCAAATCTGAACACTTTTTTTTAATCCATTTATCAGTGGTGCTATTTGTTTCCCAAGTGCTTCCATCTACACCTGTAAACTGTCTTGTTGTTCTGCCAACTCTGAAATATTTTCCAGAACTATAGAATTTAGTGATACTTCTTCTGGTTTTCGTGTCTCACCAGTCTTTCTTCCAATCTTTTTAAAACTGGAATACAGGAATTCCCTCTGGGTACATGGCAAGAAACAATACTGCAGTAGAGGCTGCTGTTCTGCTGACACCCCGAAACAGTGTCCTTATACTGTTCAAGACAGGTAGTTTCAGAACCTGTAGTTTCCTCTACAACATTAGAGGTTAAGTTACCCATTATGCCCAAGCCATGTTGGGGCTCCACCTGTAGGTTTTGAATTTTTTAAAACCTACTTTATTTGGGGTTCTGTAATGCTTATACCTCTCCTCCAGCCCACCTGCCCTAGCTAGGAGAGAAAAGAGGTTAATGGGAACAGGAAAAGTAGATCTTTTTAGACTCAGTTCCTTGGAGCGATTCCACTCCTCATAGTTAGGATTCCTGTAGACCCATTAAACAGCGAGGCAGCAATTCAGCAAAGGTGACTGCGACTGCAGTACAGGGGAATCCAGAGCAGCAGCTGGAACCTGGAACCTCAAAGCACTCTCTGGAGCAGTTCTCTCGAGGAGCATCTCAAAGTGGAGCGATGAACAGCCAAATAATAAACAATACCAAAGCCAAAAAGTCAATACTAGGATGTGTATCTCTTGGCAAAGACCATGCCTCTGCAAGAGACAATTCTTCTTCTAATGGACAAATACCACGTGTACTCTCAAAAGTCTGTTTCCAGCAGACAAACACTGCATACTCTCACACAATTCTGTTTCACATCTCACACTTGGGATCAAAACAAAAACGAGTTTACCTCCACTACATTTATGTGGCAGGCTGGGCTTCCCTCTACTTTCTTGGTAGATTTACACTTTATCAGACATTGGGTGTGTACATCCATCTTTGGTCTGAATCTCACTCTACTGCCCCCATTTCAAGTCTCACATGCTTCTGGAGGGGAAGAGATAGAAGATCAGGGATGCAGGGTTAAAGCCAGGAATTATTCCCAGCAGCATCAAAGATGTCTAGGCAGCGATGGACACTGGGGCAGGGGAAGTAAACATAGGGCCATGGCCTGCATGATACCCATGGAATCAGCCTGAGTGCAGTGGGCTTCTGTAGGGAGAGGGTCAGTTACCATAAAGACAAATTTAAGAGCTGGATACCTGGAGTGAAGCCAGTGTAGATATCCGTGCTGAACAATGTTGAGTGTGTTATCTCTAACAAAGGAAAGAAGGAAAGGCCCGCACTACAACGTGTAGTTACCCCCAAGGCTCAGCTACAGAGGCGTCCTGGGACATGTGAGAGTTAAAATCCAAACCCTAGGGGCTGGAGAGAAGGCTCAGCAATTAAGAGCACTGACTGCTCTTCCAGAGGTCATGAGTTCAATTTCCAGCAACCACATGGCAGCTCACAACCATCTATAATGTGATCTGATGCCCTCTTCTGGCCTGCAGGTGTACATGCAAGCAGAGTACTACATACATAATAAATAAATACATTCTTTTTTTTAAGTACATACTGCTCTTGCAAAAGACTTCAGTTCAGCTCCCAGCACCTTAGTAAGGTGGTTACATAGTTAATAATTTTGTGAGACAGGGTCTTAATTTGTAGCTCTGACTGACCTGGAACTAACTCAGTGTGTAGACCAGGCTGACCTCAAACTCACAAAGATCCACCTGCCTCTGCCTCTCAAGTGCTGGAATTAAAGGCATGTACCAACACTGCCAGGCTTAACATGTATTTTTAAAAAATATGTTATATTTTTAAAATCCAGTAAAAGTGCTTGCCACCAAGCATGGCCCCTGAGTTTGTTATTTGGGTCCCATGTGGTGGAAAAAGAGAACCAACTCCCAAGAATTGTCTCCTGATGTCCAGGTGCACACCATGGCACAAGCCTGCCCACATAAGTAAATAAATAATAAATAAATGTTAAGAAATTAAAATCAGGGGCTGGAGAGATGGTTCAGTGATTAAAATTGTATTTAACCACTTGTAAAAGAGTATTGACTGCTCTTCCAGGGGGTCAGGGTTCAATTCCCAACACCCTAACGGTTGGTCAAAACCATCTGTAGCTTTAGTCCCAGGGGATCTGATGTCCTCTTCTAGCCTCCAAGGGCATTGTATGCAGGCAGGCATGTAATACACAGGCATCCATGCAGGTGAAACATTCTTACACATTAAAAAAAAAAAAACTCCTCCTGTGTGACAGTGTCATGTGTTGAGCACCCCAAGGGAAGGCACATCTCAGTGCCACTCCCTGCACTAACACATGGGACCTTTCCACTTTGAGAAGCCAGACACAGTCCCAGCTTCATGCTGAGGCTCTGTGCTACATCCTGCACTCTTAGAACAGCCACCCCTGGGGCCATGGGTCTCTTGGGATATCCCCCACGTTACGGGGAAACACAGCCAAGTACTTCAAAAGACTGTTTGTACCAAGAATTTCCTTATATCTTAGATGTAGATCTGTCACAACATATCTAGCATCTAGCACATTATCTTTCAGAAATATAAACAAGGCCACCCTGGTGTTTGGGTGAAGCATCCAAAATGTTCCTTGTGAAGCTATTTGCAACAAGTTCTTGCCTCCGGTTTACAGTAGACTGGAGACGCGTGCCAGCATAGGTCATAGCCGTGAGCCATTCCTCCCGTTTTCTTGGGCATGCTGGAACAAGATAGGGCTGAGAGATGAGAGAAAAACCAAAGCAAAGTGCACACAGAATCCTGCGGATTCCACATCCCTGAATCAACAGGGGACAAGGGTTCTCCAGGCCAGGACACTTGCCGAGCCTCCTGTGGGTCTACACTACCCACCCCAGAAACCAGCATGGAGGGGATGCTGTCTCAGCCCAGCATGTCCTGGAAGCAAATTGAAACAAGGATTTGAAAGGGAATGGTTGCCTAGACGACCATGCAGGATGCAGAATTGAGGGACCAAAGGCATGAAACCAAGGGGACCACTCAAAGGAGAGTTGCCCAGTCAGTCACTCCAGTGAGAAATTGAACCTGAGTCTATCCAGAACCTTCTGAGGAATCTTTGGGGTGGGGCATGGTGGCGCACTCCTTTTAATCTCAGAGGCAAACAGATCTCTGTGAGTTCAAGGCCAGCCTGGTCTAGAGAGTGAATCTAGGACAGCCAGTGTGATTATTTTTACAGAGAAATCCTATCTTGAAAAACCAAAAAGAAAGGAAAGAAAGGAATATTTATTTATGGGCTCCAGTCACCCATTGTTTTAGTACCCAAAGATGCATTGACCCCTCCATGGTACCAGGCTGCTTTATGTATCAGCCTGGTACTTCTGCCTTCCCACAATGCACCTTGGGCTGGACACACAGACACAGAGGGTACAGAGTAAGCCCAAACCCACCTGTATATGCAATCAGCAATAGAGTTAAGAAAGCCAAGAAGTGATGAAAGAGGCATTCGTAGTCTGTGTTATAAGCTCACATTCATAAGCTGGGGGTGGCTCCTCAGCTGAGAACACTCACTGCCCTTACAGAGGACCTGGGTTTAATTCTCAGCATCCACATGGGTGGCTCACAACCCTCTGTTCATGGAAATTGGTGACATCTTAGGGCCACCTGTCACCCCATGGAGTGAGGCTGCCCTGGTGAAACTCGATGTCCCTGACCTGACATAGATGTTCATGGTGGTGGTAATTCCGATGAGAAATGTCCTCCTCCATTGGCTCATGAATTTGAACACTTGGTCCCCCGTTGTTGGCAGTGCTATTTGGGAGACTGTGGGACCTTTAGGAGGTGGAGCCGTAGTGGAGGAAGTACGTCACAGGAGGTGGGTTTTAAGGTTTTACAGCCTTGTTCCACATCCGGATCTTTTCCTTATCCTACCACCGTGCCTAGCTTTCCCTGCCATGAGAACTCATATCCCTCTGGAACCATAAGTTTTCAAAAGCTTAACTTTACTTTTAAAAAACTTACGGTTCCTTTTCTTTAAAATTATTTTAAAAATTTAAAAAGTGTGTATGTGTGAGGCCCAACGTGGTGGCACACGCCTTTAATCCCAGCACTCGGGAGGCAGAGGCAGGTGGATTGCTGTGAGTTTGACGTCAACTTGGTCTACAAAGGGAGTCCAGGACAGCCAAGGCTACTCAGAGAAACCTTGTATCAAAAAAAAAAAGTGTGTGTGTGTGTGTGTGTGTGTGTGTGTGTGTGTGTGTGTGTGTGTGTGTGTTGTGTGCATGTGTGTCTGTGTACCCCATATTCATGGTTCCCTCACAGGCCAGAAGAAGAAGTCAGATGCTCGGGAACTAGCAGCCAGTGCTCTTACTCACTGAGCCATCTCTCCAAGCAGAGAAAGCCTCTCCTCCTTAACCTGCATCTGGCTGTGGCATCTTATCACAGCAACAGGAAAGTACATCAACAAGATAGAGGGCAGAGCTCACTGACAGAGGAAGGCCTATGAGGGACGACAGAGCCTGGGAGTCACTGAGAGTCCCCTGAGGACTTGCCTAGTTCAGTACTCCAATTCCTCTCCCCTAAAGGTACTGCCAGATCCTTGGAGAAGCTGGTGCCTGCTGTCTCCAAGTGCCCCGGTGAGCAAAAAGGCCACAGACCTCTGCCTCAGACCCGCAGAGTCCTCATGCAAGGAGGCTTCTAGGGAGAAAGTCGCCACCACAATAACCAGGTCTGATCTACACACAGACCAGAGTAGCTGCAACCACATGAGAGAATAGAAGACAGTAGGCCATCTGCAGGTGCAACCAGCATCAATTGGAAAACATATTTAACAACTCTTCTTAAACGTTCTAGAAAGCGGAGCTGTAACAGCAAGAGCTCCAGATGTTTCTAAGCACCTGGAGGATGTGCTCATGCTGTCTACTACCACTCCATCACTACATGTGGACCTTGGACTCCCGGATCATGCATATCCACAGGGATTCTGCCCAAGCATTACTGAGGGGCAACAGATGCCAATGTATCCATTTCCAGGTGAGAACAGCAAGGCTCCAAAGGCTCAATAGGACTGATGAAAGCCAGAAAAGAACCTTAACAGTACCTTCCACAGTACACACCACCCCGCCTGCCTGCATCACTGCCTTGGCCTTCCTGGACCAGGGCTTGCTCAGGTGTCCAAAGTCCCACTCATGGCTACTCCTATCACCTCCCATCTAGACTGCTTAGCCACACTGGTCAGAGGACCTCTGAACACTCTCTCTCTCTCTCTCTCTCTCTCTCTCTCCTCTCACACAAAGTCTCCAGGTTTGAGATCAGAGGCACTTCCCCCAGGCAAAACGCACATGTACACACACACACACACACACACACACACACACACACCAGCTAAGCTGCACACATACCTGTATCTTTCCATCCCTGTCCTCTCTGCCCATACCACATCCCCTCCCAAGTGTGGTGGGCTGGGCTCTTCCTGCATCTCCATTCAGCAATATCATCCTGTTTCTTGGGGACCCTGAAAAGTCTGCAAGGACATGCACCCCAATCTCTGGCCCCATCTGAGACAGACCTGCATGGGGCCAGGCTTGCAGGCTTGTGTCTATGTTGTGTGTCTACAGTGCTCCCATGTCCTGGCCCCATTCCCTTGCCTGTATGTCTCCCTGCCACACCCCAAATCTCTGTCATTCAGACTATGTTAAAATCTCATAAAAACCTCTAACTTGGGGGCTCAGAACACTGGATCCTAGGCAAAAGCTAGTATTTACTGGCTCTTGCTTCCAGAAAATTCTGGGACCAGAAAAGGTGATTGTGCAAGCCAGAGCCTCGGGTGGAGTACGTAGTTGCCCTTCCAGGCTTGGCCTTGGCTCCCCAGTCTTTCCCACACCAGCCACATTTCCTCTCCCAGTAGCCCCGCTGGACCTCATCCTCTGACTCCGGAGCCACTAGACATGCCACCCCCACCAAGAGACCCCTTTATCTCCACCAGCCAGCCTTAGTAGTAGCTCTTCCCCCTTGTGTTCCTGAGGCCAACTGCCCCTTCTCAGTCCTTCAAGCAAAGCCAGACCTGTGAAGGCTCAGATCCCAGGAGGATGTCTCCACCATGGCCTTCCCACTTACGACCTGTGATTATGGTGCTGTACTGGCAACACAGACTTCTCGGGAACAGGACGTCACCATAACATCACAGCCAAAGCAGCCAGCATTCCCAGGAACCACTCCAAGCCTGGTCCCGCCTGCGTAGGCCCTGCAGCCTGCACTGCAGAGTCCAGCCTGTGTTGGCTGAACGACACTCCCACTGCCTGCTCCACCAGGCTGCATGCCTATGTGAAAACTGTGCTTCTCCTGAGCCCTGTAGAGGCCTTGCTTATTCTTCAGCTGCTTCCATACATCATAGGTTGGAAAAGCCCTTGTTTCCAGGGCTGTATCTTTTATAGCCTAGCTCCCTGCCTATCTGACCATGGTCTCAGTGTCCAACCTCGCACTACCTGCAGGGCCAGCCCCAGAGAGACTGGTGGGCAGCAGTAACAACATACTAAGAGGATGTGGGCTTGAAGTTCCCTGTGCTCATAATGTGTGTGACCAGCTTAGATAATCAGAGCACTTTCTGCCTTTAAAAATGGATGGAAATTTTCCTCTCAACTATTTTCTAAAGGGTTTTTTTTCAAGGTTAAAATGGTCACCACCACCCCTTTCTGTGTGCATGAGCGTGTGTGCAAGTTTCTGGATATACGTATGTCCATGTAGGTGTAAGTGTGTGGAGAACAAAAGTCAACATTAAGGGTCTTCCATGGTTTCTCTTCATCTTATTTTTCAAGACAGTCTCTCACTGAGCCTTGAGCTCAACAATGATTGGCTGGACTGGCCAGCCAGCAAGCTCAGAACCCACTTCTCCCTCCCCCAGTGCTGGGGTTACAGACAACAAACTCTGGCTCTCAGGTCTGCACAGCAAGCACTTACAGAGGCCTCTCCCCAGCCTAGGATGACCCATTTCTTAACTGTCTTATGGACCCGTGGACTTACCAGCTACACCATTGTGGATGGAGAATTATTTGAGGAAAATGTGTTCAATTAGAATCCCAATTTCGAGGCTGGAGAGATGGCTCAGAGGTTAAGAGAACTGTCTGCTCTTCCAGAGGTCCTGAGTTCAATTCCCAGCAACCACATGGTGGCTCATAACCATCTATAATGAGATCTGGTGTCCTCTTCTGGCAGGCAGACACACATGCAGGCGTAACATCATATACATAATATATAAATAAATCTTTAAAAAAAAAAAGAATCCTAATTTCCAGCTGGATGATGGTGACATGCACCTTTAATACCAGCAACACAGGAGTCAGAGGCAGGCAGATCTTTGAGTTAGTTCGAGGCCAGCCTGGTCCACAGTGAGTTCCAGGGCAGCCAGTATAAGACTTGTGTCGGCAGAGTCTTTTCCTGGAAGCCCCAATGAAAGACTGAGTCTGAGATCGATGCAAATGCAAGAAGCTTTTACTGATCCATTGTAATGGGGTCTACCTGCCTTCAAGAAGGAGGAGACCCTGAGCAGCAAACGCTGTGGGTTTTTATACCCTTTTCAGAAACAGACTTCAGCAACAGCAATTAGTACAAACTTGATTGGCTAACAGGGCCAGACTGCAGGAGGGAATAGGAGGAAATTTTTTGTTTGTTCTGGTCACTGTGACCTGTAGCTGTGATTGATTGGCCCCTGGTGCAAGCTCCTAGGAACAGTTGCTAGCTGTGTGTTTGTAGCTTTCCCTAGAAACGCCGGGGTCAGGGGTGGTCAGATGGTTAGGCCCTGAACACAAAGTGGTGTTGATTTGGTCTCTACATCAGGACTACACAGAGAAACCCCATCTTAATAAATTAAAAAAACAAAAACAAAACAACAACAAAGAAGAAGAAGAAGAAGAAGAAGAAGAAGAAGAAGAAGAAGAAGAAGAAGAAGAAGAAGAAGAAGAAGAAAAGGCAGAAAGGAAGGCAGGCCCAATTTCTTTGGTTGAGATCTTTTCTTATTATCACTTGCAGCTTTGAAGGAGTCAGACAGTGTCCTCAATCCTGTCACCTGTGTCTGCACACAGCCTGTGTTGGCTGTGCACCACAGCTCCTGAATATCTGGGCTCCGTGGGAGCTGCCTCTTGGCCATTACACGTGGTAGAAAGGCACATAGTTGAGGGGTAGAGCACTCACCTAGCAAGTTCAAAGCCCAAGGTCCAGCCCCAGCACAATAAGGAAACTTACCTTGGAGGGAGACATGGTAAAGCACTTCTGAAATACCAGGACCAGGAGACAGAGGCAGGAGGATCACTATGTGTTCAATGGCAGCTTTCATTACATAGCAAGTGCCAGGGCTGGATAACAAGTCTGTTTTGAAGAGACACAGGAGAGGTACCCCATCTTAGTAATTGCTTTGTTTTGTTTTCTAGGTTAATTTACACAAAGTTCTTCAACTCTATCAATCTTTTCATAGTACTATTTCTATATTACTGATTTTTTGTTGTTGTTGTTATGGTCCACTTTCTGAGGTTCTTAAGTTGCCTCTCTGTCTTTACAATTTTCTGAGGCTTCCTTATTGGGGTTCCCTGGGGAGTCCCTGTAGTGCCTCTTCCCAGGCCCCAGCTGCAGACCTCTTCCAGAAGCACCTGGAAAGCATGCCTCACCCAGGTGCATTCTTTTGGGGAGCCCTGCCCTTGCACTGCCTGGTGCCAAAGTCCTCAACAGCACTATTGAGTTTGTGGTTTCTATGATGGGGTAGCAATTCCAGTTGGTGTTCTTCCCTTATAACTGGGCATGGAAGCCACTGTTGGTTCCAGGCCCTCAGAATGTCACCCCATGCCGTGGCCTTTGCAGTACTCATGGCTGCCGTGGGACACCCCACACTCGACGCCTTTTGCCTCATCCACAGCCCATCACGAGTCCTCCTCTCATTAACCCTGAGGCCACACATACCCTGGACTGCTAGAATTCCTCTTGACCACTGCCAAGAACCCTGTCACTCTGGTCAAAGCCAGCAACATTGTCAGACCCAGCCAAATGTTATGTTTGTATGGGACTCATGGGACAATGCCAACACAAGCAGGGGCAGGCAAGAGGCAAGAACTGCATGTCCCTGAAGAATACAGACAGAGAAAGGGACTCCTAAGACAGTAGACAGAAGCAGGGACTACAGGAAGTTAGCTTCTTCTCACCACAGGAGGCAGCAACTGCTGGAACCTTCTACCACTCCCAGGCCAGGGACTCAAAATGAGCTGCCATCTTTAGCATTCAAAGCCTTGAGGCCACACAGTCACAACTCAGACTTTTGAGGGCAGCCAGCCAGCTGGTGGCTGGTATCTTCCAAATGCCAGACAAGAAACAGTTGTTCAGGGTTTACAAAGATCACAAACTGGAATCAACCGCTACCACCAGGTTGGGAAAATTGCTGAGCAGTGTGGACTGTAACCAAAGCAAAAGCCAGAGAGGGCTCAAAACATGAGACAGCGCTGGGATGGCGCTTAGGTGGCAGTGTTTGCCTAGCAGGACCAAAACCCTGGTTCCACCCACAGAGCTACATAAGCAGGGTGTGGTGGCATATGCCCAGAACCTCAGCTTGTAATTTCAGCACTTGGGAGATGGAGTTAAGAGGACCAGAAATTGCAGATCACCCTTGGCCACATAAAGAGCTCGAGGCCAAGGCTTTCAAACAAACAAAACACAAGATGTGCACACACAAAACTGGATAGGATCCTTCTCCCCTGCCCTGGACCTCTCTAGCGCCCCCGGCTGGCACAGCCTCCCAGGGAGTGGCCAGCAAAGCCAGCAGCAGCTTGCAGAGTGCAGAGAAGTGGTACAAGAAGTGGTGCATCAGGTAGGGTAGGTGGGAATGGAGCCTGGAGATATTGCAACAGGTGGCTACCTTGGTACTCAGATGCCAGCCAGACACTGATTTCCTGACGTGACTGTCACCCTGTGGTCATGAAGGGAGATGTCCGAGCTCCAGGTTTGCGGCTCAGGTCTCTAAAGGGACACCGTCCCTGTCAGAAACTTGCCCCAGCTTGGTGCCACAAGGGGTAGGAACGCAGGGGTCATTGCCATGGGAACCGTTTACACTTGGTGAGTTTTGATTTCTTCTTGAGACTTCCCCATCTGTCTAAAGTTGTCCCCCAACACTAAGGTGAGGGAGAGAGTCGCTGGGGCCTGTGCTTCTGGAGCTCCTGGAACTAAAACATGCACGTGCTCTTCCTCATTGAACAACAGATGTGATCTGTGACCCATGGTTTTGTTTTGTCTTTGTTTGTTCGCTTTTGTTTTTCGAGACAGGGTCTCTCTGTGTAGCCTTGGCTGTCCTGGACTCGCTTTTGTAGACCAGGCTGGCCTCAAACTCAGTGATCCGCCTGCCTCTACCTCCCGAGTGATTAAAGGCGTGTGCCACCATGCCCGGCTAGGGGTTGCTCTTATGAGGCTGTCCCTGCCCCCTCTCTGCTGGAGACTGTACACCAGCCATCCTCCTTTGCCTCTGCCACAACCTAGGTTCCCACTGCACCCTGGAGTTGCCTGGGCCAGCAGCCTTCAAGCTCTGCTTGTTAGAGACAGAGGTTCTCTAGGGTCTGGGACATGGTGGCCCCTCTGTATCCTTAGAAGAGAGAAGCCGTCTCTAATAAAAGGCCCCTGAGTCTAAACAGGAGAGCCTGTGAGGTCATTTCTGGGCATGCGGAGGCTCAGCAGGCTTCCCTGAGCTGTCCTTGTTTCCTCCGAGTGCCAGGCTAGCCAGGAAGATTGCAGGAAGGAGCTGGCTTTCTCCTGCTATCCACACCTGGGCAGGAGCTGAGCCCAGCTTAGGAACAAGATCCCCAGAGAGGCTCTTTCCTGACCAGCCCTATCCCCTCCGACACCATGTGACACCAAAGAGCCAGCCGCTGACGTGCTGAGTCGGAGCAGCGCCTGCCTGCAGCTCTGGTGGCGGCAGCGCAGTGGCTGAAGCCTCAGTCTGACCAGGAATTCCTGGCCAATTCCTCCAAGGCCCAGGGTGGAGCCGAGAGACGCAGAACGGTGAGCAACAGGGACACTGGTCAAGGCGGAGCTCTGGGGCAGCCCAGGAGCTGGGTGTCTTCTGGGTGGTGGTGGGGGCAGCGGCTGGGCAGGTGGGGGAGGGGCAGCTACATGAGACTGGCTGGCCTGTTCTCCATCCTCTGACACGGACTGGGCCATCTGGTTTGCAGGCAGCTCTGGGCCACTCCAGAAGGACAGCTGAGTTAAAGAGCACTTTCCCCCACCTGTGGTGAGGCTCCTGTCCCATCAGTTCCCTATAGTGTCCCCTGAGGGAGAGGATGATGAGTCTTACTCCAGGGAGAGCACAGGAGATTTAGGAGACAGCCACCTAGGCACTGGTCCTCAATCCTCAGTGTCCCCAGCAAGAACACAGCCAGGGCAGAGCCCTATAGAAGGCAGAGCCACACCTATATCCTACCCCAACCTCCTGTGTTTCCAAGGGGAGCCTCCTACTTCTTCTTCACTGTTTTCCTCCTCCCTCTTCCTTCTCCTCCCTTCCACCCAAAGTTCTTCCGGCTAGCCATCCCTGAGACCCCAACCTCCAACGGGGCAGGCGACCACACACACAGCCCCCTCACAGGGTTCTAGTGGGAAAGAGACATTGGCCAGGCCTGGCTAAGCCTTACTCTGACCATCACCCCTACACTGTTGCTAGTGTTACCATTCCCCTGATGTGGCTAAAGCATCCATCCTCTGCTCACCCCCTCCTTTCCCTCCCTCTCCTCTTCCTCTCCTTACCTGGCTCATTTTCCACGTACTCTCTCCTCTGCCTTCCTTTCCAAGCATCCCCTGGGGTATGCAGGACCATGACCTCCCTAGCTTCCATCCCTCACTGGCACTGAGTCCCTTGGTACACAGACAGGTGTCTTCAGGTAGGTGAGGAAGCCAGGCCAGAAAAGGAGAGGAGAGAGCTTGCAGAGCCTTAGGTGAGAACCTCAGGATGGGAAGAGCACCTGCTCCTTCATTGTCAGAGCCTCCTGGAATGCAGCTCAGTGTGTGGGTGTGTGCAACTGAGTAGTTGAGAGGGGTCTGTGTCAGGGTCTTACTTTGTGTTCCCCCTTGACCATGGTGACCATCTAGGCTTCCTGGGGAACACAGGCTTACCCCCACCAGTAGGTATAGGGATGCCTGGAGCCTTGGCCATTGTTTTTCCCTGTGAAGTGTGGGCTCAGGGGCCACCCAGGATGATGGTGCTTCAGAGAACCCAGCTTCACCACCTAGACCCCCACCCACCCCACTGCACTTCCCATACTCCTGCCTATTACCCTTCAGGCATTCCACTGCCTTGGGAGCTAGGATAGAACACAAAGCCAGGAAGGGAAGGGCCCTTCATCTCCACCCAGGGATTTGACACCCAGTTCCCAAAGGAGACCAGAGGACCATCCTCACCAAGGCAGAAAGAAGGCTCCAGCCAGTCTCTTGGGGAGAGGAAGGCCCTGGCCTAGCTCTCCAAAGCACAAGGAAAAGTGGAAGACAGTGATGGGACAGGTAACCACAGGTGGAAGTATAGGACAGTTAGCCACTGATGCTGGGACAAGACAGGCATTCACGGGTGATGGGTGGGCCAGAGAACCATGCTGGCAGGATGCCGGCATCCTTCTGAGGTCTGTCTCCAGTGAGATATGCCTCAATGGCACAGTCCCAGCTGTGATGAGTCAAGATTGTACTGTACCCCGCCTCTCCAGCCCCGCCCTCTAACATGCAGTGAACCACTGCCTCGGGCAAGGGAGGCAGGAGGTAGGGACCCTGACTAGCATCACCTTCAAACAGGTGCCTCTTCCCCCTCAGGGAAGGAAAGGGACAAGTGAGTGGCATGTGAAAAAGAGGGGCCTCCTTAGTCCCTAAAGGGCTGGATCACAAGCCATGGGCAAAGGAGAGAAAAGGTTGCTGGAGCTACCTTGTCCACAAGGTATG
The DNA here is from genome assembly GCA_907169655.1 of Acomys percivali. Taxonomy (NCBI): domain Eukaryota; kingdom Metazoa; phylum Chordata; class Mammalia; order Rodentia; family Muridae; genus Acomys; species Acomys percivali. Next base: position 23,393,997 of record OU015757.1, on the reverse strand, counting down.
GTGGCCAGCTAGGGGGTCCAGAGTCCACTGGCAACTCACCCTCATGGAATGTTCTAGAAAGGCCTAGAAGACTTAAGAGCTTTTTATGCTGATGACAAACACAGGGGAACCTCCGAGTCCGCCAGAGTCACCCCTCCAGGTCCTAGGGTCCCCTGTACAAAGAGAGTCATCAGATTTGAACCACTCTTCATCTCCCGTGTGTTCCAGACCAGCCAGACCCTACAAGGGAAGTACAGAGCACACAATATTAGGAGCCCCACCCCCAGATGGGGATCTTTGAAAGACTGACAGAAACTTTCCACCTCATGCCTTAGACAGAGCGGGGGCGGGGTGGTGGTGGAGTGGGCTGGAGGGGCAGCAGTGTGGGGGAGGCGGAGAGGTGGGGCTTGGGGGGGGGAGAGACGTGGTTAGATAAGGTGATGAGACATAAGCGAGAGGTGGGCACCTCCTCCAGCAGGTGTCACCATTCCAGTTACCTAATATTCCCTGGCTACTGAGTCCTCAGAAGTGGGCAGGGGCCCTGAGCTGGTTGCCATTATGGTTTGCAGAGGTATCTGGAGAGAGGAAGCGCATCACATACGTCCGGAGCCTGGCTGCAGTCGTCTTTGCCCCCACAATGTCACTGAGAATGCACACACAGTCTCCCGGTACCCAGGAAGACACGGCGTTCAACCTGGTCATCCTGTCCCTCACTGAGCTCCTCAGCCTGGGTGGGCTGCTGGGCAATGCAGTGGCCCTCTGGCTTCTCAACCAGAATGTCTACAGGAACCCCTTCTCCATCTATCTCTTGGATGTGGCCTGCGCTGACCTCATCTTCCTCTGCTGCCATATGGTGGCCATCGTCCCCGAGCTGCTGCAGGAGCAGCTGAACTTCCCGGAATTCGTACATATCAGCCTGCTCATGCTGCGGTTCTTCTCCTACATTGTGGGCCTGAGCCTCCTGGCGGCCATCAGCACGGAGCAGTGCCTGGCCACTCTCTTCCCTGCTTGGTACCTGTGCCGACGGCCACGCTACCTGACCACCTGTGTGTGCGCGCTCATCTGGGTGCTCTGCCTGTTACTGGACCTGTTGCTGAGTGGCGCCTGCACCCAGTTCTTTGGAGCACCCAGCTACCACCTGTGTGGGATGCTGTGGCTGGTGGTGGCAGTTCTCCTGGCTGCCCTGTGCTGTACCATGTGTGTGACCAGCCTGCTCCTGCTGCTCCGGGTGGAGTGTGGTCAAGAGAGGCACCAGCCCCGGGGCTTTTCCACCCTGGTCTTATTGGCTATCCTCCTCTTCCTCTTCTGTGGCCTGCCCTTTGGCATTTTCTGGCTGTCTAAGAATCTGTTCTGGCACACCCCCCTCTATTTCTACCACTTTAGTTTCTTCATGGCCAGTGTGCACAGTGCAGCCAAGCCTGCCATCTACTTCTTCTTGGGCAGCACCCCTGGCCAGAGGCTGCAGGAGCCCCTCCGGCTGGTACTCCAGCGGGCACTGGGGGATGAGGCTGAGCTGGGGGCTGTGAGAGAGGCTTCCCAAGGGGGACTGGTGGACATGACCGTCTAAGCCCAGTGGGTCACAACTGCAGCTCCAGCTCGTCAGGGCCAGAGGAGCTGCCTGAATGTAGGTAAGAGCTGGCATCAGAGCTCCATCAGTAGGGCCCTGAAGGGACATCTTTGCTGATGACCCAGTCGTGTGTCCCCCTGGGAGGATGCTGGGAAGGGACAGTGATGTTTCTGTGGAGGGCCTGCGGTTGTGCATGTTAGGGAGAGCTCCAGGAACAATCTCCTGCCAGCTGCTTCCACCGCCACCCTTTCCCAATGGCTACAGCAAGGAAAGGGGGGCAAGCATGAGACAGGCTAGTCATGGTGGTGGGCAACTGTCCTTCCAGCACAAGCATCCTCCTAGCTATAGAGTGTGGGGGTGACTTTCCTCAGCGTCCCATGCACCTCCTTTTAGTGTGGAATAAGTGACACAAATTGGATGCTCAGTAAGGTAAGGGGGAATAGGTGGCTTGGAAGTCCTCAGGGGCTGAAGTATAGCAGAAGGCCTCCTGGCACCACATCACAGGCAGAGAGCAAAGCCTGCTTGGTTTCTCTTAGGGACCAAGAGCAGTGATGGCACAGGTCTGCCACCCCAGCTGCTTGAGAGGCCATGACAGGAGGATTGTAAAACTGGGTCCTGCCTGGGCGATATCTGTAACACTAGTTCCAAGGGATCTGTCTCCCTCTTTTTTGGCTTCTGCAGGCATACGGCATGTATGTGGTGCACGTGCGTGTACACACACATACACACACACACACACACACACACTCACACACACACACACACACACACACACACACACACACACACACACAC
>OU015757.1:23380493-23391646 GCA_907169655.1 Acomys percivali | reverse complement strand
CACACACACACACACACACACACACACACACACACACACACACACACACACTGAAAATAGAGCTCAGGGTCAGCTTAAGCTTTAGAAGTCCCATCATAGGAAACAAAGCAGAGAGAGGACTGTGTGGAAGAGAGAGACCACTGGACAATGCAAAGCTTCAGAAGAGCTGGTGACTCTTGGGTCTGAAGCTCAAAGTAAGGGTCTTTGCGTGGGCATCAAGTCCCCTCTACATTTAAAACACCGCTACCTAGCAGGCCTTCAGCACCTGGACAGTTCCTGCCTCACGCTTTGTCCTGGATAGGACTGGACTTACCTAGCGTTCCTCTGAGGAAGCAGCCTGGCTGCACACCACAGCAGCAGGTGGCTGAGCTCCTGCCCCGCCAGGGGCACAGTGATGAATGGAAGCCCACCAATCCAGGCACAGGTGGCCGAGAACCCAGGCTTGGGAAGCTACCTAGCCACCACCCATGTACTATTGCACTAACTCAACCCTTATGTTTCTACTTCCTCATTGAATAAAGTCAGTTGGCTTACACAAACGCAGGGTTTGAAGTTGTGTCCAGAAAGTTCCACAAGGATTGTATTACATCACCAACACTCTAAGCTTACATCCATGACATGCTGGCCTCCTCTGACATCTATGAGGGTGTAATTCTGGCTTGGACCAGACAGAGGGACATTTGGTCTCTGTCATGATTAAACTTGTTCCTGGGTCTAGGATGAGAAGAGCAGAGCCCTGCCTGGCATCCCAGAATTGGCAACTTGCCCTCCCCACCCCACTCAGGTTGTGTTGGGACACGTCCTGATGCATGATGCCTTCACCTCAGGTTCTCTGGTAGGTCTAAATTCAGGGATGCCAGGAGGCTAGGAGCTTGGAGTGCTGGTCCTCCTCTTCCAGAGGAGTCCCATCCCCCATGAGGGCCTTCCCTCCTCCACATTGGAGCTTAGGAGTCAGTGTGGCCATCTGTCCACCTCCAGGATAGGATTCTCAACTTCAGTTCCTCAGCTTTGGGGAACTGAGAGCCTGAAGGGAAGTAGCCTGTCCATCAGTCTAATTTTTGGCCTCTGGATACACACTTCTCCCTGGGGGAAAGCCCATGGCAGCCTTTTAAGTGTCTACCAAACTGAGCTTAGCCCAGAGTCTTGTCAGTGATGCTGGGAGGCACTTCCACTGTACAGTGAGACACTGAGGTTCAGAGTGCTCGGTGTTAGCTTGAGACAACCCAGAACATGGCACAAGCCCTCTACCTCTCTCCTAGTTAGCTTCAGCTATCAACTTAACACAGTCCAGACTTATCTGAGAGATCCTCCGTTGGGGAATTGTTTTGATCAGGTTGGTCTTTGAGCATTTTCTTGATTGCTAATACATGAGGGAGAGCTCAGGCCACTGTGAGCAGAACCGCCTGCAGGCAAGTGGGCCTGAGCTATATACAAAGCTGGCTAAGCACCAGCCTAGGAGCAAGTCAGTACGTGGCTTTCCTCTGTGCTTCCTGCCTCTGCTCTTGCTTGAGATCCTGCCCTGACTGCCCTCTGTGATGGATTGTGACCTGGAAGTGTCAGTCAAATAAAGTTTTTCTCCCCAAGGGTTTTTTTTTTTTTAATTTTTATTTATTTATTTGGTCATGGCATCTATCACAGCAACAAAAAGCAAATAGTACACACACTGTCTTATGGGCCAAGGCTGGCTGGAGTGTCATAGCCCACCTTGGGTGCCCATGCCTCCACCCACTCAGATCCCTTAGCCACCCTGGGGTATGGACAGATCAGGGGCCCTAAGGGGACACTCATCCTCCCAGATGGGTTTGGGGCACCTCAAAATTCTTCTCCACTGGACTTCACAAATAGAGGACTCTTTGCAAAGATCCCCAAAATGCATATGCATCATTCTCTGAGATCATCATGGAAACAACCCACTCTACCAACCCATGGGGGTGGGGGTGGGGTAGGTACATGTGCATATGTGTACATGTGCATGTGTGTGTGCACATATGTGTATGTGTGTGTCTCAATAGCCTGGACTCTTTGGCTGTTCTCTGGGCTCAAGTCTTCCTGCTCATTCTTCTTCCAGTGGTCCAAGAGACCATCCTATCTTTGTAGCCAGCCCCATCCTGACCGCATATCTCCTTCTGCCTCCATAGCAACAAGGACCCACAAAGGACCTGCCAGTCATCTTCAGCACCACCTCCACCTAGTGTGTCTCTGCAGCCAGGTTCTCCAAGTTGCCCTTTCCCGGGCCTCCAGGAAAGGCCAGACCTTACGAAGTCCAGGTTCTAGAATTGGCCAGGCTAGTATCTACTGATCATGGCCTACCTACCTCAGGATCCTGGAACACAGGGGTTGCTCTGGAGGACAGATTTTTCAAAAACAGGACATCACTGGGATGTCACCACTGGGTCAGCCAGACATTCTTGGGAGTCACTGTAAGCCTGGTCCCTCCCACGGCCTACAGGGAGCATGGAGGAGCCCAGCCTATGCTGATAAGAACAGAGGCTGAGCAGGGACATAACACCCACTGCCCACTCCACCCTGTGCATGCTAATTTTAAAAAGCAGTGTTTCTCCCAAGACCTGTAAGGGCCTTGCTAGCTCATGTCTCACCTCTTTCTTCATCTGAGAGGTCAGAAAGTGCCATCAAGTCCCAGCCTTCCCATGGCCTCAGCATCCGGTGGTTTCCAGGGTTGTGTATTTCACAGTACCTTACCACTCTGATCCAGGCTCCAGCCCCTCTGGTGCCCACAGGGCCAGCTCCAGAGAGGCCATGTGAGCACCTAAGGTGGGGAGGTCCCACTGACCTCCATGCTTCTGCACCACATCAGGTCTGGGTCTCATAATGAGTCTGTGTTAAAAATCTGGGGGTCTATTAGGGACATCCTCAGACATGGTGTCTACTCTACAAGAAGTTAGGGGTTACACGGTGACAGGTGTGATGACACATAACCTTCACGGGATTCCAGAGATGGAGAGGACCAAATAGGAGGCCAAGGGAGGGAGGACAGGAAGACCTCACTCAGCCTCAGTCAACCCTGCATCCCTGGCCCTATTCTGTTTTCATGCCACCCTGGTATCTGGGGCCTCTATGACACTGAAGGACACCCCTCCCAGAGTAAGCCAACTCCTAGAGACTATCATGCACTGGTTCATGGTCCCAACTATGGGCCTGGATGGAGAGCCTGCACCTCTTTCTTTATAGGGTTCTTATCCTCCTGTGACCACCTCTGCCATCAGCCCCCAGGGCAGGAGCCAACCAGTCAGGGACAGCCCTTTCACCCAAGGCCCTGACATTCTCCACCTGCCCCGTTCTTTCTTGTGAAAATCAAAGTACCATCTCTCGTCCATACATCCATCTTCTGCCCCCTGACTCACTTTAGAGTGTTAAGGTTGGGGAAGAAACTGAACTTTCTAGGGTCCTGAAATAGCCAGGAGGCATTAGACCCCTTGTGTGCTATATACATCGGCCAAAGACAGGAAAAGTGGCCCAAAGATGACATCACACACAGGCTGATGGGGAAAAGTCTGGCAGTACATGCATGAGGTATATCCACCAGGTCTGTGGCAGGTCACTGGACTGGAATAGGGTGTCACAGGACTGCCTGAGATCACACACTTTGCATTTGAAAGTCAAGTAAAAAGGTCTGGAGAGATGGCTCAGTGGTTAAGAGCATGGGTTGCTCTTCGAGAGGACTTGGGCTTGATTCCTAACACCCACATGGTAGCTCACAACCATCTGTAACTACAGTTCCAGGATATCTACTTTCTCTCTGGGCTAATGAGAGCACCTTGTGCATTGGTGTTTTGCCTCCATGTATGTCTGTGTGAGGATGTCAGATCTTGGAGTTACAGACAGTTGTGAGCTTCCATGTGGGTGCTGGGAAGTGAACCCAGGTCCTCTGAAAGAACAGCTGGTGCTCTTAACCACTGAGCCATCTCTCCAGCCCCTTGTTCTTGTTTTTTGTTTTTTTTTGTTGTTGTTGTTGTTGTTTGTTTGTTTTTTGCATTCTTTGGTATCTCAGGTGTGGGATTCATGAACCTTGTAGGTGATAGCATCATGTTGCAGTGTCAAAAGGCTGGACCCACCAGATCTGAAGAATCCATGCCCCTCTAGACCGGATCATCATGGCCTTGAGATTGACATCTGCCGGTCAATCTAGCCAAAGCAGTGAAGTTCAGTCAGTGGTCTGTCCCAAGAGAACAAGGTAAACATCCAAAGTCAACCTCTGGCTTGCACATGCATGCATGTGCACACACATGGTGTGCATGCACAGTGCACACACACACACACACACACACACACACACACACACAATGACAGGGTTCCACAGTAGCCTGCTGATGTGGCATACCCCTTCATCTAGAGCTTGTTCACAGACATGTTCCACTAGTGAGTACATGCAGCATGCCCCATCATGGTAGCCAAGCTGCAGTTGCCCAGCAGTGTCCAGCAGGGACACTGTCACCAGCACCATCTTCAGATGGTGCTGATTTGCCCTGACAGGTCCTGAGTGTATCTGGACACCAGTAGTTTGGCATTCCTGTTGACCCCATCATCTCCTTCACTGAAGGCTGCTTGTGGTTCCAGCATTTCCTGCAGTGTGCACAATGAGTGTGTAAATGGCTCCTTCTTTCCAGATATCTGAACCACCTCATTGGATGCCTCCTCTCTGAGGATAAGATTGGAAGATTCTAGATAAATAACATACGTCAGAGGCTCTGCAGAAACAAAATGCTCTGAGCACTGACTGATGTCAGTTGTTGGGATAAACCTTGAACAAATTCTGCCAGGCCCTGACTAAGGCCCGATGTTGAAATTTCAACTCCTTCCCCTTCACTGCCATTGCCAAACTCATTCATCCATTGTGACCCTCATCCTAATAGCCAGGCCAAGGCAGTTTCTAAAGATAAAACAACTGTGTCTGGACAAACAACTCCAGGAGGGAGGAACTGCAGGCTTACACGTAGCCCCAGCAGTTACATTCCCCAAACCTCCTATATAAGCCCCAGGCATCCCCTGGCCTTTGGTAGATACCGCTTTGCCATTGTGCCTTCTCCACCATGTTTGAAATAAATGCTCCTGCCTGCTGGGGTTAAACTGGTCTCTTTTCTGCTTCCTGTCTCTTTAAGCTGCCTGAGAAATCTAACATTTGGTGCTGAGGCCCAGAAGAACCTCTGGGGGCTCCTGCCACCAGCAAGCAGCTCCAAGCCCTCTTTATAGGACCTTTTGACTTTCTTGCTGTCCTTGCCTGCTCCTGAGAACTTTTCTTTTGGGAACACAGATGCCCACCAAGCTCACTATGCAAGTTAAACAGCCACCAGACTACCTGGTCTTAGTGGCTCCTGCCTCCATGAGAGGTACAAGTGCCATTGATGGGACCTGTGGTTCTGGGGACCTTTATTGGTGTTCAGTTTGGGGCCCTGAGTGAGCCTGGCAGAACCATGTCTCTTTCAGGCAGCTGTTCTATCACCTAACTTTTCCCTCTCCTCCCACCTGTCTCCAGTTTCTCCAGACCTTGGGCCCTTCTCAGTGATCCTGAGTTCCTGAAGGCCACTGGCAGCTCTGGCTCTAGTGACCAACATCATCTGGCACCTCTGCTGTGTCCACTCAAGCCCACCTGACAAGCAGAGCTCCCCATCTATCACTCTGCCCTCCATCATCTCACCCTTTTGTATTAAAAACAAGCAAACAAACATTTTTTTTCTTTCCATGTCTCTCTGTTTCATGTTTGATTTAGTCTGACCTCCAGAAAAGAATCAATTCTGGGGCTGGAGAGATGGCTCAGAGGTTAAGAACACTGGCTTCTCTTCCAAAGATTCTGAGTTCAATTCCCAGCAACCACATGATGGCTCATAACCATCTATAATGACCTCTGGTACCCTCTTCTGGTGTGCAGGCATTACATGCAGGCAGAATACTATATATGTAATAAATAAATCTTTAAAAATAAATGTATGAATTCTCCATTTGGCCAGACCACACATCCAACACAGCCAAAACATGGGACAAGATAACCCATGGGAGATAGATAACTCAGAGGCACCCAAGTTAGGTCTTAGGGGCTCATGGGAGCCTCCTTCTGTTGTGTCTTGAGACTCCGTTTGTTGAAGGTTCTAGGAACTTTCTGTGGCCCCTATGAGCCTTGCTCATTCAAGATTTCTGGGAACTCTGCACAAGCCAGCAAGGCTCGCTTGGCAGGGGGACTTCTAGGAGCTTTCTCCTGGCCCCATGGTCCCTTGACTCCTGGAAGGTAACAAGTTTAGGGACCCCCCTCTTACCTTCCAGGCATATTTGGGCAATCCAATATTCAGGGGATGCTCCAAGTGGCTGGGTTTGGTCCCTGTTTTGGTCTTGGTTCCACAAGCACCACGGGCTTCAAATTGTCTGTGTCAAAGGACACACCTGTTTGCAAGCTAATTTTAAAAAGCTCCATTTGGGAGACCTCAGACCAGCCACACTTGTTCAGCTCTTGGTCCCAATCTGGCCTCAATACACACTGGATAATGGTCATTGCTCGCCCAAATTAGAAACTTTCTAATTAATATCTAAATTGGCTTAGATGATGTCATAAGAGGGAAAGGAGAGTGGTCCAAAGTCTCCCCCTCCATACAACACCCCTCCACATCCTAATGCTCTCACCCCTGCCACTCAGCTCTCACTTGCAACTGTGTCCAGAACCTGAACTTACTTAACTCTTGTCTCCCTTCTCCTAAAGGGCTCCTCAAGCCTGTAGGAAATGAGCCATAAAGCTAAGATAAGCTCCCAGGTGGGACAGCTCGGCACACAGGGTGAGTGGTAGCTGCAGGAGCCACAGAGTGGGAATTTCAAAATGCACATGGAGCAAACCCCTCCCCCAGACCCCAGGTACCCCAGCAGCCTTGACAGTCCAGTACCTCACCTCAGAATGGCCACAGGACGCAGGGCACATTTTTTCAGTGCCGAAAAGGCCCCTTGGCTTTGTGGCTCGGAAGGCAAACTGATCTTGGGACTCCTCTGCCTTAGGCCCACGGTTGCCTTTGTTTATGCCCCACCACGCCTGGATACTCTTGCTCCTATTTTTATAGTTTTCTGTTTGATGGCCTCTAGGTTACCTTATATTATTGGAACTTGATATCTTCATAAGAGAAAAAATACTTGTTAATAAGCTTTACAGGCTCTCTGCCTCCATCTGCAGACACATGGAAACTGGTTGTGAATTAAAACAAAAAAAAGACTCTCTGCCTAAAAATCTCTCAATATTGACTCCAGATGTGCTTGATTAACATAATCACAACTGGGCGCTAAGGAAAATTAGGCGTGGTGGTTTGAGAGAAAATAGACCTCCCTCATAGGCTCATAGATTTGAAGGTTTGGTCACCAGTGGGTGGCACTGTTTGAAAGGACTAGGAGGCTCAGCCTTGGTGGAAGAACTATGCCACTGGCAGCGGCCTTTGAAACATCAAAAGCCAAGGCCAAGGCCAAGGTCTCTCTTCCTGCTGCCTTCTGATCGGGGTGTAGAACTCTCAGGTACTTCTCCAGCGCCATGTCTGCCTGCGTGCTGCCATGCTCCCTGCCATGATGAGAACGGACTAAACCTCTGAGGCTGCCAGCCAGCCCCAATTAAATGCGTTTTTAAAATAATAGCTGTCCTTGTCATGGTGCCTCTTTACAGTGACAGGACACTGACTAATGCAGTAGTCAGGGTCACCAGATCATCACGAGTAGCCATCCACTCACTCCTCTCAGCTGGCTCTGTGCTGTATGAGACCTTGAGAAAACACAAAACAAACAAACAATCAAAAACAAACAAACAAAAGGAATAGGGAGAGTCCACCTATGAAGCAACGGAGAAGCTGATGTATACGCCGAGAGAGAACCCCAGATGTTGCCTAACATCTCCCCTTAAGGAAGATTTCTTACAACAAATGATTAATTGATTTGTTGCTGTTATGTCTTGTACTTAACTTCTTTTAGTCAAATGAAATTCATATATAAAAATTAAAATGGTTAAGTGTAATTACAGATGTTTGGCTCTCTGAATATATCCCCCCCCTTCAGGGGCTCCCTCTCCCCCCCCCCCCTCTTTGAAGCTCTCCCTGGAATGCAAACTTTCTTTATCTGAGGATCTGTAAGATCACCAGGGATGCAGTTTAAAAAGCTGTAAAATTCCAAGCAGAGAAAAAAAACTGAACTTAAAAGGGCTAATACTTAAAGGGTTTTGTGCGAGTAATCTTAGTTTGCTACAGCATGCCATGTCTATAGCTTGGATTAAACTCTTACTCAGGAAAAGAGAAAGAAACAATAACTGGGCATGAGGAAAAATGTTTAAACAAATGTAAAATATAAGGTTATAGAATCAAGCCCCAGAAGGTCTGAGTTAGTTATTCAGAGTTATAGAGAATGGGACTTAAGGATGATACATGTTTGATGATTAAGATTTAGAAATTCCAGGTGGTGGTGGTGCAAACTTTTAATCACAGCACTGGGGAGGCAGAAGCAGGAGGAGCTCTGTGAGTTTGAGGCCAGCCTGATCTACGGAGTGAGTTCCAGGACAGCCAGGGCTACATAGAGAAATCTTGTTTTTAAAAAAAAAAGATTTAGAAATTCCAGTGGGTATGGTGGCTCATGCCTTTAATCTCCAGACTCAGCAGGCAGATCTCAGAGTTCAAGACCAGCCTAGTCTACAGAGAAAATATCAGGACTGTCAGGATTGCACAGAAAAAACAAAACAAAACAAAGATTTAGAAATTCCTAAATTTAAGCCAGACATGGTGGTGCACACCTTTAACCCCAGCACTTGAGAGGCAAAGGCAGGCAGATCTCTGTGAGTTCAAGACCAGCTTGGTCTACAAAGGGAGTCCAGGACAGCCAAGAATACAAGAGAAACCCTGTCTCAAAAACCCTAAAAAGAAAAAAAAAAAGAAATGATTTTCCTAAATTCATGATGGTCTATTCATGCTAACAAAAACTGACTTTTCTTTATGTCTAATCATTCATATCTTCTCTAACATTGTTAAGATTTCTGAAAAAACTGAACCATTAAAAACTATGATATTGGAAGAATGGGAGGATACAAGGGATGGGATAACCATTGAGATGTAACAAGAATAAATTAATTTTAAAAAACTATGATATTTTGGGCTGGAGAGATAGCTCAGAGGTTAAGAGCACTAGCTGCTCTTCCAAAGGTCCTAAGTTCAATTCCCAACATGGTGGCTCACAACCATCTATAAGAGATCTGGTGCCCTCTTCTGGTGTGGGCGAACATACAGGCACAATACTGTATACATAATAAATAAATTTTTTAAAAAGGCCTATGATATTTTGACCCAAGTTTCTACTCCTGTCTTGCTGGCTGAGCAGCCCAAAGAAAGACACCCAAGCACCTGCCACAGGTGCTATGATGAGCAAGTATGTGATGGACAGATGGGAAAGATAGTGGAGAGATGAGAGAGAAAGTGAATCCAAGGAGTTTGTACACTGTAGAGAAAGGGGGGACTACATGAGGAGCCTGAGATCATGGTGATGTCTTGGCCCAAGGCTGATGCCAAGGGCCAACTCTGGGTCTGGGGTCCTGCTGCAGCTAGGGTCCAAGGCCATTTAGATGTCCCTGGTCTGCCACGTTGCCTGAGGCCATATTGATGTCCAAGCACTATACTGCGCTAGCCCCACCCATTGCTGGCCACTGCACTTGGGACTGCTGGCCCCATCCTTCACCTGGGCAGCCAGGGAGAGCTGGCTCTGGTGGTGTGGTGTGTGGGAGAGCTATCCCTGCCCCTCACCAGCTGCAGCACTCCAGAGAGCTGGGCCTGCATCTTGCCTGCGCAACACAATAGAACAGCCCTGGTGGTGTGGGAGTAGGTGAGCCAGCCCTGAGGGCATGAGAACTGGGAGCTGGTCCTGCCTCTTGCCATCTGCAGTTTTGGGTAAGTTCTTCCCAGTGATGTGAGTGCAGGAGGACTGGCGGGCTGACCAACTCAGCTATCATCCATGCCCAGATCCAGGGCTTTGAGTTGGCTCCCCAACATCTATCCCAACTATGAATCTCTGGAGAATTCTAAGGGGCTGGTCCTCCAGAGCCAAAGCTACAGGAGCTCCATGATACAGGGTAACAACAGGATATCTGAGGAGTCCCGAGGTGAGGATGCAGTGCTGATAACGCAACAGAAGCCGGAGGCCTCAAACCAGACCAATGACTCATTGCAACGAACATTCGCAAGTAAACATTCACAAGTGGACAAAGGGTATACTGTGTGACAACACACTGTGACATACTACAATTTCCACAATGAGACTGTTGTAGTTGTTGTTGTTTTTGTTTTTCCTTTTGAGTGACTGGGGTGTTGCAAGGGCAGAGGGCAGATGACAAGGAAGAAGGAGATGAGTGAGATCAGTGTGCATGATGTGGAATTCACAAAGAATAAAATGTTTTTGGTTTTTTGTTTGTTTGGTTGGTTGGTTGGGTTTTTGTTTTTGTTTTTTGTTGTTGTCTTGTTTTGCTTTTGTCTTTTTTGGGTTTTTGAGACAAGCTTTCTCTATGTTATCTTGGCTGTCCTGGACTCGCTTTGTAGACCAGGCTGGCCTCGAACTTACAGTGACCCACCTGCCTCTGCCTCCCTAGTGCTAGGATTAAAGGCGTGCGCCACCACGCCCAGCAAAATATATATATTTTAAATAACTATGATATATTGTAAAAGCACACTAAAAAAGGATCAGGATCTCCCCATGGACTGTATCTATGGCTTAAAGTTTATGTTGATACTAATAAAGCTTTAATTTAAAAGTAATGTTTGAGGCTCAACAATCTAAACAGGGATATAAAAATTAAATGCCTGAGGAAGACGGGTGAAACTTACAGTACATTTGAGTGTCAGACATCCCCAGGCCCAAGTACTAGCCTTCCTATCAGAGAAAGCTGTGTGCTAGTCTCACTACAGAAAAGTGTGCATCGGGAAATAAGACCTGCCAGATGGCCGTCTGCTGCTCCTGTCTCTGACTGCACAGCCCTGACCAGCTCCAGCTGTGTAGACCTGACCAGGAGAATCCTCTTCTTATCTAGACGAAGATGAATTACTCCTCGTGTCTTTCCTATGACAGGAACATGGTTTCCCTTGTGTACTGGAGGATCTTAGAGTCTGTACACACACACACACACACACACACACACACACACACACACACACACA
>OU015757.1:23367132-23380483 GCA_907169655.1 Acomys percivali | reverse complement strand
CACACACACACACACACACACACACACACACACACACACACACACACCCTAAATGTCTAAACAACACAGAGGTGAGTAGCAATTACACTCTGCACCAAATGTCTCCCAGACTCACATATGAGGATGCTGTGAACAGGGGAACCTTGTACCCAGCTCTACCACCCAACTGGTGTAGTTCAATTGGCCATCCCCTTTACCTTGGCATTTAGTTCCTTCTCTTAACAAAATCTAATTCCAGCATCCATACCCAAATCTCCCGTGGTCCCTGATTAATGGTACACTTGTCATGAAACTCACAGCTTTGGGGGATTACTCAGAATACTCAAGTGGTGTCTTTGAAAGCTTTGTTAGGCAAATACTATTAAAATGACTCAGTAGGATTCTATCTCTCTCTTAAATTGTCAGTTAGATACAGAATTTAACTGGCTTTGTTTCCAAGCTTCCAGATACCTGTTCCTCGTGCAGGAGTCTGATGTAACAAATAGCTAATTACAATGATCTCATCCTTCTACAGAATGCTGGCGTTTGGTGCCCCCAGTTGTACAATTGCATTTCACCTAACTAAACACAATTTATGCTAATAATGATGTTAAATTCTTAATGTTTCCCACAATGTTGTAACAGAGGAGACACATAGATGATTCTGAAGTTAAGCTGGCCAGTGAAAAATGTCTCAAGCTCCTCCACCAAACCAATGGCTTTACATATTATGATCAACAACAATGACAAAAATCATCAGTCTAGATTACACCTATGACAAAGCCAGCTGAAGACTCTTTAGATGGATGGGGCGAGGTGGCGCACACCTTTAGTCCCAGCACTCCAGCGGCAGAGGCAGGAGGACCTTTGTGAGTTCGAATCCAGCCTGGACTACAGAGCAAGTTCCAGGTCAGCCAGGGCTACACAGAGAAACCATGTCTCAAAACAAACAGATTCTTTAGATAATTTTCTTGCCTGTTCATGTCTTCCAATACGGACTAAACAGCCCTAACTATTTTCTTTTCTTAGCTATAACTCAGGATTTTTTTTTCTTTTAGTTTTTACTTTATTTCACGTGTATGAGTGTTTTGTCTGCACGTATGTCTGCGCATCACATGCATGTAGTGCCTGCAGAGGCCAGATGCGAGCGCAGGATTCCCCTTGGACTGGAGTTACAGACAGTTGTGAGATACTTGTGTGGATAGTAGGAACTGAACCCAGGACTCCGGGAAGAGAAGCCAGTACCGCTAACAGTTGGGTCTCAAAGCTAGGACATGTGGCTAACTGAGGTGCCCATTAAAATATCAAAGCAGTCACTGGCTGCCAGGTTTCCCCAGCATCCCTCAGTGCCTACCTGTTACAGGGTATCCCTGGCCTATCCCACCCCTTACCCTAAAGTTTCCCCAGATACCCTTCCTTATACAATGCAGCCGTTTTTTGGTTAAGTGGCCTTTACTCCCTTGGTCTCTTGTCCCAGGCCACTCCTCTTGGTTGCTGGCTCCTCTCTCCACTCTCCTCACACAGCCTGGCTCGATCTGGTCATGTCCACGCTAGACTCTCCACATGTCCCTGCCTCTGATGGTGCTCTCCATGTTAACTGGTCTCCTCCACCATACGCAGGGCCTGTCATGTCCTTCCTTTTTTATTTCTTTTTCCATTCCTGAAACCCCAGGAGTGGCATGAATGAGTTTCCCTCCTAGGGGAACGTGCGCGCTCTGAACCACGCTGCCAATCTGACTCGGTACGTATGGACCGCTCGTTTCTCCTAAGGTACGTATGGACCGCTTGTTTCTGCGGGCTCCTGCCATCCATCAGATTCAACCCCGAACTCCAGAGTCTGCCTTCTCACCTATGTCTTTTCCTTCATGTCCTCCAACCATTCCTCCCCGTGTCTATGCCATACGTGTTTCTCTGACTCCTAGAGTCGCCTACAGCCTCACAAGACACCCGCCTGGGCTTGCATCTCTCCGCTCTGGCCTGCTACACTTGTCTGGGTTATCTCTACTAAAGACACTTATGATCTATCTCCCTTTTTCTCTGCTCTCTCTAGCTTTCTCTCCTGTCTCCCCCTAGGGACGGTAGGCAGGCTTGCCTGCGGTCTCACTGTCCCCAGCTGCAGTCCACAGCTTGTGGGTCTCTCTGGGTTCTGGCCTGCTATGCCCTCCACATGGGCACCACTACACTCTGTACATGTTACTCTGGCTCCTGAAGTCTGTTAGGCCCCTGGCCCGCTTACCCATATCTCCCTTCTTCCTCCCGCTCTGAGATGCTGTCTTGCCTACAGCCGTCTAGGACACTTTGCCTTGCTCCCACTCGGAGCTACCTGCTCCTCTCTCTTTGTGCCCTCCTGGGCCTGTTCACTCTGTTTTCTTGCTTCTTCCCCCTAGGACCTGTACCCTGCCTGCTGTCCCACTATGCTTTCTCTCCACCCGTGATCCTGCCTACCGTCTACAATTCTTTCCTTGCTCTCGAAGCCTCTCTACGCTTTTTGATGCTTTACAACCCTGTTCCTCTCTCAGCTCCCTCCTGCAGCTTCCGTAAGCCCGTGTCTGAGCCACCGACACTCTCAGCTTCCTCTTGGAGCTTATAGAAATCCCTTCCAGTGGAGTTTTGTTTTTTGACCCTTTCTTCCTCCATCAACTCAATACAGCTTGGCCTCAGTACAGATCAATGACCAAAATTTGGCACAACTAATCTACACATGGAATGTAGATGATTCAGCTCTTGTCTAGAATATACTGTGTATACAATTTAGCTTCAACTCCTGTTTAGGAAAATAGTTTGTTTGTTTATTTCTTTGTTTTGTTTGTTTCAGGTTTTTTTTGGTATGGGTTTTTTTTTTTTTCAAGACAAGGTTTCTCTGTGTAGCCTTGGCTGTCCTGGACTCACTTTGTAGACCAGGCTGGCCTTGAACTCACATTGATCCACCTGCCTCTGCCTCTCTGAATGCTGGGATTACAAGTGTCCACCACCACAAGCAACTCCAGAAAAATAGATGTTTTAAATAGCAACCACGTGGGTGTCCTCCACCGTCGCTAAGGACCTCATCAAAATGGAAGCAGCCACATGCCCGGCACCTATCTTCACTAAGATTAAAGAGTCCATGCTGTGGGACTTCATCAAATTAAGATGACCACGTGGTACAAAGCAACACAGTCCTACTGGGCCTTCTGTTTATCATTGTCTCACCTTTTAGACTAAGCAAACAACATATTTCCAAAATATTTTGGATTGGTATGGATTTTTTTATGATGATGAAAATTTAAAGCCATAAAGATCTACTCATATTAATGAAAGCTGACTCAGAGATATGTGTCTAACTACTTATGTCTTTGTTAACTGCTCAAGACCAGGCTTCTAGAAAATTTAGATAAGTAACAACATATGTTTGATAAGTAAGGTATATTTGAAAAATAAGATTTATAAATTCTTAAGTTCTACTCAGGTTCATACTAATATTTGTCTAGATCCTTTGCCTTTTCTCACTTTGTTAAGCCTTAACTAGTTGGATAAACTAAGTCATGATCTCCTATAACAGCACACTATTAAAAGGATGAGAAAAGTTCCCAGTCTCCCTATGGACTGTATTTATAGTTTAAAGTTTACTGTATTTATGCTTTAATGTTTTATTTTGAAATCTTCAACTCAATTTTTTCTTTGGTTTTCAAGACAGGGTTTCTCTGTGTAGTCTTGGCTGTCCTGGACTCACTTTGTAGACCAGGCTGGCCTTGAACAGAGATTTGCCTGCCTCTGCCTACCAAGTGCTGGGATTAAAGGCATGTCTACCACACCTAACTTCAAGTCAAAATTTTAAGGCTCAAACTTAATAAAGATAAAGGTATAAAATCCTAATCTTATAAATGCTACTACTACTAACATGCAAACTGCTGTGTAATTCATATAATGACAAGCTTTCTTTAGCATCCTGTATACAATGTTTTCAAGGTTAAGCCTAAATCCGGTGTACTTAATAAATAGATGGTCCTCAAGCTCTTAAGAGATCTGCTGATATGGCATTTAAAGATTTATTTATTATGTATGTATAGAATGCTCTGCCTGCATGTACACCTACAGGCCAGAAGGGGGTGTCAGATCATATTATAGATGGTTGTGAGCCACCATATGGTTGCTGGGAATTGAACCGAGGACCTCTGGAAGAGCAGCTAGTGCTCTTAACCTCTGAGCCATCTCTCCAGCCTCCAAATATGACATTTAAAATGTTCAATGAAAAAGATTCCTAGGGCTGGAGAGATGGCTCAGTGGGTAAGAGTACTGGCTGTACTTCCAGAGGTCCTGAGTTCAATTCCCAGCAACCACATGGTGACTTACAACCATCTGTAATGAGATCTGTTGCCCTCTTCTGGCCTGCAGGCATACATGCAGGTAGAACACTGTATACATACATAATAAATAAATAAATCTTTAAAAAAAAATAGAGCCAGCCGGTGGTGGCACACACCTTTAATCCCAGCATTTGGGAGGCAGAGGCAGGTGGATCGCTGTGAGTTCAAGGCCAGCCTGGTCTACAAAGGGAGTCCAGGACAGCCAAGGACACACAGAGAAACCCCATGCCAGGGTGGGGGCGGGGAGAGGGGAAGAGGAGGCACTGATTGACAGGGTAAAGGGTGTGGCCAAATTGAACTAGCGTACCAGCCCCATACCAGTTGGGCGGTAGAGCTAGGTACAAGGTTCCCTTGTTCACAGCATCCTCATATGTGAGTCTGGGACACACTGGGTGCAGAGTGTAATTGCTATTCGCCTCTGTGTGGTTTAGACATTTAGGATGTGTGTGTGTGTGTGCAGACTCTAAGATCCTCCAGTGCACAAGAGAAACCATGTCCCTGTCATGTGAGAGACACGAAGAGTAATTCATCTTCGTCTAAATAAGAAGAGGATTCTCCTGGTCAGGCCTACACAGCTAGAGCTGGTCAGGGCTGTGCAGTCAGAGACAGGAGCAGCAGTCTGGCAGGTCTTATTTCCTCATGCATGCTTATTCAGTAAAGAGGCTAGCATGCAACCTTCTCTGACAGGGTTGCGTTCCATCCAAAGGAACACCCGCGAATGTCCTGCCGTGCAAGTGTATCGCAAATTTGAACCATTTTACTCAAGCATTCAACTTTTCATAACCACTTTTTAAAACACATCTGATTTTTTATCATTATTTTACATTAAATAAACTTTCAGTTTACTTTGAACCTGTTTTGAGTTACTTGCTTTAGACTTGACTTTCATGACATATATAAATGACATATTATACAATGAGGAATCCCATCTCTTCCTCCAAGCTTGTTTCTGTAACTGAATTACATTTAACATGATAAACACAATTCTGAGCACATTAAAGCATTTGGTCATTTATAATGTGACTGATCTTGTATGTCTTAATTATCTTTAACAGTTTACAATAAGTTAGTAACTCTCAAAAGATTAGGATTTTATAATTTTCACATTTAGCCATTTACATATTTTACATTTATATTAGTCATTTTCACTTTTACCTATTTTAAAACACTATGAGACATAACAGTAACAAGAAATTTTTGTTGAATTTTATTGTAAAAATTTTTTCTAAGGGGAGGTGTTAGGAAACATTTTGAGACTTTACTCGGTGTGTATAATAGCGTTTTATTGTTGTATTGAGGGATTGCCTCCCCATTTTTAATTTTTAGCCTCCCAATTTTTAGTTTTTAGCCTGTGCATCCAGAAAAACCCAGTTCTCATGCAGTTAGTGCCTAATTGCCTATAACCAGCTGGGAGGAGTGACCGGATACTAGAGTCAATGTCCAATGGCCTAGCTCCTTTCTTGTAGAAATAGTAACATTTAACAAGCTTTGCCGTAATTGTTTTAAGCAGGCACAGTTGTGGCTCTAAGATGCCAATTGCTCAGCTTAGAAGATACCGGGCAATATTACCTTAATTTAAAAAGTAGATTGGGTCCAAAAAATGCACAGAGAGCAATGCAATAAATAATATTATATGTGTATTTATTATTAAACCATTAGGTCTTGTACTTTTCCAGGTAAGCCTTGTAGAAAACATAAGCCAAACTTCAAAACATGTATAGCATGCAGAGTTTTTTGTTTGTTTGGTTTTGGTTTTTTGTTTTTGTTTTTCGAGACAGGGTTTCTCTGTGTAGCCTTTGCTGTCCTAGACTCACTTTGTAGACCTGGCTGGCCTGAACCCACATCGATCCGCCTGCCTCTGCCTCTGGAGTGCTGGGATTAAAGGCGTGTGCCACCACACCTGGCCTGAGTTTTTTAATCACAACACAATTAAATTTAAATTTACATCATCTAACAGAATTTAGCTGAGGGAGCCCTACTAAAATTATCATATTGAGGCTGGGTGGTGGTGGCACATGCCTTTAATCCCAGTATTTGGGAGGCAGAGGCGATGGATTGCTGTGAGTTCGAGGCCAGCCTGGTCTACAAAGTGAGTCCAGGACAGTCAAGGCTACACAGAGAAACCCTGTCTCAAAAAATAATTATGATATTGAGATTTTAGACAGACAATCCCTTTTATCCTTTCCATGTGTGAGCATCCTGTTAGCTGATTTTATCATAGACACATTTATACCTTGAGATAAACAGCAGTAGCTTATAGTGAAAATGGTCTACCTCTTAGCAGTTCTCAAGCACATATGTCTTTTTTTCCTAGGCTGTTTTACTGTTCTTCTCCCAGTCACAGAGTCAGGGACCAGCCTGACCCAGGGCAGAGGCTTTGGAAGAAACTTTGAGATTAATATGCTTGGGTCTGAAGTAGGCCCATATTCCAGAGCCAGCTTTCCAGTAAACTAAAACAGCCAGTGATATTTTTAAAATAGTGTTCATATCCAAAGGACATTTATATCTCCATAAAACTGAACCTAATGATCTACATATTCACAATCAGTGTGTGTGTGTGTGTGTGTGTGTGTGTGTGTGTGTGTGTGTGTGAGCATGTGTGCGAGCATGTGTGCGGATGGAGACTGTATTAATCGCTGTTCTATTGCTGGGAAGAGACACCATGACCATAGCAACTCTTAGAAAAAGTGTTTAAGAGTTGGGCGTGGTGGCGCACACCTTTAATCCCAGCACTTGGGAGGCAGAGGCAGGAGGATCAATGTTGAGTTCGAGGCCAGCCTGGTCTACAAAGTGAGTCCAGAACAGGCAAGGTTCGACAGAGGAATCCTGTCTGGGGGGGGGGGGGAAGAACATCAAAGCTGAAAGTTTCAAATTGGGAGGGGCCGTAGTGGCCATCATTAAGGGAATATGGTGGCCATATTTGAGTAGATAATTGAATGAGTTAGGCAGGCTCACCGAGATGGAGCTTTTAGGGCCCATTTTTTTTTAATTTTGGTTTGAATATGAAATGACAGGTAGGACTGGTGGAGAGTCTTATCGTGTTCCCTGAGGTGTCTCCCAAGTTTAGGGAAAGATGAAAAAGAACCTGAGTGTTAGGAGGGAACATTCCCACACTCATAAGACTTGGGGGAGGGGCTGGAGAGATGACTCAGTGGTTAAGAGCACAGCCTGCTCTTCCAGAGGACCAGGGCTCAATTCCCAGCACCCACATGGCAGCTCACAATTGTCTGTAACTCCAAGATCTGACACCCTTACACCAACACCCGTAAATTAAAATTAATAAAGTATTTTTAAAATTAAGACTTGGGAGAGTCACAAAGGCAGTTAAACATAGAAGGTTCTCTGAGCATCCGAGCCATTGTGATCTGGAGAAGGAGTGAGAAGCTCCTGGAGAACATGGGGTCTGGTCAGGAAGCCTCCAGTCAGATTCAGGCAGTCACTTTGTCCTGCACAATTTGTGTACATTGTTGGCAGTGATCAAACAGCGCAGGGCCTCTCAGCCTGGAGATCAGTGTTTGGGAGGATGTTTGGCAAGATGGATGGGGAGGATTCGGGAAGAGCAGAGGACCGGGGGTCAAACTGGGTTTATATAGAGCACCAATGAAGTCCCAAGAACGGAAGTTCTCTGACGATCTGCACTAATCACAGAGGCAGAGGCCACAAAGACTTCAGGTCTCAGGTATATTCAACTAGCATTATAGTATATATAGAAAGTGTCCATGCGCCCAGAAGAATGACCCTGAGGAGGGAGGAAGGGGAACTTTCTGCCCAGAGGACCCTAAGTGTGTCCCGGATTTTGGTGCTAGATATCAGAAAACTGAGGCAGAGAAGCAGACAGGCTTGAATTTCAACCAGCTGAGACTGCTATATTTGAACAGTGAGGGGCCCCAGCCTTTCCAACAGTTGAGGGTTGAGTCATTAGAGGGACAGGGGGACATGTATGTATATGCACACACATATGTAGGTAGCTACCAGGAAGTCACAGCTGCTTTTTTAATAGTTGGCCTCAGAGAAGGGTGGGCTGTTTCCAGTATATTGTTTCTGCAGGTGGATTGGAATGGTCAGGCTGGAGGCAAGCCATTATTTATGGCTAGGAGCTATTGCCCAGCACAGCCTGATTCAATCCCTCATGACCTGAGGCTATTGCTGAACAGGGACCAGAAAAAAATTTCAACCACAAGCCTCCTCCTATCCATGGGCTTTTGGGTTTCTCCCATTCTGGCTCCTGCCCTTGATCCCTTCTTTGTTTCTTATTATCCCCACACTTGTGTTTCTATCCTGTCTTTTAAAAGTTTACTCACTGAACTTCACCCTATACCCAAATAAAACGTCCCACATAAGCCATCTCTCCAGCCCAAGTCTGTCATTCTTACATGACTGACTGACTGACTGAGTGGAGAAGCAGAGTGCAACTTTGAGTTCAAAAAGTGCTGTGTAGGCTCAATTTTCTTAACAATTACATTTTATTATGAACTTATTAAACAAGCCTACCTCCCTTACAACCCGACCAGCCTAAATAAGAGGGAAAGGAGATTAAGAAAAACAGGATTGAAACCTGGATATCAGTTCCTAGGAATGATTCTCTTGGCATAGTCAGCAGGATTTCAACAGACCAGCAAACTCCACCAAATTTGCTGCTGGAATCTGGGACAACCGGAACCTGAAGCCTCAGCTGGAGTCCCAAGCCTTGACGCTTTCCCTGGAGCAGTTCTCTTTAGGAGCCTCTCGAAGTGCATGGATGAACAGCCAAAAATCAAGCCCCAACAAAAATCTTTGCATATATATATACATACAAACACACATATTCTCTCAGTCCATTCAAGGATGGTTTTTCAACTAGCAACAACCAAGTTCCCCCTTGAAGTGGTTCAATTTCTAAGTGGAAAAAACATCCTGCTCCCTCATATCTAACTGGTAAACATCCTGCCCTCTCATATGGCATAGTGGCACACACCTTTAGTCACAGCTCTTAGGAGGCAGAGGCAGGCAGATTGCTGTGAGTTCGAGGCCAGCCTGGTCTACAAAACAAGTCCAGGACAGCCAAGGCTAACACAGAGAGACCCTGGCTTGAAAACAAACAAACAAACAAAAAACAAAAACAAAAAGCATCCTGCCCTCTCACTTCTAAGTGGTAAACATCCTACCCTCTCCCATCTAAGTGGTAAACATCCTGCTTTCTTCCCCATCCCACACTCGGGATCAAAACAAAAACAGGTGTATCTCCCCTGCAGTGCTGACCCTGGAAGAATCTGGATCCTTTAGAGGAAATATTGTTTCATCTCATGAAACCCTTTGATAGAAAAAGCTAGTACATTTGGTTTACATTTCCCACAGTATTACCCAGTGTCAACAACAAGGCCAGTCACAGATCGCCAGTCACCTAGGACACTGTGTAACAAGCCACGTGAATCATGGTGAACCAACATAAACAGACAGACCGAAGACAACAACAACAACAACAACAATAACAACACAAGCCCCACCAGGACCAACGGGGACAATGGAAGAGTTGGAAAGAGTTGGGGGTGGTCTCAAGAACTTTCTGCATGTGGAGGGGAGCTATGAAGCATCTTCCCCTGTCCTTCCAATGTCCCAGTGACAACCAAGTTCAGTGGGGAGCCAATGAGTTTATTTGAATCACACGTAAAGCAGTCATGCTGGAAGGGTCTGCACCCAGCATGGCTAATAGCTGTGCAGATGGACCCCCACAGGCCCCAGCCTACCCTGGACCCTGAAGACATGCAGTTTGGGGAGGAAACGCATACAAATGGCTGTGAGGGTAGGGGTGGCTCCCTCCTTCTATGAGGGAAGGTCTAAATCAACAAGTCCATCTGGGATGATTTTTTGGCCAGGCAGATACAGCTGAGCCCATAAAGATGGCATCAGTTTGGCTCAAAGGATGGAAGGACAGTGCTGTTCAACAGGGGCCAGTGATACAGTTCAGTGAGTATTGTCACCAAGCCTGGCAACCTCAGTCCACTCCCCAGGGCCCATGAGGTGGAAGGAGAGAACTGATCCCCCAAGCTGCCTCCTGACCTCATTATACACACAGATGAATAAATAAATGTAATTCAAAACTGGGGAGGGGGAGGGAGAAATAGAGATATGATATTTGGGACAGATGCTTCTTGGATGACTCCAGGTATGGGTACCCTGGTCAGCAGGCAGCACTGTGGCAGAGCTGGGGGTAGGGGGTTGGGGTGTTGTCAGGCTTAATCACATGAGGACACTTGACCTTAGCTACTCTGGACCTATAGGCTCTCAGGGAACTCCTGTGTGGCCTCTGAGTTTTGGCTGTTTGACACTCATGCCAAACAGGATACAATGGTCTCATAGAACAAACAGGTAGCCTGGTGACGTCAGAAAACTTGGAATAGGACATACTGGGGATTACATGCATACAAGGGAAGACTGTGCCCATTCTATTACCCAGGATGCATCTGTTCTCTCTTTAGTTGGGATAATTGCTGAACCTCAGTGCTAGAAACTGGACTCAAGTCTTCCAGAAGAGTAATGAGACTGCTTTCAACTCCTGAGCCATCCATCTGTCTAGCCCAGGGCTTGAGTCGTTAAATCACATGTTACACTTTGGGTCATATTCACACAGCAGCTGTCAGTGAGAGCCCACAGGCCATACCTCATCAAAACAGTTTGTCAATTCCACATCCAGATGTCATTCCATGTCACATGTGAAAACTCAAATCAATGCTCTATCCACAGTCCCTCACTCTCATGGGTGTCAAACCCTCAGCCCCTGTCTCCCAGCTCTCTGCCTCATCCACTCACAGGCTTTCCTAATGCTCTGGACACCTCTAAAAATCTGGGCAGATCACCTCATAGTGTCAGCACACCATATGAATTATATTAATCCTCGAGGGCTTGGCCATGAAGAATAATAACAAAAGCCCCACCAGTAAAACAAAAAGTTGGAAAAGCGTTAGGGCTGCACAGTGCTTCTGTGTATTGTAAGGGTCCATCCCGCAGAGGAGAGAGTATGGGATATAGCCTGACATGGTGGCAGCCATCTTGAGCCAATTCAGTTGCCATGGATTGTCTGAGTCACCACAGTTAAGTTTTCCTGCCTAATTTCTTAACAAACCATAACACAGAGCCGTGAGAGCACACGTGCCCTGGATGACTTGGAGGATGTGGCTGGCTCTCGATGGAATAGGAAGATAAACCAGAGACATTCTGGCCTGAGCACGCTTTTGTCCTAACCCACTCACTGCTTGGCTGTTCAGCTCCCTGGGACCTTCCTCTGTCAGTAAACTCTCTACTATATCTCATTGTGTGTGGTCCCAGCTCTGTCTGCCTCTCTCCCTCTGATGTGTGTGGATGTGTGTGTACACATCTGTGCCGGGACATGCACATGTGTGCAGGTGCATGTGGAGTCAAGGGGTCAACACTGGGTGTCTTCTTCAACTACTTTCCACTTTAAAAAAAAAACATTTTAAATTACGTGTTGTTGTTTTGAGACATCTGACAATACTGCCCTGGCTGTCCTAGAACTCCCTGTATGGACTTGCGGAGAGCTGTCTGTCTCTGCCTCCTAGAAGTGCTGGGATTAAAGGCGTGGGCCACCACACCTGGCTTAAATACATTTTAAGTTTTCTTTGTGTGTGCATGCAAATATGCCAGCACATGTATCCAGACCAGAGGAAAACTTTCAGGAATCAGTTTTCTCCTTCTATGAGGATCCCTGGAATTGAACTTTAGGCTGTCAGGCTTGGTGGCAAGCACCTTTACCCTCTGAGCCCTCTCACTGGCCTGGTACTTTATTTATTTATTTATTTTTAAAGACAAGATCTTGCACAAAACATATTGACTGACATGGCCAGCTGGATAGCAAGTCCTAGGGGTCCCCTGGTCTCCCAATACTGAGGTCACAAGCATGCACCATCATGCCCAGCTTTTATCACAGGTGCTAGGGACGCAAACTCAAGTTCCCATGCTTGCATAGCCAGTACTTTACTGACTGAGCCATCTCTACAGACGGCATCTCCCTCTTTTTGGTCATGAGCACCTAGGGCCAGAGGTTCTTCCATAATGGGTGGTGTGCAAGGCTCTCTGGTTCCCTCTCCTAGAGGAAGGGGAGGAGGAGCCGCCCACAGTGACAGTTCTGTTTGAGCTCATTCCTTTGATTCCGGTGAAAAGCGACACGCCCTCTCACTTCCAGGGAACTGGCCAGGAGGCAGCCCTTGAGGACAGAAAGGGACCAGATTTAGGGACGAGGAAGAGCTTAAGACAGCAAGTGTGGGCTGAGGAAGCTGGAGACGTCCGCTGCCAGCAGGTGAGAAGGTTAGTCTGGCCCTCTACCTGCTCCGCCAAGCAAGGGACATCCCTTCTCTTACCTTCTTCATCACTCTGCTTCCTGCCCAGCTCCCAGGTGAGTGCTGGTGGCTCTGGGGGTATCCTGCCGAAGGCAGTTAAGGGAGCTTTGGGGGCTGAGCCTGACTGAGGCTTAAACTCCACAATTCTGGGTCTGGGGGCGCAGGGGAGGAAGAACAAGGATGAGGAAGATGCCCCAGTCTACCTACCGCATCCCCTTTCAGATCTGGCCTTGCTTCCACCAGCCAGAATCCACACAGTACCCTTGGGGGGCCCACAGAGGGGAAGGGTCTCTCCACTGCACCATATGATGTGTGAAGGTCCAGTCAAAGTCCTAATTTCAAGGTCTTGGGGACCTGCACTCTGACCCTGACAGGTTGAGCCGCCATCCCCCCTGGAGGTGCCAGGAAGGATGCTTGGTGATGGGAGGTGGTACCTATCAGTATACTGTGGAAAGTTTGGACCCCTCAGAGGAAGCAGGGTCTGATGGAGGGTGGGCCTCGGTGAGTGCAGAGATAGCTAGGGTGGTCTCCTGGGCAGGGGACACAGCCCAGGCCAGGAATGAGGGTAAAACAAAAGTACACTTGGTGTTCTCTGTCACTGTCATCTCTCTTTCTCCATCTCTGACCCAAATCTCTTTATCTCTGCCTCTATTCTCTCTCTCTCTCTCTCTCTCTCTCTCTCTCTCTCTCTCTCTCTCT
>OU015757.1:23349378-23363378 GCA_907169655.1 Acomys percivali | reverse complement strand
GTCCACCCTGTGCACCCTGTCCACCCTGTGCACCCTGTCCACCCTGTCCACCCTGTGCACCCTGTCTACCCTGTCCACCTGACCTCCACCTCTACCTTGCTGTTTGCCTCAGTCCCTGTCTTGGGTGTTGTCTGTTAGCTCTGTGGTTCTGTGGCTCCTGGCAGCAGGAGTCTATTCTCAGCTCTCCTTACCTGTCTGGGCACCACACATACACACCACACAGCAAGCTATTGTGTTGTTTGCCTGCTTGGTTCTGCATCTCTCACTAGCAGATGTGCTCCCGAAGGCTCAGAGCCAGGAGGCAATAGTCTTGCTATCTCTGGATGGGAGAGGAGCCAGGAAGCATTCGTCCAATGGATGGATGGATGGGTAGGTACTCAGTGGAGAAGAAGGTCGAATGAATAAATGATACTACTAATGGAAGTTGACTGTGCTGTCCATGAGTTCTGGGAGCATCCCAAGAAGCTCAACATCTTAATTGACATCAGACTAGAGGACTCAGGTTTGCTCTCTGTGGAGGCCAAATCCCAGGCCTCCCTGATTCCAGCAACTCCTGTCTGGGCCCTGGGTGTGGTGCTGGTGGTGTGGACATACCATGATGGCTCCGGTCCCGTGGAGTTTCTCTCTTGATTACTCTCCATCTTCTTTCTTTTCTTTTTCATTTTTAAGATTTATTTGTTTATTATTATGTATACAGAGCTCTGCTGGCATGTACACCTGGACAGCAGAACAGGGCATCAGATCACATTATAGGTGATTGTGAGCCACCATGTGATTGCTAGGACTTGAACTCAGGACCTCAGGAAGAGCAGTCAGTGCTGTTAAACACTGACTTTCTTTTTTTTCTTTTTGGTTTTTCTTTCTTTTTTGTTTTTGTTTTTTGTTTTGTTTTGTTTTGTTTTGTTTTGAGACAGGGATTCTCTGTGTAGCCTTGGCTGACCTAGACTCACTTTGTAGACCAGGCTGGCCTCGAACTCACAGCAATCTGCTTGCCTCTGCCTCCCGAGAGCTGGGATTAAAGGTGTGTGCCACCACGCCTGGCTTTCTTTTTGGTTTTTTGAGACAGGGTTTCTCTGAGTAGCTTTGGCTGTCCTGGTCTTGCTTGTAGATCAGGCCTTGAACACACAGCCTGCCTCTGCCTTCCTGAGTGCCATCTTATTTCTTAACCCCGGAGCTCACTGGTTTGGCTGAACCAGCTGGCCAGTGAGCTTCAGAGATCCTTTTGTCTGTGCTTACGCAGAGCTTGGATTACGGCATCACCGTACTCCTTGGCTTCTTATGTGGGTGCTGAGGATTTGAACTCAGGTCCTCCTGCTTGCATAAGAAGCACTTTACAGTCAGAATCATCTTCCTAACCCCAACCTAACACTTCAACAATGGTGCTTCCTGACCTATGAGTGTGGTCTGGCTCTTTGCCTCCCTGTAGCCCGTGTTTCTATAGGCAATAATCCTTTGTGGCTTTCCATATAGGTGTCTGGGCGTCTATCTTGTAAACTCTACTTGGGGTACTTGTGGTTTCTCTGTGCTGTGTAGACATGATCTCTTCATTTTTGCTTTTCAGTCGTTACCAGGGACTTGATTTTGTCTGCTGACCTAATGTCTAGCCTTTCAATTTGCTTCTGAGGTTTGCGAATAACCATGGGCTCTCTACCCCGTCCCACGTTGCCTCTCATGCTCTGCGATTGCTTCATCACATAGCCAAGGCCTTCTTTAGGATAGAACTGCAAAGCTAGGCACCTACAGGGGAAATGCTAAACACAGGGCAAGGGCCCAGCATTTAAGAGCACTGGCTGCTCTTGCAGAGGACCAGGGTTTGGCTCCCAACACCCACATGGCAACTCACAAGTGCTTGTAACTCCAGTTTCAGTGGATCTGGCTTCCCTCTCCTGGCATATGTGAGTATTGCATGCATGCATTGCACATACACACTTGCAAGCAAACACACACACACACACACACACACACACATATATACTATATTATATATGATATAGTATATATGATAAAATAAATATTAAAAACTGATCAAGCTGCGGGCATCTTGTTTATTTGCATGCTTCTTCATCATGCCAGTAAGTTCCATGTACTCCCAAGTTGTCCAAAAGGGTTTCAAACAGACATGCATATTGGATGCTACTAACTAGTTCTTTCCTTCCTCTGTTAAGATGATCGCATAATATTTCCACTTTGTTAATTGGGGTGGTTTACATTGATTTTTAAATACTTTTTACTATTTTTAATGATGTTTTTGGGATGGGGATGTACACCTGAGAATGCAGCTGCTCACAGAGGCCCAGAAAGGAAGTCACACCCTCTGCAAGCAAGTGTGAGCCCTTGATATGGAAACCAAACTCTAACCCTCTGCAAGACCAGTACACACTTATCTGTTCAACCCTCTCTCCAGCCCCTGCCTTGATATATATTTTTTTAATTTTTTGCAGTTCTGGGGATCAATCCCAGGCCATTGCTCATGCCAGGTGAGCACTCTACAGTGAGCCTCACCTCAGCGCAATCAACACTGATTCATCTCCCAGTGACCTCTAGTTTCTTGGGTTAGCCCCAGATCATGATACATTATCCATCTGGTGGATGCATAAGTTGAACAGATTAGTGTTCTGATAAGGATGTTTCACATTTCTGGAGAGTCATGAGCAAACATCTACTCACCACAGATAATGCATCAATAGACTTAAGGTTTCACCAAGTCCAGCCTGATGAACCAATGAGCTTATGGGGTTATTTCTAGAAGTGTAGGTGACCGCTACCCAAACAGCTACATCACTGAAAAATCCACCACATAGATTATTTCCCCATAGCAACATAGATGGAGCCCCACTCACCTTCACCTTCATTAACATTCTAAGTTAGCATTCATTTTTTTTAAAGCATTATTTATTATGCCAGTGGTGCACACATGGTGGCCCTCAACCATCTATAATGAGATCTGGTGCTCTCTTCTGGCATGCAGGAGTAATTCAGGCAGAACACTGTATTCATAATAAATAAATCTTTCTTTTTTAAAAAAGAAGAAATTATTTTTCATAATTTGATTAATTTATTCAGATTACAACTCAAGTGTTATCCCATCATCTGTATCCTCCCGTTCCTCCCACTTTCACCCTATTCCCCTCTCCTAGGTCTTTAACCAAGGGGACCTCCATCCCCACTATATGGTCATAGGCTATCAGGGCTCATCTTGGTAGCCTGCTTTTCCTTTCCCTGAGTGCCACCAGGCCTCCCCACCAAGGGGAAGTGGTCAGTATGGGGCACAAGAGTTCATGTCCGAGTCAGTCCCTGCTCTCCACACAGCTGTGGAGAAAGTCCTGTCCAGTGGCTAGATCTGAGAAGGAGTTCAATGTTTACTGCTTGTATTGTCCTTAGTTGGTGCAGTAGTTTGAGCAGACCCCCCTGGGCCCAGATCCACTCAAGAAGAAATTATTTATAAAAATAAAAAAATAAAACAAAGACTAGCCTTGTCTACATAGTGAGTTCTAGGACAGCCAGAAGTACAGAGAGAGCACCTGCCTGGGAAAAAATATAATAATTTAAAAGAAGATTCATTTTATTTTATTATGTGTGTGTACACTTGTGTGTCAGTGTGAGTGTATTACATACCAGTGTGCAACACACATAAGGGCCAGGAGAGGACATCAGATGCCTTGAAGCTGGATTTACAGGTGTTTGTGAGCTGCCCAATACGAATGCTGGGGACCAGATTCTGGTCCTCAAGACTGAAGAGTGAGTGTTCGTTTTTTGTTTGTTTGTTTGTTTGTTTTGATTTTTCGAGACAAGGTCTCTCTGTGTAGCCTTGGCTGTCCTAGACTCACTTTGTAGACCAGGCTGGCCTCGAACTCACAGCGATCCGCCTGCCTCTGCCTCCCGAGTGCTGGGATTAAAGGCGTGCACCACCACCGCCCAGCTGCAGTGAGTGTTCTTAACTGCTCACCTCCAGCATTTGATTGATACACACACACACACACACACACACACACGCACACGCACACGCACACGCACACGCACACACTGCTGCAGTGCAGCAAATGCTAAAACATGGAGTTCTGGGAATGGCCGATCAATGACACAGAGATTACACAGACTCTCTGGGTTCCTTTAAGTGGAAAAGTGAACAATGTTATTTTACACTTTCATATATGTAAAGGGCTGGTGGGGGTTACTGAGAGTGTCAGGCCTTACCTAGAGCTTTGGAGGTCATAAGGACTCAGGGCTACCTGTGAACGTACGTCTCCAAGTCACACCCAAAGGCACTTCCTCCTGGCATATGCGAGTGCTGCATGCACGCATCTGCAGTATTTGGAAGAGACACGTGAACTCCAAGGAGAAGAGTAACTGAGGCGCAGGTTGCCCTTGAAATTTGCTCTTGGTGACAGCTTTCCAGGCCATCTGTATAGCAACAAATATAGTCTTGCTATGTAGCCTTGGTTGGCCTTGAATTCCCCATGTAGATCAGAATGGCCTTCCATTTGTGGTATCCCTCCTGCCTCAGCCCTCAAAGAGCTGGGATTACAGATGTGTCCCACCACACCCTGTCCTTCGTGATTACTGTCCACACTGAATTCTCTGCCAGGTTAGGGTTCTACCTTGTCCTAGCCTCATGGCTCCAACATATGAAGACGCTCCAAGGCCCAGCCAGGGTACCTGATGTAACCGATACTCACCAATGATGGGACCTGGGTCTCTCCCTCCCCTTCCTCCATGCTCAGAGCCTTGGCTCTGTGGAGTCCACTGTGTGAGCCTTGCAGAGCCTAATCTGCCCAGAGGCCTGGGCCTGGTAGAGACAGCTCCAGCCCTACCTCTAAATAAGCAGGTGGCTAGGCAGAGCTAATGGCCTGGAAGAGACTGGCTGCAGGAGGTACCTGAGTAAGGATATTTGGCATCTTCTGGGGGGAGGTAGACCCAGTCTCACCAAAGGCAAGCGAGCCAGACAGACAGATGGGGTCTCCCCTTGGAGCTGGCAGGGCCTGGCAGGGTGCCTTATTATGTGACAGGGGTGCTTAGAGTATGCACAGGGAAGGGGGCCAACTTCTCCATCATACAGGATAACTGCTATGGAGTAGAGTTATGGGGGGCTATTTCCCACTCCAAATATTGCCCCCTTGCTGTCACAGGCTCCCAAGTTCTATTGGTGCTACACTTCGGTGGGGGTAGAGTTAAACAAACAGGCCCGACAAAATAGGAAAAGAAGATGTCCAGATCTTTTCTCATATAAAGGCTGGACTAGTGCCGGCCATGAGCAGCCATCTCACAACCTTCATCAGCGTCACCATCACCACTAACATCAGTGTCATCGTCCACCATCATCACTATTGTTACCATGAGCACCACCACCATTATCACCACCATTATCAACACTGTCACCAGCAACAATATCAGCACCATCATCATTGCTTTCTTCATCACCATCATTGCCGTTATCACCATCAGCATCAACATCATTATCACCCCTCCCCCGAAAGGCATCCCCACTGCCTGCCAAGGACAAACTCCAGGTCAAGTGATCATGGAGTCAGGAGCCATGCCTCTAACCTGATACCATCATAATTGGACACAAATAGGTGCCAAATAGAGCACAGGGCAGGGAACTGGTAAAAAGAGAAGGGTAACAGAGAAGATAAGTAAGGAAAATGGGAAGGGAAAAGGGGGGTTAGAAGTGAGAAGTCAGAGGAGAATTCAGGGAGGGAGGGGAGAGGAAGTAGAGGTTAGTGTCAGACAAAACAGAAGACAGGCAGGGACCTGCAGATGTCCTCTTTGCAAATGGATCCCCAGCCCCAGCTCCTGGGTTCAGGATGCCCTAGGAAGCCAAGAGCACCCAGGATGGACAAAGGGAACATCTCATGCTAGTCCCCATGTCCTGCCTGTCTACAAAGCAGCCTCCTTCTGCCATAGTACCCACAAGTACACTCAGGATACTAAACACTCTGTCCCCTGAAAGTCCTCCTCCACTGGCCAGGACAAGCCAGGGAGCCTCTGGGGGAGAGAGTGCCCATACCTATACTCTAGGTAACAGGACACCTTCCAGGAAGAGCGTCTGAGAGAGTCAGGTGAGAGAAGGAGTGTATATTCTCATGTGTTTCCTAAACATTTATGTATCATAAGCTTCACTCATCTCTTTGTTTTTTTGAGACAAGGTTTGTCTATATAGTCTTGGCTGTCCTGGACTCGCTTTGTAGACCAGGCTGGCCTCGAACTCACAGAGATCCCCCTGCCTCTGCCTCCCTGAGTGCTGGGACTTCTTCACTCATCTCTTTACAAAGGTCACTTCTCTTGACTCTGATGAGCTGAGTAAACTGAGGCACATGCAGAGTGTATGTTCTGCCAGTAGGTGGTCAGAAAGGTCTCCTGTTTCCTCTTCAAGGTGTACAGGGCAGGGTAGCCTCCCAGGCTACCACTCTGGGTAACCTCTGCTGCCCAAAACCTGTGGCCCTGACCACTGTCCTCCTATGCCCCGAAGTTCACTGTCCGGGAGTCTGTGCTGGGAGCAGAACTAAGTATAAGCAAGCCTGTCCTTGTCACACACCGACACACAAGGGCAGACACCCTCCGTGGAGGGCCAGGCACAGTTCTGCTGGCATGGTAAGTACAGCAGAAAGACACTAAGATTGTCTGTCTGTCCAACTGCCCCCACCCTCATAACCACCTCCAACCCCTAGGAACCCTTCTGGAATAGGCATGGTTCTTCTTCCCAAAGAGGTCTCCTGGGAGCTACAGGAGAGGAAGAAAAACAGCTGGACAGGGTAGGAGAGGGAAGAGCAAAGGAGAGGAGGGAAGGGGGAGGTTGGGCACGGTGCTGCGAGGAGCGAGGAGCGGGTGCCCATACAATGCAAACAGCAGAAGATTACAGAAGATGGGCCATCCACCTTCTCTGCGTCTCAGGCTTTGTCCCTGGAGGAGAAAGACCATGGAGGAGTTAGAATGCCTGTGGGGGGGGGTCTTTGGTGTTTGTTAAAGAGCCATTTCTCTTCCTACAGCCCCTACTCAAGTCAGCCGCAGAAGAGACAGACAGCCCTGGTGTTAGGTAAGCACAGATCTCACCAAGGCAGCTCCTGCTGCAGCCAGGTCGGGCTGGGTGCCCAGAGGAAGGCTGCAGGAGACTATGCTAGAGGGGACAGCTGTCCCTGGTCACTACACCCGGGGCCATCGTGGGTCATTAGTTCTAAGTCTCTGGGGTGCGTCCGTGCAGGGAGCCCACCTCAGCCCTAGGTTGCGTGCCTCAGGCTCCCTCTGCACAGCCCCTCCTTTGCCTTTGGCTGCCACCCCGCCAGGAAGAGCCTCCACTGGAGGAGGAGTGGTCCGGTCCTGCCTGCCATTGGCTCTGAGCTGCGAGTTGGAGGCGGGACCAACGCTCTCGGCGGCCCAACCCACCGGAGATAGCAGAGCTGAGTGAGCGTGGAGAACTGAGGACCAGCTCGGAGGAGAAATCTGCCCTGTGCCCTCATGCCGTGCTGCACGGTGAGTGTGCAATACCCTCACTCTACCCCACGCAGCCTTGTCCCATCCCTGAAGCCACACTGCTGAGATGCACTGGCGAATCCCAGGGGCTGGAGCCATGTGGGAAGGAGGCTTGGGACCCTGTAGGGTTTTCTGCTGACTTCGGAAGTTTCCTGGAGTTGCACCTCGTCAGCTGACCCAGAAGTCGGAGGGGCACCTCTGCTCAGGTCTGCTATCCCCCGGTAGCTCTCAGCCTCAGAGGCCGTGTAGTAACAATGATGGGAGCGGGCAGCTGGTTCCAACAGCCCTGAGATACCTTGGACAGGATGCTGCATTGCACCCACAAATGGTGTCCTGCTCCCTTATCAGGGTGGCTTCTGCCACCCCACACCCCACCCCCACCGCTACTGCCAGCACTACTACCAGAGTGCTGAGGGGACTGCATACACTTCCTGGGCAGGGAAGCCCAGTAGGCTGGTCAGCAACTGCCACACACTATGCCTCCTCAGACAGCTCACCCAGGCTGCCTGAGACTTCCAGCTTAGCTCACTCTTTAAGAAGAAAGGGACCTTTTCTACAATTCCTGACTTAATGTTGCGTTGGCGAGATTTGGGACAATACAGAGGCACTCTGTAGACATAGCTCCCTATGGCAGGAACTGGCCAGGAACATGTTAGGTACAAGCAGGGTCCCGGGACCTGCTGGGAGTCAGCAGGTTGACTCTCCCTGGCTGGGGCCTTTGAACATAGTTATGAGCTCCCAGGACACTGGCTGGTGCAGTCTCTCTAGAGCAGCAGTTCTCAAGCTGTGGGTCGTGACCCCTTTGGAGGTTGCATATCAAATATTCATAATAGTAGCAAAATGAGTAATGAAGCAACAACTAAATTTTATGGTCGCAGGGGTGGGGTGAGGGGGAGGTCACCACAACCTGAGGAACTGTGTTAAATGGCCACAGCTTTGAGAAGGTTGAGAACCGCTGCTCTAGAGGGAAGTCAGCCTTGTGCCTGATTTGAAGGGACACACTGCCTCCCCATTGTGCATTCTTCTGACGTCTCTGTGCCTATTGTGTGTGGGAGAGACAGTATCAGCTTTTGGGATGGCTCTTGAGAAAGGAGGGGGCTCTGCCCTGGCTCTAAATGTTTCTAAGAGCACATTGTGCTGAGGGGAGGCTGGAGGTCACACGGAGAGCTACTAGGAGAAGAAACGGTGCCATTGGCTCTTGCCCCTCACAGAGGTTGCAAAGGAACAGGGGGCTTCCCTGCTATTCTAGACTCAAGGGGGCTTCAGGTTCTGGAGGGTGGTGCTGGTTAAGGCACACTGAGGCAGGAATGGAGCCACCAGGGTCTCATGCTCCCTAGGTGCTAGGAAAGTCAGGGTTGCTACTGTCCATGGCCAAAGCCCAGGAGGGACCAGGATGACGGCTGCTGCTCCTTGCTCTCTGCCAACTTTTATGTAACACACCTTGCAATAAGCAGCCACACCAACTGCTTGCCTGTCTACCAGGGAACTCTGATTCCTGGAGGCTCTTCAGACCCACTGGGCTTTCCACCCGTATCATTTCCACATGCCAGCTTAAGGGTCCTGCCTACCACAGACCACTGTGTCCTGGAGTCTTTGGAGCATCATGCCAGAGCAGACCCCCACCCCCACCTCAGTCTGGTTTTTTGTTGTTGTTGTTGTTTTGGGGTTTTGGGGGGGTTGGCAAATATGGCAGCCTGAGCACCAGAGGTGGGGAACCTGAAGCTGGAGACAGCCCTGACTCTGTGGCTTTGGAGGACCACAAAGCCCTTCTGAGCTTCAGTCTCCCCATCTGCAAGTGAGAAGAGCAGCCGCATAGGACGTGCACAGGCTGGACAGCAGGCTCCCTGGGAAAGCCTGAGCACCGTGCCTGGTGGAGCTCGCAGCACCAGGTCACTAAAACTGCAGGCCGAATCCCATGCCATAGGCCAGGGCCTAAGGCTGCCACTCATCCTAGGATAATAGCTAAGCTGGCGGAGCTGGGTGAGTTAGGTATGGTTGAAGAGGCTGAAGTTGAGGCCATGGGGTCCTGTGAGTCCTAGCTGTGCAAAGCTCTGAAGGTCTTAACAGGATTTGGGGTGCTATGGCTCTCACTGCCACAGTGCCCTTTTCTCTCTGCAGTGCCTCTCTGGGTAACCCCTGCCTAACTGGTGGAATCATTATTGTTTCCCAACTCTGTGACCCCCCCTGCCCTGGGGCAGTCTGTTCCCAGACCTGCATCGCTGGGCTGTCCTTACTATGTCTTCCCCTTAGACAGGACAGCAGAGAGACCTCAACTCCACTACTTCTACCCATGCCTATGAGGACACACAAGCAAGGCAACGGAGGACCAAGCAGGGCCAGTGCCGGGCAGTGGGAGCTCAGAAGACAGCTGCCTTGCCCTCCTTGTCTGTCCTTACCCCTCCCTGCCTGTCTCTTTGCCCCTCTACTGAGCCAGGGGGTGTCCCGGGTAGCAGGGCACATTCTCAGGTGACAAGATGACAGGTCCAGGTGTCAATGTGCACTGAGACCTGCCAGATGGTCTCTTCAGTAGATCCTTCTGGTTCATGGGCTCTGTCCTTGCCTTGTTCCTAATCCATGAGGTAGTGAGCTTTCAGAATACCCCAGGATTTCTGAGACATCTGCTGACCAGTCAGAGCAATACAGACCCTTCCACCCCAGCAGCCCTGTGCCAGCCTGACACCTGCTGACCAGCCAAGGACCCAAGGGAAGCCCTAGAGAGAGACTCCCAGGCTGAAGCACTTCATTCTATGAGCTGAGCTTGCCCTGAGATCAGTAGCTGGGATGGAGCTGCGTTCAGCCCAGGGAAATGAAGACTGGCACACGGGAGGTCACAAGGCTGTTCTGACCCTTGTCATCAGCCTTGCACGAAGCCCATCAGAAAACAAGTGTAGGGTAGGTGGCAGAGAGCAGGGTGTGGTCAGCTAGGTGGCAGCAGATCAGCAGGGTGTGGGGTGAGGTGATCTTCCTAGGACCTATGCCAGTCTTGATGCTTCTAAGAAGGGGTGAGTTTTGCAGCCTCCTCCGCTTTGCTTTTCCCATATATGAATAACTGCAGTAGCGGTGGCCACCCACTGTATTCACAGGAACGGAATACTTGCAGGTATCTGTTGTTTGCTGGGTGTGTAGTAAGATAGATGTTTTGTGTTTTGGCCGTGGCGATGACCAGGTCACTGGGACATCACTAATTTGGGTGTGATGATGCATATGGACAAATTGAAGTGCAGATTTCTGGTTTTTGTTTTTTTGTTTTTTTGTTTTTTTTTCTTGTGTGGCTTAAGCTAGTCTCGAAATCCCTGTATGTAGCGTAGGCCGACTTTGAACTCCTGATCCTCTTACCTTCATCTCCCAGTTTCGAGAACTACGAGCCTGCATCGCCGCCACACCCAGCCGGGCACTCAGAGTTCGAGTACTTTTAACACAGCATACAGACTTCAGCCACAGTGACCACAAGACCCCACCAGCAAAATGACTTCAAGCTTGGGGATCCAGCAGGGCCAATCCCCAGACAGGAAGATAACTCACAAGCAAGGGGTTCATGAAGGAGCCTGCTAGAACTGTGTGCTAGGCTCTGCCAGGGATTGAGGGGAAGGGGAGTTTGTTCTGAGAGGTGAGACCTGCTGTATTCTGCAGACACCAGTCCTGGGTCTGAGCTCTAAGCTCAGGCTGGGCCCCATCCAGACACCTGTTGGTGCCTGGGAGGTTGGGCCCATGTCCTGTCCCTCAGGGATCTTGGCTCCCAGTTCCTCGACATCCTTGTCTCTGGATGGCTCCTGGCCTTGGCGGGCAGCAGGAGGAGGTGAGGACAAGAATAGCAATTGAGCTGAGAAAAGCCTCTCTAACTCCTGTGTTTTCAGCCAAGGAGGAGAGGGGATCATAACGGTGGGATGTGAGGCCAGCAGGTGCTCACGTGAGAAGAGAGCAGAAAATAGCCAGCTGCCCCTGGGAGCCCCTGTTTGACTGGGGCCAGTTAACGGCCCCCTTCTACACTGAGGACACAGTCATGGCTCGGGGAGAGGATCTATGAGGGTGACTATGGGGGATGCGGTTGGGTTGATGGCTGCTGGGGAGGAGTGCATCTTATCTGGACGGGGGGGGGGTCAGGGAGGGCTTGACAAACCCAACCTCCCCATATAGAAGTTGTTGCTTCTCTTTGGCCAGAGCCCTACCCCCAGGCTTCATGTACCCCAAACCTGTACAGTCCATTTGGATCCTCCCTGCCTCTGGACCCCCATCCACTGCATGAGTCAGACAAGACAGGTCACTCCAGCCCAGTCCACCCCCTATCCCAGCCTCCACATTCTCCAGGGCAAAGCTGGAGCAGGGACAGAGACATCCAAGGCTTGCCAGCCAGAGAAACATGCAGGCCACCCAGTCTCAGGGTGACCTGTGACTCTGTCCCCATCTATCACCTCCATCTGGTGAGAGTCACATCTTGGCTGAGTCAGGAGCTGTCCTTTTGAGGACAGCAGTCCTGGCTGGCCCATCATTTGTCCTTGTCACACCAGCGTCTGTCTCTCCAGACCCTGCAGCTCTAGGAGTGGGTGGCTGTCAATTCTTTTTTGGCCATGTCTCCATACCCAGGGACTGTTCAGGACGTACTCAGGCTGACGCTCCCTGGTACCACAAGAGGCAGGAGATGTAGGATTTGCTGTTGGAGAGATAGCAGGCAGAGAGGCTAAGGAGGGGTCTCCAGGCAGGCTGTCCATTCATCTTTCTGCATTCCCCCAGAAAGCAGTCTGGAAGATGGGACTCAGTCTACTCACCAGTAAGTAGTTTCCCCAGGGATGTACAGTGCTCAACCCTAGCCAGATTTGTGTCCCACCTGGCCACTGGCTAGGTGGGATGCTGATGCTCACTCCCCTTCTGGGCATTGAACTAGCCTCTCTGGGCTTCTGAGCCAAAGGCCTATGACAAGTAAACTCTGCATTTCTCCAGACCTGGGACTTGTCCTTGACACTGGCGCCCTGTGGTTCTCAGCACCACACCTCACCTCAGCTGTCCTTGTCAACTGTATGAAAAAAGCAAGGACACACAGGCCTCCAGCATAGGCAGGGCCTGTCTAGCTGGCTTAAGTTGTAGCTCACTGTGCCTTTGTGAGGAGAGAAGAGGGAAGTTCAATAGCAGGACCGTCTCCAACCAGTTGACAAAGGCCTATGAGTAGAGTCAGGATACTGTCTGCTCTCACCCTTCACCAAGCATTGTGGGTCCCTGGCCAGAGCCCAAGTACCTGTGTATGCCGTCTGTCCATGCAATCATGCTATGTATGTGCTCAAAACCCAGCGGGCCTGCAAGCCAGGAGCATTGCTCAGTGACAGACACAGCAAATCATTTAACCTGTGGAAAGACCAATCAAAGAAACCCTGTCAACTTCAGGGTGGCTGTGGGCTACCACATCCCATCACACTCAGCCCCAGGGAGGGTTCATTAAAAAACACCTTTTTTTTTTTTTTTTTTCTCAAGACAGGGCTTCTCTGTGTAGCCTTGGCTGTCCTAGACTCATTTTATAGACCAGACTGGCCTGAAACTCACAGAGATCCGCCTGCCTCTTCCTCCCGAATGCTGGGGATTACAGGCGTGAGCCACTGGCACTTGGCTTCATTTGAACTTTTGAAGTTTATTTTCTTTTTATTTAGGCATGACAGGTAGAACAGGGCAACACCTCTCAGCGTGTGGCCAGCCATTGTTCCTCTCTGGTAGAAAGAAGACTGCTTCACTCTCGGAGACGTTCTGACACCATTATGAAAAGTCAATTGACTGTGCATGCCAGGGCTGGTTTTTCCATGCATGGTTGTGCCAGCGGATTCTACCCGTGTGTTGGGGCAGCTTTTTCTTGTTCTGGGGAAATCCATACATCTTGACAGGCATCTGTCAAATTTGCACATAGCTTTGGGCAATGGGACATCTTCAGGAGCAACTCTGGACCATTCCCACCTGAAAACTGGCATCCCATCCAAGCCAAGGTCCCAGCCACAAAGCAAAGTGTTTCCTGAGCAGACACAGGCCACCTGAGGCTGTTTAGACTGACATTTAAATGTGCTAAGGTGAGTTCCTGGATCACCTACTACACCTTCAGTCTGCATTCGTGTGTGGCTGGTGGCAGCCATACCAGGCCACTTTGCTTATAGAATTTTTCCATCATTCCAGAAGGTTCTGTTATATAACACTCTTTTTGGCTGGCGTTGTAAGAGGCTGAAGGCATAAGTATCCCAAGTTCTGGGCTGGGGAGGTGGCTCAGTTTGCAGAGTTCTTGCCGTGAAGGCATGAAGACCTGGGTTTGAATCCCAGAACCCAACTTTAAGCTGCATGTGGTGGCACACACTTGGAATCCCAGAACTGGAGAGGTGGAGACACATGGATCCCTAGGGTTCAGTGGTGAGCCAGATTAACCTAGCCTAATTGGAAAGTTCTAGGCCATTAACAGACTTGAAAATAAAACAAAACAAGGTGGACAGTGCCTGAAGAACAACACTTGAGATTGATCTCGGGCACACACACACACACACACACACACACACACACACACACACACACAC
>OU015757.1:23334684-23349368 GCA_907169655.1 Acomys percivali | reverse complement strand
CACACACACACACACACACACACACACACACACACACACACACACACACACACAGCAGGGCAATAGAAGGAGAGAAAGAACATCCTACTGGAAGCAGGTGGAGATTTGGGTCCCCCAGATATGGTTACCATCATCTTTGCTCTCTTCTCTACCTCATAAATGCTCTTCTCACACATACCCACTTGTCCCCTTTACCTTCAGGAATGAAGCAGACCCTCCCTCCTGAGGCCAAAGTGATGGGATCACAGAGGTTCAGGAAGGACCTCTGTCACTCCTCATCCTGCTTTTGAGCCTTACAGTCCCATCCCTATCACACCAGGCCACACTGTGCGTCTTCGTCAAGGGCTGAACTTAGACTACCAGCCTTCTTGGGGTTCAAATGTCTTCCTTGACCTTCCTGCTAGTTTCCCCAATGTCTGCGGTCCCTTCCCACATTCAGAGAGCCACACCCTCAAGGAATATAGGTCCCAAGCCTGGCCCCGCTGATTGGACA
Source organism: Acomys percivali (assembly GCA_907169655.1). NCBI lineage: Eukaryota > Metazoa > Chordata > Mammalia > Rodentia > Muridae > Acomys > Acomys percivali. The sequence goes on along the minus strand of OU015757.1, from coordinate 23,348,875 downwards.
GATACAAGATTGACCAGGCCAGGTCTGACCTGGGGCAGAATAGCATCCCGGCCTTTTCCAGTGCCAGCTGTTCAGCTTGTATCCATCCCACGGCCCCTCTGCATATGTACGTGTCCCACGGCTTCTCTGTGTGTCCGTGCTTTTAGAAGACAGTTTTCTATCACTGGCATTTTCCCCTCATCATTTCATCAGTGTGATAAAATACCTTGACAGAGGCAATTTAGGAGAGAGAGGTTTTAATTCAGCTTGCAAATTCCAGCTTAGAGTCCATGATGCCAGTGAAGTCAAGGCAGCAACTTCAAAGAGCAGGTCACAGCGGGCACAACCACAGTCAAGAGCAGAGGGAGATGAGTGCAGGCAAGCTCGCCTGCTTGTGCTAAGCTCCGCTTCTCCCCGCTGACATAGTTCAGGAGCCATCGATTAGGTTAATTAAGAAGATCCAGACAGAAATGTCCACAGCCCCCCATCCTACCCCTGGTCCCCAAGAGTCCTGTAGACAATCCCTCACTGAGATTCTCTTCTTCCCTGGTGATTCTAGGCTGTGGCAAGTTACTATGTAACGCTAACTGACGTGGGGGGTACAATTATAGTCCACACAGATCATTTTGATAGTGTGTGGCTGTGTGTTCACAGATGTGGGGTACCTGCAACCTCAGAACAGTCCGGACACTCTAAGACCAGCCCTGGGGCCTCTAGTCCTCTGCCTCGCCACCCTGGCAAACCTGATATGTCCTACACACACACACACACCCTCTCTCTCTCTCCTGCCCCTACACTTGATTCAAACTGTTGGTCAGTAGACATTCCTTTGGGCTTCTTCCACGTTGCAGAGAGCTTATGAGTTTCCTGCATGGAGGAGGAGTCTCCTCCGTGGAGTGGAGGAAGGGCTTTCAGGGGGCGGAGAGGTGTCTTCTCCTGACCAATGTCCTGGTGTTCTTTCGTCATATTTAAATATGCCATTCCAGCTGGGTGGTAATGTCAGCTTAGCCGAGCTGTGGCACACACCTGTAATCCCAGCACTCGGGGAGGCAGAGGCAGGTGGATCTCTGTGAGTTCAAGGTCAGCCTGGTCTACAAAGCAAGTCCAGGACAGCCAAGGCTACACAGGGAAACCCAGTCTCAAACAAAACAAAACAAAACAACAACAAAAAGAAAGAAAGGAAGGAAGGAAAGAAGAAGAAAGAAAGAAAGATGCCAACTTGCTCTGTTCAGGCGTCTGTGAGTGAAGTCATAGAAAAGACACACATTTATGTGCAGATGTCACCTTGCTTGAGTGGATGCAGTGCAATGAAACAGCTGAGTCTTCTAGATGTGTGTAAATCAGAAAGTGGCAATCTGTCTTCCAAAGGCCAGAGCCACTTGGCATTGGTTTCAGCAACACATAGGGGCGCTGTTGTTCCATGCCCGCTCACGCCATCTGGCTGTACTCTTGTGATCTGATTTGCCAGGAACTAATGGGCTGCAGGTCCCAAGAGTCCCTTCAAGGGCACATCCTAGCCCTGCCTCCTAGGGGTCTCACCACCTCCCAGTAGCAGCACACGTTGGGCACAAATCCTCCTTACACGGTTTTGACACTTTTCTAAACAAAAGCATTGCGGGTCCAGGTTTGTCTTCCTACAGAGAAAAAGCACAGTACCTTTTGTTTGGCAGCCTGCCTTTTCTCCACTGAGCTGCCTTTTCTATCTTTGTGTCTGTGTCCAAAACCAATGGTCCATGGATTTCTGGACTCTGCTCCATTCTGTTAATCTGTGTCTTTTCTCTTGCCAACACCAATACCTCACAGAATTGATTCTTGCATGTTTACGGTGGAGTCCTTAAGTCAAGTGACAAGAGCCCTTCCATCACACTCTTTCAAAACTTTATTAGCAGTTACACTTTTTTGTTTGGTTTGTTTTGTTTGAGGTAGGGTTTCTCTATGTAGCCCTGGCTGTCCTGGAGCTTATTCTGTAGACCAGGCTGTTCTCAAACTCAGAGTTCCACCTGCCTTCTGAGTGCTGGAGTTAAAGGTGTGTGCCACCACCAATCAGCTAGCAATTCTACTTTTAGTTTTAATTATGTGTATGAGTGTGTGTCTGGGTGGAGGTGTGTGTGCACTTGAGTGCAGGTGCCTAGAGCGACTAGAGGCATTGGATGCCCTGAAGTGTAGTTATAGGCTGTGTGAGCCACCCAGTGTGTGAGTGCTGGGAACCAAATTCAGATCCTCTGCAAGAGTGGTACTCAATTTTAACCACTAAGCCATCTCCAGGCCCAGTTACCTCAAAAAGGATTGTTTTAATTGTTAGGCAGGGAAAGGTGTTTGTCCTCCCTTCTCTCATGAGCCTGGCAGCCTGAGTTCCATCCCTGGAATACACCTAAAGGTGGAAGAAGTTATCTTTTGACCTCCACACACATGCAGTGGCACACATCACACACACACACACACACACCAACACTAAGTATAATAAAATTTTAAAAATCATTAATACACATTACTTTGCATAAAATAACGGTTTCTTCTGGGGTTGGTTTGCTTCATTGCTTAGGTCTTGAAGATGATTTTATTAATATTTTATATATGTACGATATTCCTTTCCACACCTCCCTCAGCACCCTTCTACTTTCATGTAAAAATTTTTAAACATGTTTACAAATAAATGTTTTCATTCATAGTGGGTATGACACAACTTGATACATTTTAGTAATAAACAAACTCATATGTCCATAATCCAGGCCAAAACTAAGGTCTTTCTCAGCCTTAGTCAGCACTGGGCTCCAAGGTAACAAGATTTTGCCTTCTATCACAGAGGCTAGCTTTGCCTTTGTTCAAACTTCATATGGACAACATTGCACAGTAATTTTCTTCTGTCAGGCTGCTTTGACGACACTTTTAATGCCTCTAGTATTCTCCTGTGCTGTCAAATGAAATTCCAGTCTAAATACTGCAGTTTGTTCACTGAACTGCTAATGAACACGGGACTGTCTTCAGGTTTTGCCTGTGTGAATAAGCTGCTACGGTTTTATTCTTACTATTTATGATCGTGTGTGGGGGTTGTGCACATGCAGGTAATGCTCATGGAGACCAGAAGAGGGCATTTGCATCCCCCTGGAACTGGAGTTATCTTCCATCGTGAGCCTGCTGATGTGTGTGCTGGAAACTGAACTTGGATCCTCTGTACAATCAGCTCTTATGCACTGAGCCACCTCTCCAGCTCCTCATTTCGCCCTCACCCCACCCCATTTGAAGTCAGCACCTACATATGAAAGATAGCATGCAGCATCCATCTCTCTGGGTCTGGTTTATTTTGCTTAATGTGATCCCCATTTCCATGCAGTTTGCTTGCAAATGCCACTTCATTCTTCTTCATGACTACACCTCTGTTGTGCACACTCACCTGTTGACCTTGACTATGCCTCATTTTTTTCACCATTCATCTGTGGATGCACACCTAGGCTGTGCCAATAACACCAGGAGGAATGCTGCCTTTTGGTATGGATTTTAGAATCACCCTGCTGGGCTTTTGTTGGGATCCCGCTGAGTCTTAGCAATACAGACTGTTGACTACTACTGAGCTTTCTGATTGTTTCACCTTTGGTACAGTAAGCAGACAGAAGCTGCGTGTAGATTGGACCTGAGTATCCCACCTCCTAGCCCCCCACCTCCCCCAAACCCCCAACCCACACTTAACTGTGTGTGGAAGCTGTTTCAATAATACCATATTACAGGATTCTCCTGGGTGTCTTTTCTTCCTAATACTTACATACACATGCACAAATGAGCGTCACTTTAGAGTGTAAGACCTTGCTCACACCGCTCACTGGGGTTGGCATTTTGTCTCTTCTGTAGGATGTCTCACATAAATAAGTATATCCCTTGCAAACAGAGGCAACGTCATTTCTCCCACCCCAGTGCGCCTAGCTGCCTCTCCTGCCCCATTCCTCCTTGCGACCTTTCTCTTCTTCCTCCTCTTTCTCCTTCTGTGCTGGCATGGAGGCCAGATGTGCTAGTTAGGGTTTTTGTCCAATTGACACAAGCTGGTGTCATCCGGGAAAAGGGACTCCAATTGAAAAATCGCCCCCATCATATTGGCTTTGGGCAGGTCTGTAGGGCATTTTCCTGACTGATGACTGATGAGGGAGGATCCAGCCCACTGTGTGTGATACCACAGTGGTCAGGTGATCCTGGCCTGTATAAGAAAAGCTATGATGAGCAAGCCAGGAATTGCATTGCTCTATGGTCTCTGCTTTAGTTCCTGCCTCTAGATTCCTGCCTCTAGATTCCTGTCCTGGCTTCCCTTTGTGATGGACTGTGAGCTGTAAGCCAAGCCAAGCCTTTTCCTCTCTAAGATTTTTTGGTCACAGTAACAGAGAAACAAAGCAGGACACCAGGGCGTTTCCATGCTAGGCACTGGAGATGTGCACTGGTTACGCCCTTTTCTTGTCCTACTGAGCTGCCCAGGATGCCCCAAGTATTGCTGAAGGGCCGTGAGACTGTGGACAGCCTCCCTCTGTTCCTGGCACAAGGAGAAAACGTTGGTGATTTTCGGTCACCTGTGGTACTGGCTGCGGGTTTTCTTACAAGAGTGATAGGTGGTTGTGAACTGCCTGCTGTGGATGCTGGGAACTGAATCCTGGTCCTCTGCAAAAAGTACATGCACCCCTCTTTTTTGGGGGGGGGTTTGAAGGTGTAGCCTTGGCTGTCCTAGAACTAGCTGTGTAGACCAGGCTGGCCTTGAACTCACAGAGCTCCACCTCCCTCTGCCTCCTAAGGTTCATTAAAGGTATGTGCCTTAAAAAAAAAAAAAATACAGTTTTTGAAACCAGAAAATTTATTTCATGAGTCATTGTTAAAATCCTTGAGAGGAACTGGATGCTGCAGCAGATGCCCCTTTGTGGTTGGGTGTATTGGTCCTTCACAGAATCCATGTCTTAATTGGTGATAGACAATCGTAGGTGCCTTATTCACCCAGTCCTGCTAGTGTCTCATTTGTTGGCCTCAATTCTTTCTGCTTTCTCTGGCACTCGGCTGGGTAGCCACATTTGCCCCAGGTCTGCATCTGAAGGTGGTAGGCCTCAGAGCTGCCGCTGTGGCAGCAGCACAATGTGTCTTATCGTGATGCTTTCCAAAGGATGGCGCTGCTTCCGCCAGCCCGCTTCTGCTGCCAGGTCAAAGAGCCAGTACACAGTCTTAGTTACGGAGCCCTCTCTCTCTGTGAGTATTCACTCTGCTTGCTTCCATCGGGAGGATTTTGTGGCTTTTCTTCTTCAGTGTTCATCGACAGTTGGAGGATCTCTCTGTGTGTGAGAAGTCCCATATGGTCATGGCATTTACACATGGTTGGATTTGGTTAGCTTTTTCTGCTGGTTTCCATTTGTTCTCTCTCTCTCTCTCTCTCTCTCTCTCTCTCTCTCTCTCTCTCTCTCTCTCTCTCTCTCTCATTGTTTTAGAAACAGGGTCTCAGTCTGTAGCCCAGGCTAGCCTCTGTAGTACTGGGAGTACAGGTTGAACACCAGCAGGCCTGGCTGTCGCTGGGTATGATCAGAAACAGTGTGCCCTCCCTTCTCCCCCACCCCCCGCACCCCAACTCTTTGCCATGAAACTCTCAGTCATTCTCAGAGCATCTGCACTCCATGGAAAGGGGACTCCCAGAGAAAGGGAAACGGCTCTGACAGAGAGGAGATTGTGGCTGGCAGATAAGGTCACAAGGCATATCAGAGTCTAGACCAGTGGAAACGACGTAAAAATAGTACTTGTGTATGAAATTCGCAAATAATTAACTAAAACAAGAAAGGAATCTAGACGAGACTGGTACCCAGGCTACACCCACCCACAACAGCCTCTTCTTTTTTTTTTTCTGTAAAGAAAATGACAACCCCGTACCCAGAGCCTGTCTGTGACTCTGAACCCCTGAGGTGACCCAGATGCAGGATGCCAGGAGAGAAAGGCAGGCACAAGTTCGCAAGGGCATTTACAGGCTCTGATTGCCAGAGCCCAGGACCAGAGGGCTATGGGTGGCACATCCCCACCCATTTGTGCACGCGCCACAGCTGGATGAGCCCTCCTCCTCACAAATCCATTTCCTCATTCCCAACTGGGAAAGACCCCCTTCCCCTCCTGTGCTGGCCCAGCAGAGACCAAAGACAGCCTGACTCCTCGATACCTCCCCATTCCCCTGAAACCAGGGGGGGGGGGTCAGGGGGGGGAGTTACTCTCCCTTGTGGGCCTGAACCCTCATCAGAAACCCCACTGTGCTGTTTATCTGAGGTGTTGGGACCTGAATGCTCCTCGGAGCCCTCACCATACTACTTTCTGTCTGTCTGTCTGTCTGTCTGTCTGTCTGTCTGTCTTTCTGTCTGTCTGTCTGTGTGTCTATGGTGTTAATAATAACTCTTTGAACAAATCCCTCACCAAAAGAACAGTCTACTTCAGTGTCCCCCCTGAGCCTCAAGCCCAAAATCTTTTAACAATGTGATCTGGCATGGAAATCATGTGCCCCTCAGTCACCCCAGTGGAGAGTCAGCACTCCTTGAAGTCCATATTTGTATTACCGTCAAAGGACAATGGGGAAACTGAGGCACTAACAGATGAAAGTCAGCTGGCTGGGGTGGGAGCCACCTGGAGTGCTGACTCCAGCCCAGATACTGTAGTATTCTTCATCTGCCTCCCTATCCTGAAGGTCACAGTCTGGGTGCATTTCGACGTTGGTCTCTCCTTTTTGCAAATTTATTTTACTTCTTTTCTTTCTTTCTTTCTTTCTTTCTTTCTTCTTTTTTTTCTTGGTTTTGGATTTTGGATTTTCAGTTTTTTGCTTTCACTTAGCCCTGGCTGTCATGAAACTCACCATGTAGACCAGGGTGACCTCAAACTCATAGAGATCAGACTGCCTCTGTCTCCTGAGTGCTGGGACTTTTGTTTTGCTGTTAATAGTGCACGCATGTGTGCACGTGTTTGCACCCATGAGTACTGTTACATGGGGAGACCAGAGGTGGAATCAGATCCCCTGGAGCTGAGGTACAGGAGGTTTTGAGCCATGCAGTATGAACTGAACTCAAGAATTTGACTGGGATTCTCTGCAGCAGCAGCAAGTGCTTTTAACCACTGAGCCATCTCTCCAGCCTCCCGACCTCCTTAAGCAAGACTGGACAGAGTGCCATCCTTTCGTGGACTCTTGGTCACCAGTGTCAGGGAGGTACTCCACTACAGAGTCGCACAGAGTGCCATCCTTTCGTGGACTCATGGTCACCAGTGTCAGGGAGGCGCTCCACTACAGAGCCACAACCCAAGCTCCTGCTGTCATGCTTGTTCCCTGTGGGGACAGATTTTTTTCCCTAAATAAAAATAATATCAATGGGCTGGAGAAACAGCTCAGTTGGTAAAATGGCTGCCTTGCAAGCAGGAGGACTTGAATTTGATCCCCAGAACTCAAGTTAAAAAAAAAAAAAAGAAGTCCAGGTATGGTGGCACGCACTTGTAATCCCAGCATTGGTGAGGTTAGAGCGGAGGGCTCCCTAGTGTTTGCTGATTGACCAGCTTGGCCTTATTGGTAAGTTCAAGTTCCAGGGAGAGAGTCTGTTATGATTTTAAAAATATAAGAAAATAAGATAAGATAGTAAGATGCCAGGCAACAGATATTGTGTTATATGAGGTTTATTAAGTGAGCATGGGGAGAGAAGGAAAGGGGGAGGGGCACCCCAGAGAGAGACAGAGACAAAGGAAGGGTAAGAGTAAGAGGGGGTAGAGAGAGGGAGTAGAGAGAAGGCGGAGAAAGAGGAAGAGGGAGGGATGAGGTAAGACTGTCCTTTTGTATAGCCCTGGGCAGGGCCACACCCCCATGGCAGGTAAGCAATGACATCATAGGTAGGCAGACTGAAGCAGAATTCTAACAGAGTCTGTCTCAAAAAGCTGAACCACACTGGGGTCAACCCGTGGCCTCCACGTGCACACACACAAATAAGACCGTACTTTCTCTTCTCAGAATCCCTATCTGAATCCACTACAATCAAAATAAAACCAAAATCCACCTACCTCCTAAGAAGTCCCAAGCAAAATGAAACTCCCAGCCTCCTTGACCTCACCTCCCGCCCTTCTCCCATCTCGGCCATCCCGGCCATCCCATGAACACCAAGAGTGTGGCCTCCTCCTCACTCCTGCCACCTGCTGCTTCCACTGCCTGGGCTGCACTGAGTTCTGGATGCCACGTGCCTCCCTGCATAGCTGGAGGCAGAAACAGCTCACGTATGTGCGTGCGTGCGTACGTACGTACGTACGTGAGAGAAGACTGAGGCGTGGCGAGTTGCACAGAGTTGGCACTGGAACTCACCAGTGTGCCCTTGCACAGCCCAGCTCCAAGGCTTTTTTCTCTTGTCTCCACCTCCCACCACACACACATGCTGTTCATCAAGGAAAAGGAGGTCTGTACGAAAGGACAGGTAGGGCTAGCGATGTGGCTCAGTGGGTAGCGCACTTGCCTGGAATGCAGAAGGCCCTGGTTTCTATGCCCAGCACATGAGGTTAGGTGTGGTGGCACATACCTGGAGTCCCAGTATTAAATATGAAAAATAAGATGCTAGGCAACAGGTATGGTATGGAGAACTTTACTATAGACACATGGGAGAGCAGGGAAGAGGGAGGGGGACCCCAGAGAGAAGGAGAGGCGGAGACAAGAGAGAAGAGAAAGAGAGAAGCAAGCAAGAGAGAAAGACATGCTCCGTCTGCCCTTTTTGTATCCTGGGCAGCCGGCCCACCTAGTGGCGGGCAAGTTATGACATCATAGGTTGCTAGGTAGACAGGGGGGCGGTATGTTAACACCCAGCACTTGAGGAGTAGAGGCAGGAAGATCAGAAGTTCAAGCTCATCCTCAACTACATGGTCAGTCTGAGAGCAGGATGGGACTCAAGAGACCCTGTCTAAAACAAACCAGACTAAAACACAGAAGGGACGAGGTGCTGCATGGTATCAGAGCCGTGCTCCGCAGCAGGAAGATGGGAGCCTGCCCTCAGTCACGTGGTTGCCTTTTCCAGCCAGGCAAGGAGCGGGATGGGACTTTTAGGAAGCTCAGCTCCAGCGATGCACCTGTACCTGAGCCACGCAGGTGGCATGTTCCTCAGTCTTCACTTGAGCATCTGGTACTACGGGCATCTCAAGCCGACTGAGTTCCCCAGCCCACTCCTCCTGCTGTCATGCCCAGCCCTCCTCCGTTTTGCCAGTAACCTGGCTCCTAAAGTCTACATTCAGGTAACAAGTAAAGGCAGCTTTGCCTGCTGAGATTTTGCCTCAGGAGATAGGGGCCTTGTTTTCTTCTTTGAGTCCCCGAGGACTGGCTCTAGCAACTGCTGGCTCACTGGGTTCTAGCAGCCACACCCAGCTTTTTGTTTGAGCTTGGAGCAGACATAGCAGGCAGACTGGTCTCCATCCGTGAGGCGAGACCCACACTGAACACAGCACTGCTAGAAGGTCAGAGCCAGCCCTCAGATCTCAAGAAGGAGGTTCCACCATGGCCCTGAGCATCTTGTCTGAGCAGTTCTGCGTCCGAAGACCTCGCCAGGTGACTGGGGTTGGGCAGGGGTGATCCTGGGATGAACTGAAACCCAGCGAGTCAGGGAAGCCTACCTGATCTGCTCACTTTTGCACAAGAGGCTATTACTTGCCCACCAGGTACAGGGCCAAGCCCCTGTTCTAACAGGGTAGCCATGACTGAGGCTGTGTGGATGAGGGATCAGCAGAGACTGGAAGTTGGATGTCCCAGGTTTGCACTCCACAGTCCTGCCCTGGCTTTTAGCAGCAGTGGCTTTTCCTAGCCTAGAAGCACCTGCTAACAATGCGAGAATCAGATGGGCTTTGTGCACACGCGCACTGGTATTCCTAAGGGTGAAGGTTCTGTCTGGAAAAGCCTCCATACGGTTTGTGTTCTACCTGATTCCGGGGGTCTGGAAGAGGCAGGCCCAACTCCTTACTTGGGTGGCCCTTGGAAATTCTACGGGAAGCAGCCTCCCATACATCCAAACACCTCAGGTTGGGAGACCTCTAAGATCAGCCTCTATGGGTGGTATAAAATTAGAAAAGTGTCTTCTAAATACAAGAGTTTTGAGGGGTCTGGAAAGTTCTTGGGGAATGGTAAAGGATAGAAGACACACAGGAGGACTTAATTCTCACACAATCAGCCTTTTAAAAAATTATTATTATTTCTGTTTTATGTGTGTGTGTCACATGGGAGCAGGTGCCAACGGAAGCTAAAAGAGATTGTCAGATCCTCTGGAGCTTGAGTTACAGGTGGCTGTGAGCTGCCTGACCTGGGTGCTGAGAACGGACCTGTGGTCCTCTGGAAGATCATCATAGGCTCTTTAAACTCATCTCTCCAGCCCCAAGAGTCAGATTCATAACTAAGGCACCCTGAAAAAAAGTGTAGTGGGAATCGCGCATGGCGACAGAAGTGTCTGTCCCCTTGAGCGCCTGTGTAGGACAACACCAAGTGGGTTTGGTTTCTGGGGATCTTCTTGCGTTCCGGGAAGGGAGGGGCACCGCACCCAGGTACACCTCTCACATAAAAGACCCCTCCCAAGGCTAGTCCTGCTTACCACCACACTCCCCTCCTTTGGCTATTTGTGGGGAGGTATCCCCAGCCCTGACGCGCAGGTGCCACCCACTCGTCTATACTTAAGGATTTCTATGCCCCCAGCACACGGGGGAGGAGGCTCAGTCTCCGGGCAGCGAGTGGGTCCCCAGCAGCCGATCCGCCCTTGATCCGCCCGGGGTTTTGCGTCCGCCGCGCCCTCCTCCCTCCTCCTCCCTCCGCTCCCTCGCTCCGCCTCGCCTGGATCAGCCCTCTGGTATTTCCTGCTGCTCAGCGACAGCTGAGCCCCTCGCGGGCCCAGTGCGGCCGGGCCCGGCCGGAGCACTGAGCGCAACCAGCACGGTAGGAGCTCCGCTGCTTGGGACCGGGAAGGATGGGGATAGTGAACAGGCCCGGGAAGGCCAGGAAGGGACTCAGCAGGCCAGAGAGGCTGCAGGGCCACGGACCCGGCGTGGGAATCGGGAAGCCCTCACGGGCTGTTCTGGGGAGCCCCTTGGATGCAGCTGGGTAGACCCTGGCAGCAGCCCAAATGGGGAACAGCGCCTGGCTAGGGAGCCTGGGTGTATAGAGACTTCTGGGTGGCGGGCAGGGCCCCGTGTGGGTGCGGCATGCCCAGCCCGGCTTTCCATTTGGTGGGGCTAAAAGGAGTCAGGACCAGGCGAATGGGTGGGAGTGTCTAGCTGCCTAAGACCCTGGAAGTGGAGGGGTCTGTACCGGAGCCCAGCAGTAGCAAGGAAGAGGTATCTAAGAGGTCCAGTAAGATCTTGGGTCTGAGATTTCAGATCCCTGGCTTGGTTCCCAGAATGGTTCGTCAGGGTCCGCAGAGCAAGTAGCTGCTGACCCCACCTTGCCCTTGGACTCTGTCCACCCATGGCCTCCCATAGGTCTGGGCCTCTAGAGAAAGGGAGGGAGCTTTGGCATTGTTGAGATTACTGGAGACTGCACTTGAGGTTTTCTGGGGCTGGGGTGGGGTAGGACCTGAGTCCCTCCCAGCCACAGGGCCAGCCTGGCTTTGCCTCCCACCCCAGACATCCTGTCTTTTTTTAAGTCCAAGTCCACAGAGTCCCAGTTGTGAGTGACTCCTAGAGATGTGGGTAGACACACCCTCAAGGGCTAAGAGGACTTCTTTGCCCCTCACCCACCTTGGCCCAGGCTAGGCCTGACTTACTAGAACCACTGGTTTGAATTTCTTGTCTTTTGCCATCTTGTGTGTGTATGGAGGGGAGGTGTCTCTCCCTGGGACTTGTCATCCACTCGTTTATAATTAAAGATTCCTATGTGTCCGCCTTTAGCTCCAGCCCCTGCAGGACACTGTTGTCAGGTCACAGGAATGGTGGCACCAGGGACTGGAGAAGTAGGTAAAATTCTTGGGGTGGATTCTGCACTTTTGAGTTTGTTTACACCCGCCCCCACTAAGCCCCAGGCAATAGCAGCCAGTGGCTGGCTGTCCTTACTATGTTTTGTTTGTTTGTTTGTGCCCCAATCTCTTTGCTTGAGCAAGGGCAGAGGTGGAGGTGAGGGTACTTGCTGGCATTTGAACTCAGGGGGCTTCCAGAGGAGCCCAGAGAGCTTTGCAGGTGTCAGACAAATCAGGGTGATCTGGGTAGCAAGTGGTGACATCTGACTGTCCCTTTCTGGCTCCTGACTGCAGATCTATTGTCTGCCTGCACGTTTGGGGGGGGGGCAGCTTAGTGGGGCCTTTTAACACCAGGCCTGGGTGCCAAGGAAGCAAGTGCTTGCGTCTCCTTTTGCCAGGCTGTGTTTAGAGAAGAGGGAAGCCACTGGGTGAGGCTCCTCCCCTCCAGTGCTGTGACTTGTCTCTGGGAGACTGCTGTCCTGAGGCCCAACCCCAGCAGCACATCCTAGAAATCCGAAGGGTTCTCCTTCCCGGCCAAGGGGTCTAAGTCCTTCAGAGCTCCGCTCTGGGCCCCTTGCGGAAGCCCAAGGCATCCCTTACCCCACACTCCGATTGTGTCTGCCCTCCCCACCCCCATCCCCGAAGATGTCAGGGTCAATTTCTCCTAACACTCGGGCTTCTTCCAAGAAGCTCTCTGAGCTACAATGGAGATCTGACATGCCACAAGCAGGGAGGACAGGAATGGCACGTGCTGGGGGATGTTGTGTCTAGCAGCTGTCTTGGGGCCTTGAGCCATTTGTGTGTTCTGTGGTTCAGCCACATGCAAGTAGGCACATGCCACCCCTGGCACACAGGTGCTGAGTTTGCTCAAGGTAGGAGGGGTGTGTCCCACTTTCTTTCCCATTTATTGTTCAGGAGAAGGGTGGGTCACAGCATGGGGCCACTTTTTGGAAACATGTGGGTCTCCCCGTGAGGCCTGGGAGCTTGAATTCTGACTCCCAATGTAGTGACCTCAAGCACAGGGAACTCTTGGGTTCAGATCCCTCCCTGGAACCACTGCAGGTTGTTTGCATCGCTGGCTAGACAGCCAAGGTGGCCACCTTCAGTGTTGGGAGGGGCAGGATGGTGAAGCTGGCCTTTCCACAGGCTACCTACCCATTGAAAGCCATACTGTCTGCCCTGGGATGTCCTCTCACTGTTGAAAGCTGTCCTGTAGGACATACTGTTCCCTGTGAATCCTCATGTGACTTGCTGAACCTTCAGCTCAAAGATAAAGAATTCATAACTAGCCCGGCAGTGGTGGCACACACCTTTAATCCCAACACTTGGGAGGCAGAGGCAGGTGGATCTCTGTGAGTTCAAGGCCAGCCAGGTCTACAAAGCGAGTCCAGGACAGTCAAGGCTACACATAGAAACCCCGTCTCAAAAAACAAAAACAAAACAAACAAACAAAAAGAATTCATAACTTGACCAGATTTCTAGGGGTTTACCGATCGCTCATTTGGGAAGTATGCGTAGGTAGGGAATTTGGGGCTCAGAGTCACGTACAAAGGCCTTGGACTTGGGATCGCATCATTATCTTTGCTCAGGAGCATGCACTCATGGGTGGCTGGTTGCCTTGTTCTGGCATCTACACTGAGGGGACTGGCACCAGCTGTGGCATCAGGACAGGGCTTAGGATGCCATTTGGGGTCAAACAAAGGCTCCACCTTGGAGTTCTTTGTCCATAGATATAGCTAGGGGATCCTCATACAAGAGAAGGAATGATGCAAGGCAGATGTGAAAAGGACGGACCCACAGAGGGGATCTTGCAAGGGCAATGACAGACCTGTGGGATGGGCCTGTGGGCTTGAAAACCATTGAGAAAGGCCTGGGAGCCACTTAGTCAGACCCCTAGGGTAACCCTGGTTAGCGCAACCTTACCAAGGTTATCCAGGTCATTGAGACATAAGAGAAGTTCTTCGTAGTTCAAGACAGGATCCTGGGCAGCCAGTGTAGATTGGCCAGTGCAGAAGGGCCTAGAATATACAATGGCCTTTGATCAAAGCTCAGAGCCACCCAGCCACCTAAGCTCAAGCTTTACAGGACTTTCCCAGCCTCCCACCTGCTCAGCTCCTGTGTGGGGCATCATTGTTCCCCAGCCCACAGGCTCTCCGTTTCTATCACACCTACCCAGCCCTCCTGGCAGCACACAGTGTGGCCTTTCTACACCTGGACTTAGAGTCAGAGGCTTACTCGGTGTCTGTGAGGCTCTGGTTCCATTCCCAGCACTGCCAAGGGGCAAAGGT
>OU015757.1:23283067-23332192 GCA_907169655.1 Acomys percivali | reverse complement strand
TGGACATCTCCAAAGCAGAGGTTCTCCACAGAGTGGCCCCCACCCCCACCCCCGCCACTGCTCCTTAAACTGTTTTCTCTCATTAGAGTCACGTCGTGTTTTATGCACAGAAGTTTCTGTTTATTCTAAAGAGTTTGAAAGCTGCTCCTTCCTCCTGCTGGCTGGCTCTCACACACTGGCACAGACAGATGCGTCTCCAGTGCCGTTTAGTGTTCTTGAAGTCTAGTTTCTGCTTGTGCGGCTTCCCCAACGGCTGGCGTACTGGCGGGAAAGTCCACTTTCCCATAACCCTACCCGACTGTCCTGCAGTCCCAGGACCAGGACAGAGTGGAAAGGATGGAGGCAGATGTGAAAAGCGGATACCAGCATGAGCAACAGACCTTTACCTGGCACCCTCTGGCATATTTGACCTCTGTGGGCAGAGGGACAGAACAGCCAGCCTTGAAGGGAGCCCTCACCCACTGTGGTGCGATGCTGGGTTTCCACTTTGGGCCCAGCACCTGCGGAACGCGTGGGCCCTGGCTGCTGAGAGGCCTAGATTCAGCCTCTGAATAGAAACAGAATGACAGGTCCCTGGAAAGCAGGTCCCCAAAGGGCAGGCGAGGCTGCTGGGAAGAGGAGGGCACTTGGCTACATACTGATGGGGAGTTTGGGATGTAAAGAGGCTGTTGTTTTGACCTAGAAATTCACCCTCAGCGTGTTAACCCAAGGGTAAGGCTGCTTAGGGATGGGCTTGGTTGCTGGTCCCATCTCAGTGGCCACTGTTGGTCATCCTTGCTGACCAGGCAGGTAAGCTATTATAGGAGGTCTTGGGGGAAAAAGGGCACAGAGTACTTCCCTGCTGATGACTGACACCCGAGGGTGGTACTGGTGTGCACAGCCTTGATGGGCTGCCTAAGAGTGCCTGTCAACTGGTCTAGGCCCCTTGAATCTAGGCTCGTGGGATCTGCATCATTGCTGCCCTCCTTTCCTTGTATCCCAGCAGAGTTCTTTCCCAGTGCGTGCCATCCTTGGTGGCGCCCACCATAACCAGCGACCCCCCCTTACCCGGAGAATATGAGCTGGGCAGCCTCAATTAGAAGGTAGGGGAGTGAGGCATGTGATCCCGGGTGGCCAGGAACACAATGACCCTCAGTGCTCTACCTCCACTACGACTCAGAGAAGCTGACGGCAACGTGGTTGTTCAACCAGACTGAGCACAGGCTTAGCTCTATGGAACTGCTCTGAACATGGTACTGGCATAGCTGGGCCTCTCACTGCCTGCATGTCCCTGTCCTCACAGATGTCCTGCCCTGGCTGAAAAGCCTGTCCCTGTCTCTGTCTGGGACATTAACCCAGGATCCCCAACAAGTGTATAGAAGATGCAAGATATTTGGGGTGGTCCCAGCACCTAATGCCTGCCTCACATCACCCGTGTCTCCTGGCACCCACATCTGTGGAGGCTAACCTATTTCTCACAGTGTCCGTTCATCAGTCTAACTTAATATCCCTTTCCTTTCTTTTGCTTTGTTTTGTTTGAGACAAGGTCTCACTACTACATGTCCTGGCTGGCCTGGAACTACTCCCTGTGTAGACCAGTCTGGTCCTGAACTCACAGAGCACTGCCTGCCTCTAAAGATGTGTTCCACCACACCCCGCCCTTTCCTTCCTGAAAAGAAAAAAAAAAAAAGGTGGGGGGGGTCAGGGGAGACGATAAAAGCAAACAACCTTTTTGGGATTGGGAAGGAAACGTGCCACAGTACATGTGGGGGTCCTAGGACAGCTTGTGGGAGTCGGTTCTTTCTACCATGTAAGTTCCGGGATTTAATTTAGGTCACGAGGCTTCTGGGCCAATGCCTTTCTTTATCAAGTGAGCCATCTCACCCGCCTCCTTTATCCCTCTTGCAGGCATGTCCAACCTGTGGCCCTTGCGCCTCACTCAGCTGAGGATTGTAATGAATATAGCCCAAGACAAAAACCGTAAAGTTTACTTAAATCATTGTGTTGGAGTGGGGCCTGAGTTTGTTTTGTTGTTGCTGTTGTTTGTTTTCTTTGTTTTTTGTGATTCAGTTGTATGGTTCCCCAGGAAGAACTTTGTAGCAGTGGCCTATCCCAATGTCAAAAGTTACACGCACCTGCTTGATCAGGCTAGGGTCTCCCTGCTGCTGGCCACAACTGCCTCTGTCCAGGTTTAGTGGCTCCACCTCTCCCTCTCTCTAGGCAATCGAGTGTCCCATGGTTGCCGTGTGACGTGTCTGTGTGGTTTAGGTGTCTTGCTGGGCACAGGGGCCTATAGACTCGTGGATCATTAGCTGTGAAGTGCCCACCCAGAGCAGCACCGATTGTCCGGGCTTCAGTTTCCTCCCTTGCCTGTGAAATGGGCCACCGTGTCGCCAGGCTCGTAGGGATGCTGAGACGACTTGGCTAAGAGCATGAACTAGTCCTACTGTGAGTGCGGGCCCCAGGCAAGACACAGTTCTGTTCAGAGATGGCAGGGGTTCTCAGGATGGGGAGAAGCACTTCCCTTCATCAATAAAAACATTGATTAGTAATTAACCGTCACCGTGGAAGCTTTAAACACAGAAACTATATAGGAGAATAGAAGCCGTGTGAGCCTCGAGAGTCGCGGTATACCTGCGTTATCAAGGCATCCATGTTTGTCTGTATTTGTTTCGCCTTGGTTCTGAGAGATCAGAGTCGCGCTGCTGAGGAGGTCTCTGTGCAGTCCTTCAGCTCCAGCACCTTCCCCAGGGCCCGCAGCCCAAGGTTGTCTGAGCGGGCATCCCCAGGCGTGCTTTTGGTGCCTTTGCTGTTGGGTGATGGACCTTCATGAGCGGACGTCACTCTCTACCCTCAGTTTATACAGGGGCCATTCTCAACCAGTTGTTGTTTTGGTTTTTGGGGAACAGGGTCTCACTCTGTAGCCCAGGCTGCAGTCCTCCTGCCTCTGTTTCTGGTATTGGCATCTTCCCTTCTATTTGCATCTCAGAAAGTGGTGCACAGCCTGGGCAGCTGGCCTCTTTGCTCTGTGGTCACAGAGCCTACTGTTTTTCCTTGCTTTGTGTGGATATGTCTAGGTGGCTTCCGTTCTCTCTGGCTGGAATATTGTGTCCAGGTGTCCTTGGGTGCATCTGTAAAGATCTTCGAAGGGATGGGTGGCTAAGGGATGCCCATCAGCAGCCTGTTGGGATGTGCATTCCTGACACCACTGGCCTTGGGGGCTCCACCTATCACACCTGAGAAGATGCCCATCCCTCTTAGCCATTTAGAGGGAGAGTGCCCCCCTCCCCCGCAGCTTACAGAATAAAGGCTTGTTCGAGCAGATGCTTGCCAGGCCCTCTAGCATTTCTAATTGGCCAATACATTTTGTTAATTAAAAACCAAAAAAAAAAAAAAAAAGAAAGAAAGAAAGAAAAGGAAAGAAAAAAGAAAGAAAAAAAAATTGGCTTGACCTTCCCTGAGGCCCTTAGAATCCAGAAGGGTGGAGGCTGGCTGATGGACTGCATGGAGCCAGTGATAGCACGGAGTCCATGGTTGCCTGTGGTGCCAGATCGCCTTTGCATGTGTCTGTGCTCAGTAGCCATCTGTAGCCACAAGCACATAGCAATGTTCTCAGCATCTGCCTGTTCAAAATGTGGCCATTTTGTGTCTGCCCAGAAAGCACAGGCTGAGCCTTGGGTCAAGCTTTAGATGAGTATGGTGACCCAAGCCCTAACCACTCGGGGCTCATACCGGAAGAGCAAGCAGGAAGTCTGTTGGCCAGGTTGTCCTGTGTACAGGGCCAGCGAGGCTCCACAGGCATATCCTGTCACTCACTGGTCATTTCTGCCATCGGTCTGCCTGCCCCCTGTCAATCATAGATTCCCAAGCCAGGATCCACGAGCTAGAAGGCCATTAGTGCTATGCCGCTCCTAGGTACTTTCTGCCTCCACTGTGCCAGATCTCATACCCCTAAGGCCGCTCCACCCTCCTGCCCTTCACTGGCAATGGAGGGGGTTGGTCTAGGTCCCCTGTGTTTCCCTTATCAGGCACTGTCTGTAGACCCTGATGGAGTGCCCTCAGCACCCTTGGACAGTTGAGGCTCCCAGAGTCCCTGGCACTCCTGTAGATGCTGCAGATGGAAAAGGAGGGAGATAGCTCTGGGCTCCCTGCTGCCAGCGCCTGTGCTCTCAGAAGCTTAGTCAAGAACTCCGGCTCTGAGAGGGGAAAGCTGGAGGCTCCTCCCAGACAGCTATGGTGGACAATTGCCCATCCCCTGTGGCCTGGCCACGTGGACCACTTGGGAATTTTCCCAACTTGGGTCTGTGTCACCCAGCAGCCTGAGCTTCCCGTTGGTATAAACTGCAGTTTAATGAATGACTGCACACAAATAACCACCCTCACCCTGTGCGTTATTTTTAACCTGTGTCTGTTTTCCCATTTATTTGCAAACCTCGCCTGCGTCGGGGAACAAGCTGTGTCTCTCCAGCCGGCGCCTGTGCCCACTAATAGGGGTCATTCATCGTCCCTGGACCCTGAGCCCAGTGAGGATGCTGGTGGCTGTCCTCAGCCACAGTGGATCCTAGGAGCTTCTCCAGGCCACTGAGGCGTTTCCCCAGATCTCACTGCAAACCCTGCTGGGTTCCAAGCTTTGAACTCTGTTGTGTGCTCGGTGGAAGTAGATAGATGAAAAGGAGCCATGTACTCAGCTCCTTATGACCTTGAGGCGCACATGAGGATAACCCTCTTCCTGCCGTATGTGTTGGCGCACGCCTTTGATCCCAGCATTTAGGAGGCAGAGGCAGGAAGATCTCTGTGAGTTCGAGGCCAGCTTTGTCTACATATCTAGCTTCAGGCCAGCCACTGCTAGCTACATAATGAAACCCTGTCTCAAAAAGAGAAGACTTTAAGAAATAACCTATTTCCTGTGACTAGGGTCATTTTTTAGGCCCTGTCAGATTTTTTAATTATTTGCTTTTTTTTTTTTTAAAGCCTGATGGTGGTGGCACACGACTTTAATCTCAGCACTCAGGAGGCAGAGGCAGGCGGATCTCTGTGAATTTGAAGCCAGCCTGGTCTACAAAGTGAGTCCAGGACAGCCAAGGCTAACACAGAGAAACCCTGTCTTTTTCATTTTATTTTATTTTATTTTATTTGAGATAGGGTCCTGGGTAGCCCAGATTGGCTTCAAACTTGCTATATTAAGCTGAAGATGGCCATTAACTGCTGAGCCTCCTGTTTCTGGCTCCTGAGTTCAGGTGCCACCTCACTTGGTTTACGAGGCGCTAGGGGTGGAGCCCAGGGCGTCATGCATGCCGGGTAAGCACTCTACCAACAGCCACATCCCCAGCCCTGTAAGCCTTTTAATGACTAACCTCTGCTGTGCTTAAAATAACTGTAACCAGTAGATAATGTTGTCATCTCCTCTTTACAGATAGGGACACTGAGGCTCGAAGGTGACAAGAGCTTCACTAGGTCACCACCACATACAAGGCTGGGGTTGGAACTAGCACAGTGTGGCATCTACCACACAGTGACGCTTGTGCCATAAGCCCAAGGCCTAGAGACATGTGGCAGTGTTTTACTGCCCGTGTCTTTGCTGGGCTCCAAATTCCTTAAACTTCCTGTGGGAGGGGCTGTGTCCGCTGTTGCCTGGGAAACCAGATAAGTGATGGTGTTAGAAATGTAAGCAAGGCTTGAGAGCTTGTTTGGAGGTTCTAGAAGGGGAGCCTCAGCCCAAGAGCCATCCTTCTCTATTCAGGGAAGGCCATCCTCTTGGACTGAGCACTGCAACTTCCTGAGGGACACACCATAGATCTGTGACAGACAAAGGGAACACCTGCCTAGCTGGCCAGATCTG
The DNA here is from genome assembly GCA_907169655.1 of Acomys percivali. NCBI lineage: Eukaryota > Metazoa > Chordata > Mammalia > Rodentia > Muridae > Acomys > Acomys percivali. The sequence continues at coordinate 23,326,374 of OU015757.1, read as the reverse complement.
CTGCTCTTGCAGAGGACCTGGGTTCCATTCCCAGCACCCACATAGTGCCTCACAACCATCCAGAACTCCAGTTCCAGGGTATCTGACACCCGTTTCTGATCTCCATGGTTACCAGGCACACATGCAGGCAAAAACACTCATACACATAAAATGTTTATAAGTTAGGAAATGTGAGTGGGCTGGAGAGATGGCTCAGAGGTTAAGATGGCTGCTCTTCCAAAGGTCCTGAGTTCAATTCCTAGCATATACAGGCAGGCAGGGTACTATAAACATAAGTAAATAAATACATCTTTTTAAAAAGAAAAAAGAAAAAGAATGAAAGAAGTGTGAGCAAGCCAACCATGCTCCAACAGGTGCCAGCAGGAAGCCCTGGCGCTGCTTGCGGTGGGGGAGCAACACCCCAAAGCAGCCTTCCTGTTTATGGGTGCTTCCAAGCCTTGTCCTTCCTGAGGTCAAGGCTGAGTGCCACATTCATGATCAGAATTGTCATCAGAACCATTGTGGCTAGGGACCCAGGCCTCCATTTAGAAGATGCCCTTCCTGGTGTATAATCGATGTCCTGGGACCAGATCTAAAGGACCTTCCTGCCTCTCTGAGTTCAGAGTCAAGCAGCGTGCAGATCATTAAAAGAGCCACAGTAGCGAGATGGGCTGCACTGGGGATCCTAGGGACTTGCGCGTCGGATGAGAAAGCCATGACAGAATGTGGCTGAGCACTATATGTTAACCGGGGAGGAGCACAGGCTGTGGCTGAGTCCTGCCAACGAAGGAATGGCTTAAGGTCAGCCAGCCACTTAGCCCAGGCTGACCTGATAGCCCAGGCTGGCCTCAAACTCAGGATCCTCCTGTTTCAGCTACCCAAATACAGGTGTGTGCCCTTGCGCCTGGCTAGCAACTTGTGTGCCATATGACTAATTAAAATCACATCCAGGAACACAGTGCCTACTTGTACTGTAGCCACTGGGTGCTTTACTATCTGGTTTTGGTTTGTCATTTTCTTTTATGAGAATTGTTCTGTAATTTATTTATTTTTAATGCGTAGTCCAGACTGACCCCAAACACTCATGGGTGCTGGAACGGCCTCCAGAACGGAGCTCATCCACCACGGGGGCTTCGTCAGAACCACTGTCTCTAACAGGTACAGGGAGGGGCAGGGTTGGAGGCATGAAAGCCAGACTGTTTTCCTCAACAGCATCAAGATTCTAGAAGAGCGCCAAGGACAGGTCTCATGCTTCCCTGATTGGGTTGGGTGAGGCCACCCAAGCTACCAGTGTCATCAGGTGACAGGGGCACACCTAGTCTGACCAGGAGCAAAGCAGGGGGCTACAGGGGCAGGTTCTGGGAGTTCTGAATGTGAGCCTTTCACCCAGGAGCGGGCAGGGGCCCAGGAACTACCAGGCCAAGGGCCAGGGCGTCTGTAGAAAACCATCTGCAGCTAAGAACTCAGCCATCTCAGTGTGCGGTGCGGCCACTCCCCCACTCCTGAGCATCAGATGCACCTGCAGCACCACCATCAGCCCTCCAAGGAGCTTGGCTTCCCTCCTGGTCCCTCCTGGGTCCTGCCAGGAAGGTGTGCCAGCAGTGGCTAAAGGAGGAACAAAAGTGAGTTAGTACTACCAAGGTTAGAGCTGGGTAAGGAATCAAGATGAGGACTCACCCCAGGCCCCGCCCCACTTCTTTGTGTGGGGAGGTTGGGGACTTGTGGAGGGCCCGAGAGACCATGGCCCGAGCAGGCCATACAGGCTGGGCTTGGATGCAGCAGTGTGTCGCCTTGCACAGCTGTGACCTAAGGACTTTTGCAGAGGCTTCTAATACCACATACCATGTAGGTGGGGAGTGTCCGCACCCTTCAGCCAGGGTTCCCCCCACCTGGTTTGTTGTCATCCAGGGCCACCCCCACAGAGGACCAGACACTGGACATCAAGACATTAGAAATCCCTTCTTTCAGAGTCTTTCCTCAGGGTGAGGACATGCTGCCTCTGTGGACCACCAGGGAGGAACCTTCCTATTCCTTCAGTGTCTGGAGACCCAGGGCCACTAACCTTTCTACATCTTCACATCACTCTCTGCTTGGTGTCTGTGTTTCTGTTCTGTCTCTAACAGAACTCCAGGGCTTCTAGTGACTTCTTAACTGATTACCTCTATTCCCAGAGACACCATATTCCTTTGGGGGAGGGGGAGGTTGTTGGTTGTTTGGTTGTTTGGTTTTGGGTCTTGGTTTTGTTTTTGTTTTCTCAAGACAGGGTTTCTCTGTGCAGCCCTGGCTGTCCTGGACTCACTTTGTAGACGAGGCTGGCCTCGAACTCACAGAGATCCTCCTGCCTCTGCCTTCCACTTGCTGGGATTAAAGGCATGTGCCACCACACCCGGCAACACCATACTCTTGATTAGGACTTAGATGTATGTTTTAAAGAGACAGAAGTCACTCTCTGTGCTCTTAGGCAGTGATCAGGAGCTCCTGAGACTCAGGGGGAGATGAACTAAGAACCAGCTCAGCCGTCCCAGCTGAGGGCATTGGTGGTGAAAGGAGAAAGCAAAAGTGACACCTTCCCATAGCCACAATCAGTCCTCCCAACCCTTAGGCCGGAGTGGGGCAGGGATGGGATGGGAATGAAGTCTCAAAGGAGCAAGGCCAAGGCCGCCCAGGCAGTGGGTGAGGAGCTGGGAAGGAGGGCTGATGTGACTGATGGGAAGGGACCTTCTACTTCACCTGTTTGGGCACAGGCCTTGAGTCTCAGCATGTCAGTGTCTTGCCTTGAAGACCTGAGCTCTCTTGTCCCTCTGGGACCACACTCCTGTGCTAAATGGGCAGCCTGGCCATGTTGCACCATGTGTTCTGTGGGCCTGGATCACTGCTTGCCCACCAAGGGCCTCCTGGGCCCCTCCTAAGATCTGGGGCACTTAGTCTGATCCTCTGCCCCAGAGGACAACCTGGGAGGGAACAGCAGCCATTGCATCAGCGTGTTTACTTGGGAACGGAAAAACAGTCTTCCAAAAGCCCTTGTCCAAACAAGGAAAATCAAACTGCCCTGTCTGCTCCCTGGAGACTCTACTCCTGAGACCAGGTCTTCACTGGCTTTCTGAGGAGGATGCTGCCTCAATTGCCTCTCCTGGCTGTGCAGCCCCTGCTGTCACCACAACAGCAGAGCTCTCTAGCAGGGGACCACCACCCTGAAAAAACAGAAGCCGATGGCCCGGGTGCTTGGACACCTCTGATCAGATGCACATACACAGATTTGTGTGTCCATTTGTGTGTGTGTGTGTGTGTGTGTGTGTGTATGTGTGTGTGCATGTGTGTGTAGTCATGAGTGGGAGAGAGGAAGCAAGAAATAAGGACTTTGGGCTACTATACAGAGCTTAGCAGTAAAGAGCATAGCTGGCCCTTAGGTGCCTGACACCAGAGCAAGGTTGTGGCCACCTCTTGACAGTCCTTAGGGGACAGATTGTTTGATGATTACAAGGCAGGCCAACCAGGCACAGGAGGCTGTCTCTCCTGGAGCATACCTGTGTGCTAGGGTGAGGCCTCCAGAACAGGAGAGAGCCCATAACATATAGGAGGAGCCTTCAGCAGAGCATGGCCTGAGCCTGGTCTGGGTAAGGTGAGGTTGGCATAATAGTGGAAGCAGAAAAAATGGGGGGCTTGGCAGTAGGAACCCAGGCTGCCATCTCCTCCTGCATCCTCTGGCCTCTTGTTCTCCCACAGTTCCTGCACCCCTCATTCCCCCTTACTGGACCTGGTGCTGGTTCTACAGCAGGATTTTTTTTCCAGGCTTAGCCCTCAACTGGCCTCCTTTAAGCCAGTGTTATCTCCCACGGGTGGGGGCCAGAACAATGAGCTGACCCTCACCCCAAGGCCTCCACCAGGCCCAGGCCCCAGAATTTCCCTGTAGGGTGTGGGGTAATATCCCCCCCAAACATCCCCAAGGCCTCATCCCTGGTGCCTGTGAAGGTGCTCTCACTTGGAAAGGGCCTCTGCACGCCATAAATGAGGCTTTTAGTGAGGGGTCTGCCATGGAAGACCACTGAGTCCTCTAAAGAAGAGGCATGTGGAGCCTTGGAAAGCTAGGAGATAACTGGGGTACCCAGAAGGTCCAAAGGCAGGCAGGTCCCTCTCTGGAGTCCTTGGGGGACACTGTGATTCAGCTGGCACCTTGATTTTGGGAATCAGGGCATCCAGAGCCTGGAGCAAACACAGCTCTAAGCCTACTATCTGTGGTTCTTTGGGAAAGCTGCCCGAGGGAGGAGCACATCCCCTCTTGGGGGAAGATGGTGTCAAGGCCAAGGAAGGCCCTGCCCCTCCCCCACTATTTTTTTCCCATCAGGAGGAAGGAGGCTGGGGCCTGGATGTAGTATGCCTGGAAGGCTTCAGTTCTGGGGCAAGGGGTGAGGGGTTGGGGAATAGGGGTCTTGGGGGGATGGGGGCGTGTCTCCAAAGACAGGGGAAAGGCAGGGATAGTGGCCTGTCAGCATCAGACTTCAGCAGCACCACGTGGGGGTGGAGGGCTTGAGAGTGTGGAGTGGCCCATCCCCGTCTCCACAGCACAGCCTGCAAGTGCTCACTGCACCCATCTCCCCTCTTTTCAGCTGTCGCCTGCTGCTCATGGGGCCTGTGGCTGTGGTTCTGGTTTAGAACTTGCCATTTCAGAGTGTGACCAGTATGTCAGTGTACAGATCCAAATTTAGGACTGGGAACATTAAGGACATGCTTTCTTGAGAAGTCTCTCCCTCTAGAACTGTGTCTTCGCCCTCAGAGCGTGTCCCTTGTGCTTCCCTGTCCCCCTGGTATGGGTGGTGGAATGACCAAGGGTGTGTCCTTGAGGTGAGGAAGGAGTTTTATCTTTGATTCATCTGAGTAACAGGAGGGGCCTCTTCAGGAGGGGCTGCCTTAGGACTTCTGGTAGGTTCTGACAAGAAAGAAGAGGAAGGGGCAAAACTGGGCTAAGAAGATGGAGAAAGAGCCTTTGTACAGTGGCCTCTGGAACCCCTGCCAGGGAGCATGCCCAGCCCTCCGTGGAGGGAGCCCAGAACGGACAGGTTCTATGGTCAATCCACTCTTCTACCTGAAAAGCCATGTACCCAGCAGTGGGCCTTTGGGGCTAGGAAGTGAGTTCACAGTCCAAGGATTAGAGAAACCAGAATCAAGGGCCACTGTCTGGTCACCCTTTACACTATCCCAGCCTTGGTAGGGTGTGGTGGAGAATGGCACCTGGCGGTGCTGGGCCCCACCCACCTGTCAGAACTGCCTGTAGCTCTCACTGTTTGTAGCTTTTACCTGACTGACAGAACCAGTTTCCCCACAAAGCACAGGGATGGGCCAGCTAAGTTTGTAACCCACAGCATAGGGTATGGTGACCAGGGTTTTCACAGCTGCTTATCCACAAGGGTCCCTGAGGAAGTCACCCTCCTGCACCCAACTGTCCCCTCTCACGTGTGCTAGGGGGCCCCATCGGGCTGCCAGTGAATAAATGAGGCAGTAGGAGGGCAGAGGGCAGCCTTGTGGAACCCCGGCCTCAGGTGAGTACAGGGCATGGGGCTGGTAGAGCAGGAGTGCTTCTAGCCTCCAGTCAAACTGTAGGAATCAATTAGCTTCTTTTCCCCTGTGCCTCAGTTCCCCCATGCCTCAGTTTCCCTATCTGTAAAATAGAAAGGAGCTAACCACCTGGGAGGAAGTCTGAGGGAAAGATGTAGGTAGGGTCCCCTAGGCTGCGAATGGAGAGGGGCCTTGGGTTCTTGGAGGGAATAGAGCAGAGCAAGAAAGGGGTGGGCCCCCAGGTGTTTGCACCCAAAGCTCTTCTCTTGGACTATCCTGGGTTGGTGCTCCCCACAGATGTTAGCAGTCATTATAGAGGGTGGCTGGGCCCAGTGATGCTTGCCCCACACAAACTAGCCACATGACCTTGTGTGATTCAGTACTGGCTTCTGCCTCAGATGCCATGTCTGTCAAATGAGAGAAGGCAGAAGAAAATGCTGGAAGCCTTTGGGCCCCTTTCCCCCTTTCTTCTTCTTTTCTCTTCCCCATTTTTTTTTCCAAGACAGGGTTTCTCTGTGTAACCTTGGCTGTCCTGGACTTGCTTTGTAGACCAGGCTGGCCTTGAACTCACAGCGATCCACCTGCCTCTGCCTCCCAAGTGATGGGATTAAAGGCGTACGCCACCACACCCGGCCCTTTCCCCATTTTATGTGTGTTGTGCATGTACTTTCATATGTGTGGGTACATGTGAATATGTGCATGTGTGTACTTACATGTAGAATCCTAAAGTTGATGTCAGGAATCACCTTTGAATGCTCTTCCACCTGTTTTTTGAGGGAGCGTCTCGATCACACTCAGAGCTTGTGGGTATGGCCAGTCTTGCAAGCCAGCTTGCCCTGTCTCTGCCTTCTGAAGCTGGAATTACAAGTGGGCACCACACCCATCTGTCATTTACATGGGCTTCTGGGGACCCAAACTCTAGTCCTCAGGCTTGCATGATGAATACTTTAGCTCCTGAGCCATCTCTCTCAATCTTCAGGGTCTTCATTGCTTTAAGCACTCAGGATCCTACAGACCCTGGGCAATGCAGGGACAGAGAAGAAGAGGAGGGCATGCCACCTGGCTAGCATCTGCTGCCTGGCCTGTATCTGTCAGATTCAGTAAGCAGGGGCAGGAGCGCAGGGGTGGCTCCCGAAGGAGCTGTTGATAAGACCTAGGTGCTCAGAGACAGCTTCTTCCTGTGGGCAGCTCACTTTTCACAGCGTCACCTCCCTTTGCCAACCCAAGCTGTGAAGAAACTCCCTGGTCCTTGGTCCACTCCATGCCTCTGGTAAGAATAACCAGGTCCTTCCTGAAGCCTGTCGTGGTGGACAACAGAGAGTGCTGTGTGGTTGACCCCATGAACTAGGGCAGAAGGGCACACAGGGTCTGAAGCTTTGTCTGGTGGAAGGCAGATCTCTGGCCACCCTTAGAGAGCGAGCCTGGGGTGGGCAAGGGCCTCTCAGGTAGAGTCACACTCCAGCTTGGTTCAGGGCCATCTATGCAGGGATACAGCTCATGGGATTAGGGGACTCTGTTTACTCATCCAGCAAGTGAGGAAGCCATTGCTCAATGCATTGGGGGGGAAGGGCTCCTCAATTCCCACCTTGCTCCCTGGTATCAGGCTGCAGGCAGAGTAGCTCCTGGCCATGTGGGGCAGCCAGGCAGCCCCAGATCACATGGTGGGGCTGGTATGGGGACAGCAGGAAGCAGAGGTCCCTCAGGTGGCCTCTTTGGTCTCAGACAGCAGACTCACACAGCCAGCCAGATCTTAGAGATCGTGACTTGCTGGGTCCTTAGTGTCCTCCTCTCTGATTGACAGGCAGAAACCATGTCCAGAGTCCAGACAGACCCACCATATCCAGGTATCATGAACCTTCCCCAGAGCAGAAGTCCCCAATGAGGGTGGGGTGAGCAGTGGGAGAGAAGCTGGGGCTATCTGAGCAGTGTACAGGCCTCTCAGAACAAGTCACTGCCCTCCGGACATCGGGTCCCCAGTGATCCTAAAGAGAAAGCAAGAGCGACTGTGGCTGCCTTACATCCTCCAGTCTTGTGGCCCACTTGGGCAAAGTGAGGGCCTAGACCAGGTAAGGAAGTCACTCAGAGGCAGCATTCAACCAGCTTTCCTGCTGGGTAGCCCAGTTGCAGTCTCCAGTCGCTCCATCAGTCCCCCACCCAGGGTAGAAGGTGACCTGCAGAGCCATGCCACCAGAGGTGGCATGCTCAGCACTAGAGTGGGCGAGCTAAACTGGGGGTGGGGGTTGTGTATGGAACACCAAGCCTCCTCTGAGAGGCCCTCAGGTATGCCCGTTTGGTATAGAAGTGGCAGTGACTCTGGGGTGGAGCTTTCCCCAGAAGTATGTCTGGCTGTCCCTGGGAAGCCAGGTCCTCCTCCCATCTATTTTGTATGAGGGTGTGGCGGCTCATGGTGAGTCTGGGCTGAAAGTAGATCAGAGTTCTCGACACCCCTGGTAGGTCCCTCTCCCTGCTTGCACTGTCCCCAGTCCTTCCTCTCATTCTCCGTGGTCCCCCATGCCAGTTTGTGTAACCACTGAGAGCATCGTCCCTATTGCAGTTTGTATCCCAAATCAAAGGCCCGTCTCAAGTTAGATGTGGCCAGCAGGACGTGGTGAGGACAGGCCTTTTAACTGATAGCTGCTGTCGTTCTGGAGTCTGCCAGTTCTCCATTGGGTATGCAGAAAGCTGGGCTTTGTAGGCCACATCCCTTTATCCCTGAGCTGGTTCCAAGGATTTGTGCCCCAGTAGCTTTTAATGAGTTTAGACCAAAACATCAGCACCTACACAGAGATGGAGGCCCCCACCGGTGACAGAGAGGCCCAACAGCTAGAACCTCACCTCCCCGAAGCGACCCTGGCCTGCCTGCCTCCCTCTAGCAGCCCCCTCCCCAGGGACTGTGGGTGAGGAAGCTACCCAGGGACCACAGTGCCAACTTCTGCAGACACCTTGTGGCCCTGCTCAGAGAAAGACCCTCTACATATGGCTGCAAAATGGATGTGGCCAGCCGAGGCCACACAGCCATGGGGCTGGGTCCTTCTCATGGTCCCCAGCCCTGTGCAGGGTGCCCTATCTGCTTGCGTGCATGCAGGTGGAATGCGAAGGGAGTGTGGGAATGGAAGACTTCATTGATTCCTTGTCTGCGCCTCAGACAAGCCTGAGCGCAGATTACAGATCTGTGCCTCCTTCTGTATTGGCCTTGACCTTTCTCCACAGAGATCCCATTGTTTTAGTTGAAGGTGGGCGTCTGTCAGCAGTGGAAAGAGTGATGCATAAGAGGCCAGATCCCTGCTCGGAAGGAGCCGGAAGGCAGTGAGCTGGCACTTTCTTGGTGGGGTGACCCAGCTGGGAAGAGTGTCCTCACTGAATATGGAGTCTTAGATGGGGGAGTACTCTCATCAAATGGATGACTTAAGTCACCCGACTCTGTGTGAGGTGTCCCAGCTGGCAGGGGCCCTTGTCCACTTGTTCCCGACCTTTGTCCATTGGGACATGGGACTGGTAGAGAAGGGGCAGCCACTGACTCCACCTTGTTTGCTCTGGGAGGCAGCATCACCCCTGATAATATGGCGGGCTTCTATGCAGCAGATGGGAAACTGAGTCTGAGGAGCCTAGCCGGGCCCATGTGAAGACAGGACCAAGGTAGGAGTCGGGGCTGCCTCCTATCTCTGTTCTTGCCCTGCCACCTTCCTGACTCCTAGGTGGCCTGTGACCCTCAGCTGGACAGGAAAGAATGGAAGCCCAGAGAAAAGGGACCAGGAGGTGCGTGCAGTCAAGGGAAGAGAGCCACATGGTTGCTCTCAGCCGTAAACGGGAGGCACAAGTCCGCTGTCCAAGCCCTTGCTGCACCCAGGCCCAGCTACATGTATGTACCTTGGTTGTGATCCCAGCAGCACAGTGGGAGCTATGAACCCCAAGAGCCCTATGCCCATCAGCCTGGGGTACAGATAGCGGCGGATCCAGAGAGGGTCAGGGCCTCAGGAGGGTGTGTGTGTCTGTTCCTGCTCTGGCTGGACAGCCACTGCTTTACTAGGAAAAGCTGCAAGAGGGGTCACTCCCCACAGCCTCAGGGATGCGTCTGCCTACCTTCTGGATCCCTTCAGAAACCTTCCATCCATGAGCTAGTCTCTGCAGTACTGCATTGGCTGTGTGTGTATCCAGCCCATGGAGCACAGAAGGGTTAAACAGTCAAACCAGCAGCCCAAGGAAGCATTCTCCAAGGAGCTAATTCTCCAAGGAAGAAGAGCCCCACAGAGGGTCTCCTATGGAGACAGAGGCACAACTCAGCTACCTGGGTGGAGGGAAGACTGGCCACAGCCCTGGTAGGGTGAATATGGTACTCCCCCTCCTTTCTCCTCCTCCTCTAAGAAGATGCAGAGCCTACAAGTCCACTCCCACCCCCATGTCCATGGGCTCTGCCAGCAAGCAGGCCCTGCCTGGGCCTCATGGCACCCACACTGTCTGTGACTTGACACTCAGCTTTGACTCACCAAGGATCAGGAGTTCACTCCCCCGCACAACCCCCCCCCCACTTCTCCCATCAAACCTCAGAGTTCCAGGCACAGCCAGCCCATCCTCTACTCAAAACATCATTCTAAGAGTCACATGACTTCACTTGGGAGCCAAGTTCCAAATGTTTGAAGTGTGTATGGCCCTGTCTTCTGTGGGCTATGATAGAGCAAAGGCAGAAAGGTAGATAGACAAGCAGGCAAGGTGGCCATGTGAATATGGCCAGGCCAGAGCCACTCTGCCAGAACCAGCAGAAGGACAAAAGGTGCAGTCCATGCTTCACCTGCAGCCTTTGTAGGCTAAGGAGCTGGTCTGGCTGACACTGAGCAAGAAGGCATTAGAGCTTTCACTCCCAAAGCAGGGGTGTTGGGTATCAGATTCTACTCCTGTCTGCCAGATAGGCCTTCCAGGACCACACCTTACTTCATAGTGAGGGTTTATGGCCTTAACCCTGGAGATGACTGGCTTAGACTATGCAAGGAGGAGTCCTGGTTCCCCAGCCTGCCCTTGACCTGTTGGGCTTTCCCTGTGTTCCTGGCTTGCAAACACCCCTCTTCCCAGGCCTGGGCCAGAACTGGGCGATGGTGGCCATATATGCCTAACACCCCATTTCCTAGCCACTGCCCTGTCCTCTGCCTCATGAGCTGGCCTTCTGTGTGATCGCATCTCAGGCAATCAGGGTCTCTAGGCTAGGTCCCTCCTACCCAGAAATGCCACCACCCTAGACTTCCAGCCCATGACCCCATGCACATGGAGGTGTGTTGTATGCTTGCCTTGGGCTCTTTCCTCTCAGGTCCCACAGGCCCCCTCTGCCCATGACCCTACTCACGTGCAGGTGTGTTGTGTGCTTGCCTTGGGCTCTTCCCTCTCGGGTCCCACAGGGCCTCTTCCGCACTTGGACTTCAGGGCCATGAGGGCAAGAGGAAGATACAACTGAACATGGGCAATGGCATCATCTACAGCAGGGAGGGGCTTTAGCAACTGCGGGCAAGAACCAGCTGTGTTCAGATGGCCCTGAGTAATTGTGGGGGCTGAACAGTGGCATTGCCGACTTTGGTCACAGAAGATAGTGGGGGTTAAGCACACTTTGGCTTCTTGTGGCCTCCAGTAAGCAGAATACAGGAGTCAGAGAGCCTGATTGGGGCCCTTGGTATCTGGAGCGGAGTCTAGACCTCCTCGTAGGCCACGTGGGCCAGAAGTAGGCCGCACAGCCCTTCTGGGTTACCCAGCAGACCCAGGACTCTGCTACTGCAGCCAGCATTGCATTTCCTCATCCATCCATCCTTCCTTCCTTCCTTCCTTCCTTCTTCCCTTCTTCTATCTTCTCTCCTCTTCCTTGCCCCCCTCCTCCCTTGAGGCTCTCATTGGTGGGTATACATGGGGCTGAGCTCCCAGGACCTGTCAACCTAGAGCTTCTATTGGGAGGAGAACATTGGCCGTCTGTGTGTAGGATGATCCCCGCCTCCCCCAATCTCAACTCAGCTATTCCAAGCACTCTACAAATATCACCCCTTATACCTAGTCACTAGCTAGAAGCAGTGACTTTGATGGTTACTGTGGGCAGCAAGCCTTGCCTTGGTCACTTCTCTGCAGCTCTTCCCTGAGCTGGAGACTTGGTGGGCCCAGTGTAGGAGGCTCACTGGTCAGGGAAGCCAGCTTTCCTCTGGCACTTTCAGCCAGCATCATCTATAGCCCCATACTCCTAGATCCCCACCCAGGAGCTTCCTCACTTGTTGCTGCCCTGGGTGATGGGATCAGCTGGTAGGCAAGACAGAACCATGTGGGAGCCAGAGGTCAGAGGTCAGCCTCAGATGCGTTCCTCAGGAGCCATCCACCTTATTTTGAGACAGGGTCTCTCCCTAGCTTAGGACTTTATAGATTTGGCTATATGGCCGGCCAGTGAGCCCCCACGGGATCCACTTGTCTCTGCCTCCCGAGTGAGTGCTGCGTTCCCGAGGCTCGGAGGGGTGAGCTCGGGCTCTCATGGCGAAGAGTTTTAACAAAGAGTGAAGAACTGCCAGGGAGGGTTTCTAGGAGCCTCCATTGCTATGCAGAGAATGTGCATAGTTGCAGCCAAAGAGTGGTCACCCAGAGGACACTCTTCCTGAGTGGAATGTGACAAAACCCAGCCTGCGCAGTAGGGGTGGGGACACGGGGTGAGAGCAGAGCAGAGCCTTACAGAGGGCCTTCAGCAGGCTTGGGCTCAGGATTTGCCAGGACTGTGAAGAGGCCCAGTGTGGCTGGAACCTTGTAGGTGTAAGGAGTGGAGAACAAAGGCTAGCAGCACAGGCCAGTCAGGGCCTGGGACTTAGGAGACTTGGCTGGCCTGTGAGATGCACCCCCTCCACCCCAGCGCCTAGTGTGTTACAGTGGCCTTCAGAAGGCAGGCACCTCTAAAGGGCAGGGCAGGTGGAGTCAGAGGACTTGAGGATAGCTCTGCAAGGCTGAAGCCTCCTGCTGAACAGGCTGAAGGAAGCTGCTGCGCCCCCCACTGGCCTGTGGGTATCAGCTATAGAGAGCTGTTGGCTCCTGGTGTACACTTGAGTTGCCTTGGGGCTGGAGTTTGGGCTGTCTGTTGATGTTGGCAAGGTGGTCACCGCCCCTCCCGTCTTGTGTGTTTGAGTGCAGAGGTGAATGAGAAGGAGTGGGAAGCGGGCTGGTCAGCTGACTGACAGGAAAGGTTTAGGAGGAAAGAAGAGAGAGTGACAGGGTGGATGGATGATAGCTAAGTGAATGAGAGGATGGATGGATACATGGCTGGGTGGATGGGTGGGTAGAGGGATGGATGGATGCATGCATGCATGGGTAGATGGCTGGGTGGATGGATACATGGCTGGGTGGGTAGAGGGAGGATGGAAGAGTGGATGGATGGATGCATGAGTGGATGGGTGGGTGGAGGGATACATGGCTGGGTGGATGAGTGGATGGGTGGATGGGTGGGTGGAGGGATACATGGATGGCTGGATGGCTGGTACATGGGCGCATTGATGAGTGGAGGAATGATGCATGGATACATGGATAGGTAGGTGAGTGACAGATGGTTGGAGGGAGAGGGGGTGGACGGGCAGATGGGTAAGTTGAACGGTCAGGTCGGTGAAGGGAAGAAGACAGGGTAGTGTGACACTAGTGAATGATGGGCTGCACTTTCTGTTGAGTCCTTCTAGACATTTGCACACATCCTCCCCTGACCACACTTACTGCAGGTGGGCACATGGCCTGATGGAATAGCTAAGAGTAAACTGTAAACCCTGCCCCCAGCCTGTGTCACTCAATCCCTAAAGAAACCGATGGTCCCGGTGGGACAGACCAACCATATCAATGCCCCTTGTCACGCTGCCAGGGATGGCCCCTTGCCCTCTCTGCAGGTCCCTAAGGGCCCCAGCTTGCCTTAGTTGCCCTGGGTCTGGCACAACCCAGGTATCTGAGAATCTTAGCTGAGTCACAAAGTGCACAGAGGACAAAGATAGGCTTTGGCTGTGGACAGAAACCCCCGAAACCATCAATACCCCAGGGACTGCCCATTCCTGAATCACACCTGGTCCTCAAGTGCTGAAAAGACTATGTGTTTTTGGGATCAGGCCAATGGAAAAAAGGGGACCAAGGCTTGCTCTCTGGGAAGCCATTGGCCACCTACGGAGGCTCAGGTCGTACCCCTAGCTAGAAAACTGGGCAAGGGAAAGAGCTGGTCAGTGGACTTTTGAAGAACCTGTCCTTGGAAGCACAGACAATGCCCGGCAAAGCATCTTTGCTTGCCAACACCTACCAGGCAACTCCAGAGCAGGACCTACCTTCGTGATTTTTCTAATTTCTAAGAGTAGTTGAGGTAAGACGGCTTCCGCTTGGTCGGCTGGGAAAGGCTTGGGAGGTGGCTGATCAGCTGTTCTCAGCTGACAGGCCCTGTTGAGGGTGAGGCTGTGACCTGCTGAAGGCATTGTGAGTGGCTCAGTGGCTGGCTGCGGTTCCTCCCCCTGTGGCCTCTCCTCTTCCCAGGGCTGTTTCCAGCAGGTAGGTGACGTCATGGGCTGGTATGAACCTGTGAGAGCACACCTGCACCTTCTCACTGCTCTGGACTCCGAGTCCAGGCACCCACACAAGACCAGAGACACTCAGGCAGGGCCAATGATCTCATGTGTCCTAAAATGGAGCAAGCAGGCCCAGGGACCCCCCAGCCACCTGCTAGCTTGCCTCCTGACGCTTTCGGGCCACCTGATCTGCCCTCCCCATCTTAACCTCTCTGTGGACATACTGGAATACTCACCCTGGCTTCAGATGATGCCTGACCGTATGCTCCCCCTCTTTTATTCCTTTCAGAAGCCCCCCAGCACCCACACCATGAAGGAGGAGGCCTTTCTCCGGCGCCGCTTCTCGCTGTGTCCACCGGCCTCTACTCCACAGAAGACTGACCCCCGGAAACTCCCACGGAACCTGCTTCTGGGCTGTGAAAATGAACTGGGGCCCATAACCCCAGGTTGGTGAGCTGGCCATGGGGAGCTGGGGTCCTCCTGACTCTGCAGATAGCTGTAAGAGCTTAGCCAGTGTCCCACCCCTCCAATACCTTTATGGCCAGTGAGAGTGACTCCCACACAAAGGGGACTATGGGTTTAGTGGGCAAAGAAGGGCCAGGTTTGCTACTGAGGGGCACTGGCTCTGGGGACAGGCATTTGGCCCCAGCCCTCCTCTCTGGGCTAGGTGCCTGCAAGACCAGTTTCTGGGGCTCCGTTTACTTGTTTACAAAATGGAGACAGCATCAATTCCTATGTCCTACTTCCAAGCAGTCCTGAATCCTGGGAGGGAACAGTTTGGTCCATGCTACCTCCGTGCTACTTGCAGATAAAATTCTGGGTCCTGGAATATGGGCCCTACCACAAAGAACATTTTCGTGGCCTCCGGGCCTGTCCACCCAAAGCTGAGTCTGTGATGAGCCCTCTCTGCCCTGTGAGTGGCCGCTGGCGTTAGAGGACCTACCCCTTCTTCCCAGGGGTCCTTAAGGAGTGGAAGGTGGAATTGTACTACTTTAGAGCACTCCAGCCATGCCCCACCCATCTGCCCTCTTCCCTCTTCTCCCACCCCCCTCCCAACTGCTAGATACAGAGTGAGGAGGAGGCACCAGCCCTGGGGTGGGGGTGGGGGTGGGGAGGAAGGTGCAAAGTCAACAGGGAGGGAGAGCTAGGAGTCATGTCCTTAATAATCTTAGCGACCAGAGAGGGAAACTGAGGCCGTGGGGCGGGCACTCTAGACAGTCACTGGGATACAAGCAAGGTTGATGCCTAGTAGCCTCTAGCCCTCATCCACTTGTGCTGTAGGAACAGGGCGAGGGCAGGAGAGGAGGTGAGGACTGGGTCCCAGTGGGGAGGCAAGAAGGAGACGGGGCATGGGCGAGCCTCAGTTCATGAGCAGTTTCTGGCGGCTTGAGCTGGGGACTAACTGACTGGGCAGTGTAGGGACAATGCCAGGCTCTCTTCAGGGAATGGAAGAGCTGACAGGTTCCAGGAGCAGGGGTGTGGACAGGATATGTGTGGCAGCAAAGTGAATAATGGTTGCTGACCTGTCTGCACTGACGTGACACCCCTACCGTCTCGGGTGCTTTGGATCTCAGCTTCTCCCCCCGCCTAGGATGCATCTTCACACATGTGGCCTCTGAGAGTGGACAGCTTCCTCCCTATCACCAAGGCCTGAGTCATGGGGCTGTCCAGGCAGAGAGCAGGAGCTCCTGAGGCCCAATCACATGAGGGCCAGTCACCACACTGGGGTGTTAGGTGACCTCAGTGGCTGCTGCTTTCTGGCCTGTGGGTAGACCTACTTCCTCAGGTCACCTTCCTGACTTCTGTAGAGAATATTCCCAGTGCTCAGCTCCCGCTACGCCCAGCCCTTCCCAGAGCTCCTGGGAGGTGGTCCACAGAGCCCCCAGCCTCCCAGCCATTTTTTCCACTCATACCCATGCCTAGCCTGTGACTTCAGCAGGAAAAGTTTCACCCCACCACTGACTCACAGCCTCTGTTATTAACCTCAGGCCCACTTCCCCCCACGCAGCCCCCAGTAGCCAGATCACACCCATGCCTGGCTTTGGGCCACCCCACCCACTGTCAAATCACTCCTTCAAGCTGCAGAGTACAGGGAGGCAGGGCAGGAGTCCAGGTACCAAGCCTCCCTCCCACCTCTTCAGCTAATCTGGGGCAAGACTATGGGACTACCAGAGTCCTGCATTTTGAACGCAGTGTGCCTCTCTGAACCTAGATGCCATGCAAGGGCCTAAGCCACACCCCGCTGGCCCAGCTGCCAGCCCCTCGTGTCCGCAAGCTCCTCCCCGGTTTCCTTTCTGTGGTTGTGAGGGCCTGGCCTGGAACCCCTGGGACCCTTTATTGAAGCCCATTGCACTTCTCAGGGCCACACCACTCTACTGGCTTCCTGCCCTTCCCAGGCAGCAGTCAGGGCACTCTCGCCTCTCTGAGAAGTCCTGCCTACCCATTGTCTTCCAGGGAGGGATATGGAGTCCCACGGCCCATCCCCACCCAGAGATGAAGAACCCCTGACCCCAGGCTCTGCCACGAAGGTGCCACCGGTAAGAGCCTGGCTGTGGGAGGATGGGAGATGGGGGAGCCTAGGTCAAGGGACAGCGGGGAACTGACTGAGCATGCAGTCCCCATACTCACTCAGAAAAGCCTCAACACTCAGGCTGCGTCCTTGCTGCGTAGGGTTCATCCAGCTGTCTCTCTTGTTTTATTAGGTGCTTAGCATAGCCCAGGGGAACCCGAGAAGGGATGTGTGCCAGCCAGGACTATTTGGGGAGTAGAAAGTACCCATGAAAGGAAGCCCCTCTGCTTAGGGGAAACCTTCTCAGCGATTAGGCCTGGATTCCCCCCTCCACACTGTGCGGTTCCCTCTCTAGCCACTTCCTGGTGGTTTCTATTCCTTAGCTGTAGTAAACAGTTGCCCTGGGTACCCGGTGCATGTGTGTCCGGGTATAGTCTTCTGCGGACTTTACAGATGCTAAGGTAGCTATGGACTTCTAGAACATTCTGCGCTTAATGCTTGAAGAACTGCCAAAGTCCTGTGCCCTCGGTGAGCACCAGCAGGCCATGGGTGGCCCTCCCACAGTTCTCTCTAGCAAGCACTGGTGGTTTTTATTTTGTTTCTCACTATAGCCTTCCTGATTGGCATCTCAGTATGGCTGGGTTTCCGTGTTGACTCAGATCTGCGTGGCATCATGTGTGTCTTCCTGGGGGCAGCTGGTGGGGTGGGATATCTGCTGAGTCTTTCACCTGTCTCCCGATTGGCTTGTCTGTCTTTTTCCTGTTGAGTTGTAAGCAGTCTTTTCTATATTCTGAATCCTTGGCCTTTCTCAAATGTGTGGTTTATAAATACTTTCTCTCATCTGGAGGTTGTTCCAAAGTACAGTTTAATCTTTTTCTTTTTAAAGATGTATTTATTTATTTATTATGCATATAGTGCTCTGCCTGCCAGTACAACTGCAGGCCAGAAGAGGACATCAGATCATATTATAGATGGTTGTGAGCCACCACATGGCCACTGGAAATTGAACTCAGGACCTCTGGAGGAGCAGTCAGTGCTCTTAACCTCTGAGCCATCTCTCCAGCCCCGTACAGTTTAATCTCATTTTATTACATGTGTACATGTGTCTGGTGTGTGTAGTTTGCATGGTATGTGTGGTGTGTGTGCATGCGTGTGGAGACCTGAAGCTGATAGCAGGTGTCTTTCTCCATTGCTCTCAGCTCCCCCCCCTTTTTTTTTAGGCACGGTCTCTCCCTGAGCCCAGAGCTCACTAATTCTGGCTACTCTTGCTAGCCAGCTTGCTCCAGAATCCCAACTCTACCTCAACTGTTGGGATTACAGGTGGCTACACGTCTGTCCTGCTTTTACGTGCCTTGTTTCTGGGTATCCAGACTCTAGCTTCCATGCTTGCGTGTCAATTGCTTTATTCACTGAGCATCCAATTCCAGCTTTTAAGACATTTTTTTAAGGCCTCGGAGTTCCAGGCAGATTTCAAAATCCCCAGTTCTAGGGGACCCTCCCATTTCCTAGGTGTTCCTGTGTGGCCTGGTATACATAAGGACATGAGATTGACTTGAGGTGGAGCAGGGGGCGCTCTGGTGTGTAGGCAACATGCCAAGCATGGCCTTCAGGAGGAATACTCTCAGCAGTGATCAGCAGCCTCCACACTGACCTGACTGCTTCCCATAATGCCCTTGGCCTTGCCTCCCAGAATGCTGCTCTGGGGCTGCTCTGCCCCAGGACCCCAGCTTGCCTCCCTTCTTCCTCTGTGGCCTAAAACAAGCACAGCTGGTTCAGCCCAGTGTGATGAAAAGCTGGGTGGCAGAGGTCATTCTCAGGGCTGTAAATAGTGGGGCTCTTTTTTGGGGGAAAGGGGGGCGGGGTAGTGGTTAGAGTCCTTTTATTTGGTGTGTGGCTGTTTTGCCTGCATGCATGTGTATGCAGCACCTGCATGCCTGGTGCCCGCAGAGCCTAGAAGAAGATGTCAGATCCTCTGGAATTGCTGTTACAGATGGTTGTTAGCCACCATGTAGATGCTAGGAATCAACCCAGGGTCCTTTAAAAGGCTGTTACCCACTGAGCCATATCTTCCTGTAAAATGGTATTTTAACTGGGCTGGAGACATGGCTCAGTCATTAAAGGCTAGGCTCACAACCAAAATAGTGTTTTAATTTAAACCATTGGTTGATTCATCCATCTCTTCATATTTCTTGACAAACACCAGCTGCTAGTCTGAGCCAGGGCTGCATTGGCCTCCTGCAAGGGTGCTCTGACAAACAGCTGACCACAGAACTGGCTGCTGGGCTGGAACTGTCCAAGCCCTGGGCAAGTCAAGGGCGCATGTCACTACCAGTGTGGTCAGAGCTGTCCTCCTCCTGGGCAGACTTCTGGAACTGAGGAAGAGAAATGTGTACCAACCACAGGGAAGAGCAGGCCAGGCTGGGAAGCAGTCTTCAGAGTCGCCACCCCCCCACCCCCCCACCCCCGGGCCCTGTCCCTAGCGGCCTGCTCCCTGCCACACACATTATCCTTGATCCTCAGCTCAAAGACTGCTTTTGAGCCGAGGCCCCTGGCACTCCCTCTGGCCATCTGGAATGTTCTTACTTGGCTTAAGACGGTGGAGCTCTGAAGGGGAAGCACCAGGTTCAATCCCAGCTTGGCTCTTTAGTTGCTACACGACCATGGTAAGCTTCCGAGCCTTGCTGTGGAATATTTGGTCCCCTTCTCTGCAGGACAACGTATAATACTTAGTGGCCTGAGCTGTTGTGATCGATTTGTTTGTCTTTGAGACAGGGTCTCACTGTGTGGCCCTGTCTGGCCTGGAATTCATTATGTAGACCAGGCTAGCCTCCAGCTCAGAGAGCTCAGTGTCTCTTTGCCTTCTGAATGCTGGGATTAAAGGTGTGTGACACCACATCCGGCTGAGCTGTTCTGTTTAATATGTGTGTATAGGCCAGTGAGATGGCTCGGCAGGTAAGGCACTTACCATAGTGCAGGATCAGCTGAGTTTGATCCCCGCAACCCACACTGGAGGAGAGAACCTATTCCTGCAAGA
Source organism: Acomys percivali (assembly GCA_907169655.1). Classification (NCBI taxonomy): domain Eukaryota; kingdom Metazoa; phylum Chordata; class Mammalia; order Rodentia; family Muridae; genus Acomys; species Acomys percivali. The sequence continues at coordinate 23,306,777 of OU015757.1, read as the reverse complement.
CATCTTTGACCTACACATACATACACACACACACACACACACACACACACACACACACACACACACACACACGAGTAATGTTTAAACAGTAATTACATGAGTACAGATGTAGCCACCAACAGAAAACCCCACACACCCTCACAGCCTCCCTCCCTGTACCTTTGGGCCCTATCCATCTCTCAGAGCCAAGCACAGTCATCTTTACTTCCTTAGATCACAGTCTGTCACTTTGGGGAAGTCGAGGCACCGTGAACCTGAAGCACTAGTCACTTATGCCCACGGTCAAAGCAGAGAGCAACTGACTACAAGTCCTCAAGCTCAGTTTACTCTGCTTTCCATTCAGCCCATGACGTGGTGCCGACCACATTCAGGGTGGGCCTTCCCACCTCAGTGGACCCAACTAAGAAGGTCACAGGCCAACCTGTGATCCAGAGAGCCCCTTACTGAGACTGTCTTCCCAGGCGATTCTGTGTTCTGTCCAGTCGGACAGCTCTCAATATAATTTTCACATCACAAAATATTTTTTGACCTTTTTTTTTCCAGACACTTCAGCTTGTTCCGTGTAGGAGAGTGGGCTATGTCAGATGATAGCCACACTTTGGGTTTTTTGGTCTGGTTTGGTTTGGATTTTCGAGACAGGGCTTCTCTGTGTATCCTTGGCTGTCCTGGACTTGCTTTGTAGACCAGGGTGCACACTTTGGGTTTTAAATGAATGTGTTCATTAAGCATTTAGCAAGCCGGAGTACAAGAACACACATAGGTAGCCAGTAGACAGAAGCAGTGGGCAGCCAAACACCATCAAATGAGGAGTTTGCAGCACCCAGTACAAGTGACTAGGGTAGCCTGATTGGGAGAGTGAACAAGGGGACTGCTGGGCTCACAGCATCCACAGAAATGGCCTGGGGAAGTTAAGGCAGTCAGCTGGAGTTCCCAGCTGTGCCTTCTGTCCATTGCTGAGTTCTGACTTCTTGTCCCCACTGTGGGCTCTTGTTACATTGTGGTTGGAACAATGGTGGCTCCCTCCATTAGAAGCAGTCACCTTCCAGCTCTTCTCAAGGGCACAGCACTTGAATTCTTTAGGGCTAGTGTCTTCCCTCTCTGTCACAGAGTTGGGGAGGGGCAGCCATCCTTAGACCGGAGGCCTCGGAGGGCACTGAGGCAAACATGCATAGTTTGAAACGGAGTGGGTTACTTCCTTGTTCCCAGAGCCAACCTCTCTCTCAGTGAGTCCCAGCGCACAGGACATCACCAGGATCATGCACAGCACACCTGTGGGACCCAGGGGCACGCCAACAGGTGGCATGCAGGATTCAGGGCGCAGTTTGCCATCCATGTTCTGGCCCCACACCCCAAACCTCACTTTCTCCATCTGTAGGACTCTGTGGCCTTCTAGCTTCTTGATGCATAGATTACTATTCTGGGTCCAGGAAGTGAGCTGTGGGCCCAAGCTCAGGTGTTTGGCTCCCACGTGTAGCCTCAAGCAAGGCCTCAACACTGACCCTCCAGACATATAGCCCCCAGAGCCGATGGGCATCCCTACCAGTCTCCATGTTGGCTCTACCCAGAGATGAGCCCCGGCTGGGGGCCAACGAGTGTCATTGTGTTCTTGGAGCTGAGACAGTCTAGGAGCTTGTCACCACCGTGCCCTAGCTGCCACCAAAATGTTCTTTTGCAAACCCCACCATATTACTTTTCTCATTGCTGAGACAAAATGCCAGATAAAGGCACCTTACGGGAAGAAGAATTTATTTTGACTCATAGCTCAAGAGCATAGTCCATCGTGGTGGGGGTGGGGAAGGCGCGGCTGCAGGAGCCGAGGCAGTCGGTCTTATTGTACCCACAGCCAGAGGCAGAGATGAGTGCAGGTGCTCAGTTCACTTGCCCATCTTTGTTCATTCTGGGGACCCCAGCTTTCTGCTGCCCTGAGACCCCCCGCCCCAGCACCATGTTCTCTCTCTCTCTTGCAGGCCGAGTACAGGCTATGCAATGGATCTGACAAGGAATGTACCTCCCCAACGACCAGGGTCTCCAAGAAGGACACTCTCAAGGTGGGCCTGGCCCAGGGCAAGGACAGAGGGAACACCCACACCTGCTACATCCTCCTTTCCCTGTGCCTTGCTGGCCATGGGACAACCTGGGGCAGGGCCATGCTCCCTCTGACCCACTTCTGCTCTGGTCACAGGCACAGAAGGAGAGCTACCGACAGGAGAAGAAGCGGGCCACGAAGCAGCTGTTCAGTGCCCTGACCGACCCCAGTGTGGTCATCATGGCTGACAGCCTGAAGGTAGGCAGGTGCTGCTTGCTCACAAGGGTTCCTGTAGGCTGGGACATCTGTGGCACTTGGGAGACAAGTTTTTAAGTATTTGTCACTGCAGAGTTGTCTGAGTGGCTCCCAACTCCTGTAACAAATGACTCTACACCGAAGCCGACTCCTCATAGGTCTAGAGGCCGGTGTCCAAGTCAAGGCGCTGTGAGGACCACACTCCCCAGGGAGCTCTGGGATATCCCTCCCAGTTTCTGAGGCCCCTAAGAATCCATCACCCCAATCCCTGCCTCTGGTCATCATCCCCCACTGAGCTGTGTAGATGGCTCAGGGAGCAGCCTGCCTGGATGACCCTGACCATGAAGTCCTCTGCAGATCCGAGGGACCCTGAAGAGCTGGACGAAGCTGTGGTGTGTGCTGAAGCCAGGTGTGCTGCTCATCTACAAGACGCCAAAGGTGGGCCAGTGGGTGGGCACGGTGCTGCTGCACTGCTGTGAGCTTATTGAGCGCCCCTCCAAGAAGGACGGGTTCTGCTTCAAGCTCTTCCACCCGCTGGACCAGTCCGTGTGGGCTGTAAAGGTGAGCTGGTCAACAGGGCACCCGGAGGTGGATTCAGGGAGATTGGCGGCTCCTCCTGGGACACAGTCCTAGCAAGGGATCCCCTGAGGGGTGGGTCTCCCTGATGGGCTACAGGGGTAGGGGTGGTAAGGATGGTGCATGCTAGGCCCCTCATGCTGTCTGGAAGGGAGGAAGGGACCATCCTGGCTCAGACTTCATCCCTCATCCCCAAGACTTCTCAGTTAGGACTGATTGGGACAAGAATGGGTCCCCAAGGAAAACCTGGTAACATTTGGGTTTCAGAGAAATGACAAAATTTATGTTTTGTTTGGATTTGGGGAGGAGAGTGAGAGAAGGTCTCATATGTAGCTTTGATAGGCCTGGAACTTACTACATATGTAGACCAGGCTATACTCAAACTCAGAGATCCACCTCTCTCTGCCTCCTGAGTGCTGGGATTAAAGGGATGCACTGCCTCACCAGCTTGGGTTTTTTGTTGTTGCTTTTGTTGTTTTGTTTTGTTTTGAGACAGGGTTTCTCCTACTCTGTGTCCCATACTGACTTCAGAACTTACTCTGCGGCTCAGACTAGCCCAGAACTTGTGGCAATCCTCCTGCCTCACCCTCTTAACTGCTGAAATCACGAGTATTAAACTACCATGTCTAGCTTCTGTTTGTTTAAAAACTACTATTCCCCTCATTTTATGAATTACAGATGAATAAACCCATTGTGGATTAAAAATATTACACCCCAAAAATACATTAACATGCCTGACCTGGCACAGGCACAACCCCCTTCAGCACTCTGAGCATACTCGCATCACCCAAAGGTGGGGAGAGGAGGGTGAGAGGTTCAAAGCCATCTTCAGCTACATAATTCCAGGCCAGCCTAGGCTGCAGAGTGAGGCTGGCCCTGTCTCACAACAAACAACAACAAGAACAAGAACTGAAAAGCCAAAATCGAGGAAAATATGAAACTGTTCTATATGAAAATTCTGACTGTATAAACTTATTCCAGCCTGGCCTGATGGGCCACACCTTTAATCCTAGCATTACAGAAACAGAGGCAGAGGCAGACAGATCTCTATGAGTTTAAGGTCTCACCTGATCTACATGGCAAGTTACAGTCCATTCACAGCCGCACAGTGAGACCTTGTCTCAAAAGCAAAACAAAACACATTTGTTCCAAATACAAGACAGATTTACTTACACTAAACAGCCCTTTGCTGTGTCGCTCTGATATTCAAATTCCACTGCGAGTCCAGGGTTTGCCTTTGCTGCTTCTGGCCACCACAGTCAGGAAGCTGAGCTGAAAGAAAGGCATCGATCAGAATACCCCACCCCCCTTCCTCAGCCTTCCTGGCCCAGTGCCTGACCCTGCAGCTCTCTGCCTCTCCAGGGCCCCAAAGGTGAGAGTGTGGGCTCCATCACCCAGCCCCTCCCCAGCAGCTACCTGATCTTCAGAGCCGCCTCGGAATCAGACGGTGAGTGCCATCTGCCCTGTTTCTGCCTCCCCAGGTCCCCTGAAATCAGTCCTCTTGGGGGCCCTCAGCTACCCAAAGACAGAGACTGAGCCTATGTTACCCTTCTCTCAGCTGAGCCTCAGTTTACACATAGATTAAATGGTATTAGCTGTGCCTGTCACCCCAGTGCTATGGGAATCCCAGGGCTGTATGGAGCCAATCAGGTGACAGTTGTGAGTGCCACCAACTACTTCATTTTTGACAGATGGGGAAGCAAAGCCGCAGGCAACCCAGAGGTGATCTGGCAAGAATAGGTTATAGGTACTAATATGGGCTTCCCAGTCCCAGATTCTCTGAACTAGTAACAGACTCAAAGCAACAGCCTATCGTCACTATAACTAGGGGCCCTTCAGGTGACAGCCTCTAGCTAAGGGGAGTCTCAGGGCAAGCACCTCTGCTAAGGTCCAAGGCTGTGAGAACTAGTGCCCAGTTGTCCAGGCTTGGAATACTGCAGGTAGCATAATTGCTGGTGCTGTGGTGCCCCCTGGTGGTCAACTGTTATAGCCGGACTCCCATGCTATTTTGAATGCTTTTTTGATTGTTTTTGTTTTTGTATTTTGAGACAGGGTCTCTCTGTGTTAGCCTTAGTTGTACTGGACTCGCTTTGTAGACCAGGCTGGCATCGAACTCACAGCGATCCACCTGCCTCTGCCTTCCGAGTGCTGGGATTAAAGGTGTGTGCCACCACGCCTGGCCTTGAATGGTTTTTGTATTGTTCTTTACCCACTCTGTCATTGGTCCTGCTGGTCGTTGGGGGTGAACAGACAACCTATGCCCTCACAAAACCTGTACACCTGCGGGGTCTGTGACCAGTGAGCAAGAAACCAGATGACAAGTCTTCTCTGAAGCCCTGGTTGTCAGGGGCCACAGTCAAGAAAGACTGTTATCTGCAACCCCATGCCTATAAGGATGGGCATGCAACCCCATGCCTGTAAGGGGGCAGAGGCTTTCAAACAGGTTTCAAAGGCCATGTAAAACTCAGGATGCCAAATCTTTTGTAGAAGCCACAAAATGCACACTTGGGCCCTAAGTCCAGTTCCACAGTGATCTCCCAAGCTCTCATCCTGAGCTGTATAACCTCCCATGACCCCTCACTCTCCCTACAAATGCCCAGTGCCACAGGTGAGCACTAGCTCAAACCAAGCGTACAGTGAGCCCAGCAGGACCTCAGACAACCCTCAGCAGAAAGGCAGCTCCAAGGTACCAGGAGGGCCATTCAGGTGGGTCCCCCTGAGCTTCCCAGTGTAGCCCCCAGGGGCTCTCCAACAAAAGGCTCTGTAGCTTTAAGTTAGGGAAAGCTTCCTCCATCTTGCCCTAAGCCAGGACCACCCTCACACGCGAGTCCCTCAGACACTGTGTGGTATCATTTATAGATGACTTCAGACATGGAGAGGGTGGGAGCACTGCTGTTAGTAATCATAGTGGGACATCGGTGTCGCCTGCATGGGTTCCTCTCCCCGTAGCTCTTAACACCCTCTATCACCACACACACACACACACACACACACACACACACACACACACACCCCGAGAACAATGGTAGGATGCTGTTCTAACCCAAGCCCTGCACACATGCACTGTCGTGAAAAAAGCAGGACCTCAGGGACAAAGCACAGGCCCTGCCCTGGCTGTCACCCTGCTTTCCCACAGCCCTAAGCTGTCTTTTGTTGCCTCTTTGAAGGTACCTGGCCAGTGGCTCCTCACTACTGTGTAAGACTCGTGCCCAGCCTCTGCCCTCAGTCACACAGGATCCCTGATGTCAGTCTCAACGCTCTGTCATTCCCAAGGGCATACACATGTGTGTACGGTTCCCAGAGCTGTAGGCTCAGAGCCCGAGGCCTGGCAGCCCCAACAAGCTAGACTCAGCCCCTATTCTCAATAATCAATCAATCAACAAGTAACAGTGAAAAGCAGAGGAGGGAGATTTATTCAGTGTGGACACATTGTGAAGAGTAACAGAGATTACCCCCCCCCCCGCCTATTTTTGGGGTCTAGACATGAGAAGCTCAGACTTAAACAGAGGGCAGGAGGAGTGCATCGCTAAGCAGCCCTGGTCAAGGTGTGGTCCTGCCCGTCACTGACCCATCACAGTCTCAGCTCCAGTGTCTCCTGGGAGGTGGTCTGCCAAGTTCTCAGGACTCTGTGAGGTCTCTGGGAGATAAGCTGCCCCAAGCTTCCGCCTTTCGCTCCGCAGCGTGAGACCCCTGGGGCAGTTCCAGTGCCTTGGGATCCATTGTTTCAATAGTCCGATGGGAAAAAGGAGGACACATCTGTCTCTTTAGTATATATATTCACTCCTGCCAGGATGGCTGTGTGCAAAGCTGGGGTCTGTGGGGGAGGCAGATCTTTAACTAGACCCCAGCAGGGTGGAGTGAAGAAGGGAACCAAAAGTTGGAGATTGGTTTCCGAAGGCTACTTCAGACAGTAGACAGATAGAGCAAGATTCCTTGGTGGGGAAGTAGAGGGGAGGCCGCCCCACCAGACTCACTCTTGTGTCATCTCCCCCCCACTCCCAGGCCGCTGCTGGCTAGATGCTCTGGAGCTGGCCCTGCGCTGCTCCAGCCTGCTGCGACTGAGCACGTGCAAGCAGGGCCGAGATGGGGAGCAGGGGTCCTCTCCTGATGCCTCACCCTCTTCTCTCTATGGGCTGCCCACTTCAGCCACCATCCCAGACCAAGACTTGTTCCCGTGAGTGAGCTAGGTGACGGGGTGGGGGTGGGGTTGTCTGCATGGTGGCCCCATAAGCAGCAGGAAGGGGACCAACTGGGGTGGCAGACTTGTTTTCTCCTGTGGATACCAGTCTTTACGTCCTTATTGATAAAAACAAGAGCAATAGCATGAACGTGGGTCACTCAGTATAAGGCACTATGTGAAGTCCCTGCAGTGAAAGAGGCCAGCTATCCAGGTGGGTGTCCAAGTTCCTGGGTGTCTCCTGGAATTGGGGGCCCATGGGCACCTCCACTCTCCAGGCTGAACGGGTCTGCCTTGGAGAACCACCTGGAGAATGATGCGTTCTCAGACAAGTCAGAGCGAGAGAATGCTGAAGACTCGGATGCCGAGACCCAGGATCACAGCCGCAAGACCAAGGAGAGTGGGAGTGACCCACTGGACAGCCCTGGTGGGCCACGGAGGGGAACTACCTATGTGGAGCAGGTCCAGGAGGAGCTGGGAGAGGTGAGAGCGACTGTCAACTGAGAGTGGAAACAGGGCACAACAGGGCTAGGGCTGAAATCTCCACCCTCTCGTCACTCAGTGTGGCCAGCGGCTGTCTGTGAGTGAACATCTCTGAGTGAGCATGCCTGCTCAACGCTGCCCTGCCCACCTAGCATGAGATGCAGGGGTGGCGTGAGGGTTCAGCCCCAAACAGTTTTCCTGGGCTGGGGTGGACTGTGGCCAGAGGACAGGCAGCTCAGGAAAGATCCCAGCTTTGCCTGGGCAGATGATAAATCCCTGTACACACTGGGGACATGTATACACCCTGCCCCTGGGAGACAATCGGACAATCTTGGGCCCCTCACCCTAGTCAGGCACCTGTGTTGTCATCTGCATCTTGAGTGTCCTCCAAAGGCCAAGTGTGACTGTCTGGTTCCCAGCTTGCCACAGCTAGATAGTGGTAGAACTATAGGGAGGTGGGAGGAAGTTGAGCCACTGGGGGCGTGGCCTCAGAGGGGGCGTGGCCTCAGAGAGGTCTATGTCTTGACCATGAGCACTTGTGCTGCCAAGTGCTTCTACCTCCATGATAGTCTGCCTCTCCAGAGGCCCAAAAACAATGAAGCCCACCAGTCCTACACAAAACCTTCCTCCGTGGAAGAGAAAGCTTTTGTTTCATCTGAGGCTGGCCCGTGTAGCCCTGATTGGCTGAGAACTGACTCTAGCTGAACCTGGCTCCAATTACCAATTGTTGTCACCCTCCTTATCGCTGAGATTAACTCAAACCTTTCCTTATTTTAACTTGACTGCCTTAGAGTAGCAGAAAGCTGCCTAGCACACCTACAAACAGTGGACCCAGGAAACCAGATTCCTGTACTGGAACTGTTAGAGAAAAGAGCGGTGGTTGGCTCAGGGTTTTGGATCAGGCAGCCCTGTGGATTTGGCCTCGGCTGAGGGTCTTGTGGGTGTGCCGTGTGGTGGATGGCACCATGACAGTTTGTACCTGTGAGAGGGAAAGCCGGGGCACCGGAATAAAGCTGGGCTTGTTCCCAGACCCGCTGAGGACAAGGACAGTGGCACCAGTTCCACCAAGGAACCCTCTCATTCCCAAGCCTAGGTGGTAGCACCCATTCCACTGAGGAACCGGCCCACCCCCAAGCCGACCATGGGCGGTGACACCCGTTCACACAGAGTGGACACACATCCAATGGGCAAAGGCCAGATGTGCTGTCCTGGATCCTGTCCCTCAGCTCTCTTGGGCAGCCCAGTTCATGAGGCCTGACCGTGCCCCTCTGCTGCAGCTGGACGAGACCTCCCAGGTGGAGACAGTGTCAGAGGAAAACAAGAGCCTGATGTGGGTGCTGCTGCGACAGCTGCGGCCTGGCATGGACCTGTCACGTGTGGTGCTGCCCACCTTCGTGTTAGAGCCTCGTTCCTTCCTCAGCAAGCTCTCAGATTACTACTACCATGGGGACCTGCTCTCCAGGTGCACCGGCAGCAGGAGGGGGCCCCACAGCCCCTATGGACTGCAGAGGGAGGGGGTGGGGTGGAGCGAGGAAGAGGGAAGTGGAGGCATGCGCATCCAGGCTCTTCCTAGAGGTGAGGGCACCCCAGCAGCCTGGGGCATGCAGAGCCCTCTCTGCCCCAGGGTGGAGTTGGCCTCAGCACTTTTTAGCTAAGTGGCAAACCCACTTTGCCTACTTGTGGCCTACCTGGAAGGATGGAGCGGGGTGTCCAGGTCGTCTGGGATGAGGCTGCCTTTTTCAGCCAAGTAGGTGGAGGTTGGGATGGTTAGAGAAAGGGGTGAGTGCTGGGGAGGGTAGCCCAGAACTCAAACCTGAATTCAGAGCTCTCCAACCCCATTCAGGGCAGTGGCAGAGGAGGACCCCTACCGCCGCATCAAGCTTGTGCTACGGTGGTACCTGTCTGGCTTCTACAAGAAGCCCAAGGTGAGAGGGGCCTGCGGGAAGGGCCGGTTCTCAGCCAGAGGACTGTCAGCCCACTGTGAATGAGACCAACTGTCTCCTCTATGGCCTGCAAGAGACACAGCCATCCCCACCATGGCCCCAGATCCTCTGGACATCTCAAGCTCAGCTCCCAGTGCTGGTCCCCATCACCTCAACCCTTTCTCAGTCTTCAAGGAAACAGCCTTGGGCTGTATGACAGGTGCCACCACACACAGTGGAGTCAGGAAGGAAATATTTGACCCCAAGCTTCAAGGTACTTTTGGGATCTGGGTTATCTATCACCTTCTGTCATGGAACACACACACACACACACACACACACACACACACACACACACACACATGTGTGGTGGCTTACACCTATAATGCTGGCACTCAGGAGGTAGAGGCAGGAAGAGGTCAGTGAATTTGGTTCTGGTTCTGCCTCTCACTGTATAGATAAAAGCCTAAGGCCCAGAGAGAAGAGACCAGAGGCATCCAGTAGACTGCGGTAGACCAAGGTCTCCTGGAAGCCTGGCACCTCCCCAAGCTTAGCTTTGACTCAGCTTTGCATGGTCTGTGTCCCAGTCCAGGGACAACCAGATGTACTTGGGGTCTTGAGGCCCCTCTGAGCTGAGTAGAAGATAGGAAATGCTGAGGCAACCCTCCAACTGTAAGCCACAAGCAAAAAATAGTCTCCCCAAAGCAAAAGAAGGGTGCTAATGGCGAGCCAGAACCCCTTCTAGAGGCAGGAGCAACCACCACACCATCTCATCTGCACCCCGCCACATCCGCAGCCCCAGAAGTGGCTCTCTCCTCCTGCTCCCTCCAGCATGCCTTTGTGCTCCCCACAGGGCATCAAGAAACCCTATAACCCCATCCTGGGGGAGACCTTTCGCTGCCGCTGGCTGCACCCTCAGACCAACAGCCACACCTTCTACATAGCCGAACAGGCAAGACCCTACCACTGCCCAGCTTGGCTTTCAGCTCAGCATGTGCAGTGGGTGGTGGGCGGGTGGTGGGTGGGAGCTTGTGGGACTGAGGGTGGGGTTTTGAGTGGTCTGCACCCTGCTGTGGAACAGGCTCCGCACTGAGTCACCATTCATGGAGAGTCTCCAGGAAGCACAGGCACAGTGCTGTGACAGGAAATCACCTGCCACAGAAAGGAGCCTGACTTCCCAGTGTGTGGGGGTGGAGGTGGGGCATCCTCTGATGACTCAGAAACTGGAACAGCTTCCCAGACACTTGGATTCAGGCCCTGCCCCAGTACTTTTAGGAATGTGTCCCTCACCTCATACTTGTTCCTGGGACCCAGAGGAATGAATGTTCCTTTCTGGGACTGTTGTTTCTGAAGCCATCTCCAGAACCACCTCTCCCCACACAGGTGTCCCACCATCCTCCCGTGTCTGCCTTCTATGTCAGCAACCAGAAAGACGGCTTCTGCATGAGCGGCAGCATCACGGCAAAGTCGAGGTTCTATGGTGAGGAGGCTCTGGAGGGGAGGTACGGGGGGCGGTGTGCAGTCCTGGTCCTTGCAACAGTGGGGGGGGGGGACTTCACTCTAGAAGCCAGTGGCTATCCACCTCGAAAAAACGAAAACAGAAACAGGAGCAAGTGGAGCCTAGAACCCCAGTGATGGGACCATGGGGGGGGATGGCCCCAACTCTGCTGAGAACAGCCGTCTGTAGGGAAGCCAGGAAACAAAGGAGAAGCCTGCAGGGGAGGACTTCTCCAACAAAACTGCTTGACTCCATAGCCGTGTGGCTGTTTGTACTGATTAAAAGGGGGCCTGGCTGCAGAGAAAGTGGCAAGTGCACACCTAGTATGCAGAGGCCCTGGGTTCTGTCCCCAGCAGTGAACATGGGTGATGGTGGATGTATGACAGATAAACAGACAAAAGGGTAGGGGGGAGATGGATAGCAAGGTAGATAAAAAGTCAGAAAGTCGATAGATAGGTAGACTCTAGGTAGGTAGATGATAGAAAGTAGAGAGATTGGTAATAGGTAGATAGAAGATAGGTGGGTAGATGGAAGTCGAAGATAGATGGATAGACAGACAGACAGACAGACAGACAGATAGATAGATAGATAATGAATAGGTGGATAGAAGGCAGAAAGACAGGTACTAGGTGAGAAAGTAGGTAGATAGAAGTGAAAACATAGTGTCCTATTGTATGGATTCCATCAAGTGTTTTGGTGGCAGGCTGGTGGCAGGCACTTGAGTGTCCTTAGCAGGCTAGAGCAGCTTGTGATCACAGGCTATGCTCTGTTCTGTGCTGCTCTGAGCCTGGGAATAAATGACTTAGTGCCCAGGAGCCTCACCGGCGCCTTGTGTGCAGCTGTGTGCTCAGAGTCTCTGTGTGCCCAGTAGAAGTATGTGGCACCTGCACCCAGGTTCCGTTTGCCTTTCCCACCTATGCTCACTCTGGCCTCAGGCTGGCTCCAAAAGGTCCATAGTCTCCTCTCTGAAACTCCCTGCTGGAGTAACTGAGATAGACCACTAGTATGCTGCAGGTGAGATGATTTCTCAGGATGTGTAGCAGATGCAAACTAAACAGAGATGTTGATACCCAAGGCCTGGAGGTTGTGTGTTTCTCCCTCAGTGCCCCAGCTGGAGGCACTGGGAACTCTGGGATATGTTGGAAGGGCACTCAGACCCTGGGGTCCAGTAGCAGCTTAGGGTCTGTGCCCTTAACAGCCCATGCCCTGTCCTTGCAGGGAATTCACTGTCAGCACTTCTGGATGGCAAGGCCAAGCTCATCTTCCTGAATCGCAAGGAGGAGTACACCCTCACCATGCCCTATGCCCACTGCCGAGGTAAATGATTGTGTCATGCCATGCTCCCCCCATAATAGCCCAGGCTAGCCCTCAGTCATGGCACAGAGTGCTGTATTAGCTACTTTTCTTGTTGCTGCGACATGAAAGAGGCAACTAAGGACAGAAGAGTTTGTTTGGGATCACAGTGTGAGTTTACAGTTCACTATGGAGGAGTAGGTAACACCGTGGGCCACAGTCAGGAAACAGAGAGATGAACACTGCTGCTCAGCCAAATCCTCTTTTTTCTTCAGCCAAGGACCCCACAGATGTGCCATATCCGGGGTGGGTCTTCCTTCCTCTGTTAAACTTCCTCAGGACACATCCTCCCTGGTGATTCCAGATTCGGGTGGAGTTGAGAATCAAGCTCCACCCTAGCAGATGCTAACACTCAGGTGTTTGCATGCTTGAAGATACCCTGACCTCGTGGGTGATCTCAGAGCTGGGTCTTTAACTCTGGGTAGAGTGCCAGCTTCTCCTCTTTGATCTCACCTCGGGCTCCTGTTGTATTAGTGATCAGTCTCAGCTACTGAAGAGGCTAAGGCAGGAGGATTGAAACTGCAGGGCCTGCCTGGGCTGCAGAGTGAGTTCAAGGCCATCCTGGATAATTTACTAAATCAATGTCTTGGAATTAAAAGATAGGAAAGTAGCTGGGGCCACAGTTCAGTAGTAAAACATTTGCCTAGTGTGTATCAATCCCTGGGTTCAATCCCAGCATCACATGTGTGTGTGTGCACATGTGTGCTTACACACATGCATGCACACGCACACATGCATGAACATGTGCCCTCCAAACCAGTCATGCAGAATTATAATTTCTGTAGAGTCCTACCCACCTCTAGCCTGTGTCATGGGCCACTGCCATAGGAATCCCGGATTAAGACTTAATTTTTAGCTAAAGTCCACAGTTTCTTTCAAGGCCCACTCTTTGTGTATAGGCTATGAGTTTTAAGAGTAGTGACATAGTTACCACTGTAAGGTCAAACAGAAGAGCTTCTCCACCCTAAAAATAAAAATAAAAAAAAATTTAAAAAAAAAAAAAGGATCCGTCCTAAACCTGATGTGGTTCATCATTATGATTTCAAGCCCAGCCTGGTCTACAAAGTGAGTCCAGGACAGCCAAGATAGCACAAAGAAACCCTGTCTTGAAAAACTAAAAATAATAATTAAAAAAAACCTCACCTTTGACTTGGCATAACTCTGATAACTCAAGGGATGACCTAGACAAATGCAGCTTGATTTGGGGAGCAGTGATTGGCTTATGTCCCTAAGTCTCCACACCCTGTCCGCCAAGCTTCTGTCTTGAGTGGCTCTAAGTCTGTGGCAGAGCTGATTCAAACCTGGCCTGAGAGTGAGAAGTGCATTAAAACAGCAGGGCTGGGACTGGAGAGATGGCTCAGAGGTTAAGAGCACTGGCTGATCTTCCAAAGGTCCTGAGTTCAATTCCCAGCAACCGCATGGTGGCTCACAACCATCTCTAATAAGATCTGGTGCCCTCTTCTGGCATGCAGGCACACGTGCAGGTGTATAAATGATAAAAAAAATAAATAAATAAATCTTAAAAAAAAAAAAAAGCATCAGGGCAGATGTGCACTCTAAAAACAAGCACAGACAAAGCCAGACTCCAGAAGAGCCCCTGTCTGTGTGTGTTGTGGCCCTGGTGTTTCCCAGACTCATCCAGGCACGTGTTTCCCTGCAGTCTGACACTCACAACAGCTAAACACCAGCTTGCTGTGAGGCAGTGACTCTGGTAGGATCCTGGGAACTGGCCTCACTACAGTTTTAAGTGTAGTTGTTTTATCTTCCCTGCCTGGGATCCTTGTGCCCCACTGTGTGAGTTTCACATATCTGCACAGACGATAGCAGCACCTTAAAAGGTGCTCAATAAAATGTGCTCAGTTCAGGCCTTTAAACACTCTAGAGTCAGAAGCAGGTGGGTCTCTGTGAATTCCAAGACAGCCTGGTCTACAGAGTGAGTTTCAGGACAGACAGACAGTGCCTATCTCAAGAAACAAACAAACACCAGGCGTGGTGGCACATGCCTTTAATTCCAGCACTTGGGTGGCAGAGGCAGGCGGATCGCTGTGATTTTGAGGCCAGCCTGGTCTACAAAATGAGTCTAGAACAGGCAAAGCTACACAGAGAAACCCTGTCTGGAAAAACCAAAAAAAGAAAAAAGAAAAGAAAAGACAGGAAACAAACAAACAATATATATATATATATATATATATATATATATATATATGAGATCAGAATATGTGGATGTCATAGGTCATAGAGTTTGAGGCCAACCTGGTCTACAGAGCTTGTAGAGGGGGGAAAAACCTTGTCTCAAACAAACAAATAAAAAGGATAAAGAGATGGTAAGGAAGAAGCCCAGGCCTTTAAACCCAACACTCAGAAGGCAGAGGCAAGTGATTGCTGTGAGTTTGAGGCCAACCTGGTCTACAAAGCGAGTCTAGGACAGCCAAGGCTAACACAGAGAGACCCTGTCTCAAAAAAACAAACAAACAAAAAAAAGAGGCCCAGGACGACAGATGCGGAGAGGCCTGAAGATAGAGGAAGAGGCAGTCTTTTTTTTTTTTTTTTTTTTTTTTTTTTTTTTTTTTTTTTTTTTTTTTAAGTTTTTGAGACAAGGCTTCTCTGTGTAACAGTCCTGGCTGTCCTGGACTCACTTTTGTAGACCAGGCTAGCCTCGAACCCAAACTGACAGAGATCTGTTGGGATCAAAGGCGTGTGCTACTACGCCTGGCCAGAAGAGGGAGTCTTAAGGATCTGAGACCTCTGCAGGTCTTGGCCCTAGCAGCTGCCAGAGATTTCCACACTACAGGGACTGGTGTAAACTGCCCTGCAGAAGGAAGCGCTTGGAACTCTAGCAGGTAGAGAAGACCCAGCCAACAGTGGCTGCCTGTGGCCCTAGATGAGATGATGTAATTTGTTGGAAGCCTCTGCCAGCTCTATGAAGCGGATGCTTCAGGGCCATACAGGAGGTATCTGTTAAAACTCCCAGAGCCAGGCTGATAACATTGGTTCTTAGTGCTTCCTTGGCCATGGGAGGCCTTCTGCAGCAATCTCTTATGACAGGAAGCGGTTTATAAGAGTCCCTGTAGTGTGGAAATCTCTGGCAGCTGCTAAGGCCAAGACCTGCCAAGATCTCAGATGTTTAAGACTGCCTCTTCCTCCGTCTCATCTCTTCAGGCCTCTCCCTGTCTGTCTTCCCCAGCCTCTTCCTTACCATCTCTTTATCCTTTTTATTTGTTTGTTTGAGACAGGTTTCTTTGTGTAGACCTGGCTGTCTTGAAACTAGCTCTGTAGAACAGGCTGGCCTCAAAATCACAGAGATTCACCAGTCTCTGCCTCCCAAGTGTTGTGGTTAAAGGTGTGCGCCACTACTGCCTGACTATGCTTTTTATTTTTATTTTATTTGTCTGTGTGTATTTGTATCATATGCTTGCAGAGGCCAGAAGAGGGCCTAGGTCATCAGATTCCCCTAGAACTGAACTTAGAAGATGGATGTGAGCTAGTAATCAATTTCCAGTCCTCCGCAAGAGCAGCCAGTGCTATTCACCTCTGAGCCAGCTCTCCAGCTCAGAGGTTTAGTCCGTTGTCATCATGGTGGGAAACATGGTGGCATGCAGGCCGACGTGGTGCTGGAGACATAGCTGAGAGTTCTACACCTGGATCTGCAGAAAGAGTAACACTGGGCCTGGCTTGGGCATTTGAAACCCCAAAGCTCGCCTCTATGACACGCTTCCGCCAATAAAGCCACACCTACTCTTTTTCTTTTTTAAAGATTTATTTATTTGTTATGTTTATAATGTTTTGCCTGTGTGTACACCTTCACACCAGAAGATCTCAGTATAGGTGGTTGTGAGCCACCATGTGGTTGCTGGGAATTGAACTCAGGACCTTTTGAAGAGCAGTCAGTGCTCTTAACCTCTGAGCCATCTCTCCAGCCCACCACACCTACTCTTAACAGGGCCACACCTCCTAATCCCTGTCAAGCATTCAAATATATAAGCCTATGGGGGTCATTTCTATTCAAACCACCACAACTAGGGTGGTGATTTTTAAAATTAAATTATGTTTTCCATACGACTGGAAGAGAACTGAGGAAAAAGACGTACTAACTTTTCAGATGCACCCAGCACAGTCCTGAGAAACAATGGGGAGCATACACACTGGTATAGCCCTGGGGGGCAGTGGGAAAAAGACACGTGTATTCTCTGGTTCCAGAGCGGGCACAGAACCCAGCCACAAATGGTCACTGGTCAGGCACTGGGATTGGGGCTCCTGAAGGAGCTGACCCCAGGGAAGGGTATGGCACCTCCAGACCAGAGCAGAGGCCCCTTCCTGGCACATAGTATTGAGGAACAGGCAGGCTCCTGGCTCCACTGCCACAAACTCCTTCACACAGCCTCCTTGCTTGCCTGCTGACACAGGCTTTCCGGGCTGGATCCCAACACCAGTTTTGTTTCAGGGATCCTGTACGGCACCATGACCATGGAGCTGGGGGGCAAAGTGACCATCAAGTGCGAGAAGAACAACCTCCAGGCT
Source organism: Acomys percivali (assembly GCA_907169655.1). NCBI lineage: Eukaryota > Metazoa > Chordata > Mammalia > Rodentia > Muridae > Acomys > Acomys percivali. Next base: position 23,289,969 of record OU015757.1, on the reverse strand, counting down.
GAACTGGACTTCAAGCTCAAGGTAACGTGTGCGGCTCGCGGGAGACAGTGCATGGAGCTCAGGCGGGGAGAGCTGATCCCGTCCTTCTGCACCGGGAGAGGTGCCCCAAGCAAGAACACCTGGGGGTAGAGTTCTTTGCATCCCCATTGGACAGACAGGCCCAGAGAGAGAAAGAGGTTGCCCACAGGCCACACACACAGCAAAGCCTACAAGTTTAAGTCCCATTGTCCTAATGGTGGCAGACGCTATAGATTGGAGTCAAGACTGAGGCATTGGAGTGAGGGCATCTTTTTCTATTAGTGAGCCTCGTCTAAGCCGTAGTCATGAGAGTGACCGCTCTGTACCTCTGAGGATGTGCCCCTGGGTAGGACCCTCCTCCTCCCGACTCATCGGGCATCCGTCTGCTCTTGCAGCCTTTCTTTGGGAGCAGCAACAGCATCAACCAGATCTCTGGGAAGATCATGTCAGGGGAGGAGGTCCTGGCACGCCTCACTGGACACTGGGTAAGACGCCATCCCTTGGGGCAAGCCTGACTGGGCCCTCAGGTGGTCTCCAACCGGGCCAGCAGCTCTGATGCTGCTGTGCCGTCGGGGCAGGATAAAGATGTATTTATCAAGGAAGAGGGCAGTGGAGGCACCGAGCTCTTCTGGACTCCGAGTGAGGAGGTCCGCAGGCAGCGGCTGAAGCGGCACACGGTGCTGTTGGAAGAGCAGAGTGAGCTGGAGTCCGAGAGGTGAGGCCCCGCCGACCACAGACTATGATAGCCTAGTGGAGGGTTGTCAGGTCGCCATGCTAGTTGCACAGTCCAGGATGTCTTCAGCAAGGACAGCCCCAGAATAGGCCCCTCGTGCCAGATCGCCTGTTTGCTGGGGACAGCTGGAGGGATAGGGCCCCCTCATTGCCAACAAGGGAGTCCCTGCAGGTGGCAGGTGGGACCCCAGTTTAGGAAAAAGACAGCTCATACTGTGCAATCAAAACCCAAGAGACAGCTGGGCAAAGTGGCACACGTCTTTAATCCCAGCACTCGGGAGGCAGAGGCAAGAGGATCGCTGTGAGTTCAAGGCCAGCCTGGTCTACAAAGCAAGTCTAGGACAGCCAAGGCTACACAGAGAAACCCTGTCTCAAAAAAAATAGAAAGAAAGAGAAAGAAAGAAAAAAGAAAAAGAAAAGAAAAGGAGAAACAAAAATAGGAGATACAGGCTTTTTGGAAGATAGCCAGGCCCCTGTCACTGAAGGCATCCAAGCAGAGAGCATGCTAAGGCTCCTCCTGAGGTAGAGGAGACTGGTTCCGAGCTACCAATGAATGGAGCCACCCTGCTCTGAGCTCATGTTGGATTGGTTCTCTGGTCTGCAGGCTCTGGCAACACGTCACCAGAGCCATCCGTGAGGGTGACCAGCACAAAGCCACACAGGAGAAGTCTGTGCTGGAAGAGGCACAGCGGCAGCGTGCCCGTGAGCACCAGCAGAGCCTCACTCCGTGGAAGCCACAGTTGTTCCACCTGGACCCACTCACCCAGGAATGGCGCTATCGCTATGAAGAGTGAGTGCAGGTGGCCCTGGGGCCTGTGCTGTGGGGCTGGAGCTTGCAGACGGGACTCCATTGTGCCTGTCGGGACTTGGGGAGGTCATGGAGTCTCCGATCTCCTCTCTCTGCCTTTCGTAGTACTTTATGGATAAGGAGGGATGGCCAGATAGACCCCCTAAACCTTCCTTGTAGCCCCCCTGGACAGTGGTCAACCCCTGAGTCACTATGGGAGGTTGAGGTCTAGGCTAGGATTGAACCCTCTCCCATAAGGGTCACCACTTCTCCTAATGGATTCCATCTGGACCCTCTAGCCACAGCCCCTGGGACCCCCTGAAGGACATCGTCCAATATGAGCAAGATGGGATTCTTCACACTCTACAGAGGGAGACTGTGTCTGGCCAGACAACCTTCCTGGGGAGCCCAGGGTCTAGGCACAAGGTCAGTACCCCTCACCAAGGCTCCAGGCTCAATCTTACCTAAAGGTATGGCTACCACTGAGGCCCTCCCTCCCTCCACCTGGCCGCTTGGCCCTCCTTTCTCAATGCCCGTCTCTATGATATCTCAAGCCCTACCTTGTAGTGGGCCTTCACTGACGCCAGGCTCCTCCCCATTGCTCCTTCTTCCTTTCGAGTGGGGGACCCAAGATGCAGAATATTTGGCTCATGGACACCCCTGGGCCTCACAGTTCCAGACTTTATGCCAGCCTGTTACCTCCTAAAGTCACTTTGTCCTATTCTATAGCTAAAGAAACCCAGGCTCAGGCTATCCCAGGGAGGAAAAGGAGAAACTGTCTATACATGCCGAGGGCCTGGGAAGGGCAGGAGGGATGTCCAAGGGTTGGGGGGAGCTCTGGAAGATGCTTTTATATAAGGTGGGGCCATGAATAGCTCCACCACGTGGTCTTAGCCTCATGCACTGGGTTCCAGGTATGAATAGCACTGGCCATGTGCCAATCCAGTGGTTGAGACCATGCAGAGCTGGCTGGCCCTCATTCCTGCAGAGGCCAACGGTTTTATGTTTCTGTGGGGAAACTGAGGCCCCAGAGATGGAACGGCTGAAGTTCATGCCAGGTAGAGATTCAAACCCCTGTGTCCAAGTGCAAAGCCATCAGACCAGTCCTCCGTACACTGCCCTACTCTATTGCATCCTGACATTAACAGGCCACCGTATCCCCAAAGGGCCCAGGGGAGGGGAACCTAGATACAGTAACTCCATCTCTTTACAGGGGCCTGGCTCTGACCGGAGGCTCCGCAAAACCAGTGACCAGCCCTCTGGAAATAGCCAGGTCACCGAGAGCAGCGGCTCCACACCTGAGTCCTGCCCAGACCTCTCTGACGAGGACTTTGTTCCTGGTAAGTGGCTCCCACGGTTTCATGCGTGCTAGGCAGGTCGTGGCCCTGGCTAGTGAACAACTTGGACCTTGGCTAGCAGGGGGGGGCGGGAGGAGAGGGCTGCAGGATGGGAAGGGTCAGGAAGCACATTTCAGAGATGAGGTATCCTTGTAGTTCACCTGTGCTCATCCTGCTCCGCCCTCCTCCCTAAGAGATCTGCCTTCTTACGGGGAGGGGCAGCTGGGCCTGGCGAAGGCTGTAGCCAGGACATAAGGAAGAGAACAGACTGCCAGGTGTGTGACTCAGTGGTAGAATGCCTGTCTAGCACATATGAAGGCCTGGGTTCAGTCCCCAGCACAACATAAACCTGGCATGGTGGTGCATGCCTGTAACCCAGTACTCCAGAGGTCGCACAGGAGATCAAAAGTCAAGGTCATCTTTGGCTACGTAGTGAGTTCAAGGCCAGCCTAGTGTACGTGAAACTGACTCTTAAAAAAAATGGAGAGTGGGGAAGAAGTGGTCCAAGGCTCGAATATTCCTGAACTGCAGGGACACTGTGAGAGCTTGGCTGGGCACGATCCATTGCCCAGCCCCTCACCCTGCCTCTGCCTCTGCCTCTGCCTCTGCCTCTGCCTCTGCCTCTGCCTCTGCCTCTGCCTCTGCCTCTGCCTCTGCCTCTGCCTCTGCTATGGTGGGACTCTTTGCTCTTTTGCTGTTAGGGAACAATCTGTCTCCCCAACATTGTCCCCACCTCTGTAGTGGACCAGGCACATCTTGGTCACTCATCTGTAAGGCTTGCAGGCTAGCTGAGCCTGCATCCCCTTCTAACCTTTCCCTGCCTTTCTTTGTCTGTGGCTGGCTCCTGAGGTTTTCTCAGGTGGTAGATCAGGAGCTGGGTCAGCCAGGGCATCCCAGCTCACCAAGGTCTCTTTCTCCATGCTGTCTCCATCCTGGACATCCAGGTAGTGAGAGCCCATGTCCTCGGTGCAGACGAGAGGCACACCGGCTATTGATGCTACACGAGGCGGTGCTGTCTATTCGAGAAGCTCAGCAAGAGCTGCATAGGTAAGAACACAGGAGGTGGAGGGAGCCACCAGCACCAGCGTAGGAGAGCACAGCCCTCATGCAGGAGCCATGCAAGCAGATTAGGACCAGGGGAGCCTCCCAGGTGCATGAAAGCAGGGAGTAGCCAACCTTAGGCTCCCTGCAGCTCAGCAGCACCACTGCCCAGATGATCCTCAAGGCAAAGGGAGTGTCTGAAAAAAACAACATTGTGTGACCTCTGTGGGTGTGAACTTCTATCAGAACACAAATCATATGAGGGTGCCATATGCCATCACACTTGGTTCTCTTCTGTAAAATGGATTAATAGCAGAACCAAAGGGGGGGGGAGCAGAATAGACAGGATGTGGAGAGCAAGCTTTGGGCCCATCCTCCAGACACCCACGAGTGGCTAGCATAGTACTTGATTCTGTGATTCCTTTCCAGCTCTTGCCAAGAGGATTGGTCGATAGACATAAGACATGAGCTGGAGGGAAATGAGTCAGAGCTGGGGCACTGAGGAGGATGGGGACAGGAGTGGAGTGTGGTTGTGTACCTCCTGGGTCAGGCAGGCTCCAGGCAGGCAGAGGTCTAGATACCTGACTGTGTGTTGGCTGAAGTCAATTGCTGTAGTTTTGGGAGCTGAGAAGTCGGCTGGCTAAAGGCCCTTGGTAGCAGGTGGGGCTGGGGGTGGGGGTGGGGCAACTGCAGTGGCCAGAGGAAGAGGAAGAAGAGGAGGAGGAGGAGTGGGAAGAGGAGGAGGAGGAAGAAGAAGAGTGACAAGACCCTAGGGCCAGAGAGCCTGGAGTGGGTCTGTGAAGCCAGAGATAGTAACCTGGCCTCAGGAAAGGTGAGACTCTGCCAACCTTGCAGCACCACCATGCCAGGTGCTGGTTTTTCTTGCTTTTCCACATTTAGATGTCTAAAAAATAAAAGCCTCATTATTCACGGCTTGCAGGCAGAGGCAAGGGGGCTGCGAGATGAGTCAGACATGGCATCTCTCTTTTTCTGTGGACTGTACTCCTCATCATGTGGTTTGCCTGCAGATGGCCATCAGTGGAACCAGGAGTCTCAACACTTGCTAGCTTCCTTCACTTCCCCTGCTACAGTCACATAATTATACACCAGCTAATGAGAGTGGGTGTTCTAGGGTCTCTGGAGTTCTGCTAATGTCACAGTGGGGAGCCCCAGACCCAGAAAGCTAACAAAGAACTGAGGAGGTATAAAGTGGGCTGTGCCTGCTGAGGACAGAGCTCCCCTGAGATACTTGCCCAGCTTTTTGGGTTCACACCTCTAGCCGATGTCTCAACAATACAGTCACCTGTCTTTCAAGTTGTCCCTTTTCCAAGCCGTGCGGGCAGAGAAAGGGAAACCTGGTACCCCCTCCCCCCAAAAAAAGCACTACTGTCAGCCAGGAAACAGAGAGAACGGACATCAGAGTCCAAGCTTAGTGGGTTTGTTCCTATGTCCCTGGTCAACACACAGCCCGGGAAGTCAACAAGACACTGAGTGTATCATATTCTAGAGGCCAGAAATGCAAGATGGAAGTTTCAGCCTGGCTCTTCCCAGTGCCCCGTCCTTGACCTGCAGACGTGGCCATCCTCTGTGTGTCTCTGTCTTTGCCGCCCCCCCCCCCCCCTTAAGATCCCAGTCTTGAATAAGGGTCCACCCTAGTAAGCCTTTTAATGTAGCCTCCTCTTCAGAGATCTTATCCCCAAATAGTCCGGGGATCAGGACCTCAACACAGGTTTGAGGAGGACACCATTCAGCCACCACCCCAGGGGTGTCAAAAAGAATGCAAGAGGCCTAAGTCCCATAATTGATACCCAGGAAGTACAGCCCAGGTTCTTGCCCTGGAAGGGACTTCTATCCCTAAAGAGATCCCATCCACACTTATAGCCATGTTCCCAGCAGGTTGACATGGGGAGGTGGGTGGCCATGCTGGTGTTGACACAGCCTCTGCCCCTGTCATTGCAGGCACCTCTCAGCCATGTTGAGCTCCACAGTGCATGCTGGGCAGGCGCCGGCCCCCAGCCTCCTGCAGAACCCCCGCTCCTGGTTCCTGCTCTGCATCTTCCTGACATGTCAGCTATTCATTAACTATATACTCAAATAAGAGCCCTTGGGATCCGCAAGGTGATGCCTGCAGAAGTCCCTCCTAGGCACCCAGCACTTTACACCAGCCTGCAGAGGCAGTGAGGCCCACAGGCATGGCCACTGGGACAGAAGGGTCCTCATACAAGAGGATGACAGTGGGACCTGGGGCTATGAGGGTGCTGTGACCCAGGTGTAGGACCCTCCAGGGAGCACTGGCCTCTCCTACAGGGCCCTCCACCTAGCGCCGGCCTTAATGCTAAAGCCAAATGCAGTTTCTGCCCTGCAGTGTGCCCCTGGTCTTCTCATGTTGCCACCCCAAGCCAGCCCCTCTTGCCTTATGGCATCAGATCTGGGGTGGGGTGGGGGGATCGGTCAGGAGAGCCTGTGCAAGCTTTGGACAGCACAGGAGAGAGCAAGGTTTCCAGGAGCAGCAGGAAGGAAGACTCCAGGATTTCCCAGGATTCTTAGTGTGGATGTTGAGTTCTGGACAGTTTGCCCACCTTGTGTTCACACAAGCATGGACGAGCTACAGCTGCTCTGGTGAGGACACTGGGACTTTGATCCTGTTATTAAGCTCTTTGGACAGAAGCCTGTTCAGGTAGTTACTGCACCCACATGTGGCCCACAGCCAGAGGGGTTCCCTGGCCAACTGCAGTGTGAGCTTGTAAGCAAGAGAAGTGCCCAGGGGGTGTCCCCAAAGGCCAGGGAGGCTCAAGCTTGCCACGTGCCCTGACCAATACAGTCTTCCCATTCCGTTGACATTCTGACTACAAATAATTGCAATATTCGAGGCAGCTGTGTGCGGTGACCAGCCTCTGCATCTGGCCCCTGACCCTATGTGGATGGCACTCTGTGCGGGCATGTGTGTGTGTGTGTGTGTGTGTGTGTGTGTGTGTGTGTGTGTGTGT